>CM059193.1:5609869-6116945 GCA_030323885.1 Branchipolynoe longqiensis | reverse complement strand
TCTGATCCATATGTGCTAAGCTGATAAATCTTCAGTGAAATTGGATTAACTGAGTTACTATACAATGAAATGGGAGTAACTGTTGGTAATAATGATTTTCACCTATGTACAGGACTGATCGTGGATTAATTTCAATAGTGAACTTGAATTGATAATACTTTTGTAGAAGTTCTATTCTATGTTGAACTTTTCAAAAATATTCCGCTAAGCAAAAACATTAGTTGAACGTCGGGAGATTTTAAGTAATGTCTGACGTGAAGATCTTTTTCATTTATGTCAAAGTGATCTGCAAGATTCTTCCTTTTTTGTCCTATTGTTTGCTGAGCGAGACATAATTTGCTTTCTACTACTTATCAAGTAGAGAAGATACCTGGTGAGGTAACAGTAATACCTAGGGTATTGAATGAACTAGATTATTTTTACAAAGGCGACTGTTCGTTGGGAGGTCAGCTAAGATAATCATAGGGATTTCACAATTTTTTTTTTACAAATATGTTATGTTAACTTCACAAGAGCAAGATGACAAATCTTAGCTATGAGTTCAACTGATATATATAATTTTTTTGATATGATCTTCAACATTTATTTTTGACAAATGATCACTATTGGTTGAGATAACATAAGTTAACACTGTTAGTCTTGAAAATCTGATTATTATTTGTTATCATATACTTATTGAATTATCTAGAGGAAGACTAGGCATAGTTGAACTTATGATTATCATTGAGGAAGTATGATGTTCACATATCTAGCTTGAGGTAGTGTAATTGATTTTCAGCAGGCTACACAGCGAAATGGGAGTAACTGATGGTAGTAAGACGACATTAATGAACTATTGGGGAATGACTTTCTCACTGATATAAAATGGCATGAACTAATTACTCTGTAACTCCATTACTTCATAGATAGCTGCATTTACGTTCATTTGTTATTTTGAATTCAATAGGACTGAAGAGTTGAATATATTTTTTAATATGTTATTTAACTTGAGGAAGTATGTTGTAACTCAGCAAGGCTGAAGAGTAAATTAACATATATATTTTTTTGAGATCATAAGCCACTTTTTGCAATACATCATACTATTGTTATTAATTAAATATGACTATGATTGTATAGACATTGTACTATATTACACTGCATAACATGTTTTACTATTGATGATATGAATGATACCACAGATGACTAACAACATTCTATAAGGTTGACTGAGAGTTTCCTTAAATGTTAAAATTTTATTTTTTCCAACAAACACAACCAAAAATGAAACTTACCTGGTGGATTAGGCCACATAAAAACTTGGTTGTTTTTACAAATCACGTGCGTCAGGGGACAAACTATGTTTGTCCGATGGGGGACAAGCATAGCTCAAGGGGCAAATGATATGTTGTCTCCTGGGGTGATCTGTCATGCATACACTCTATATATGGCATCTTGTCTTTTGAAGAAGAGCTATCATAGTGCCATCCTACATGTTACATGTTGGCTTGGTGAGGCTGTAATAGTGTCGGCCTATATGTTACATGTTCAGGAGTCTTGTCTCTTGAAGATGGGCTGTAGTAGTGTCGCCCTATATGCTACATATTGTCCGGAGAGTCTTGTCTTGGTGAGACTGTAATAATGCCGCCCTATATGTTACATATTGAGGTACGACATGGTTCTTGTTTGGTACAGCACTGTGTGGCTGCACGATACCGATAGAGTCAAGTTTTTGGGGTTCATAGGGTTGGGATGAGACATTTTGCATGTTCTCATGTGTCTAAAGATAGGGACACAAACCGATGATTCCATGGGGATGGAATGAACGTGTGTTCAGAGGGTGGGAATAACCAAAAAATTACATGTTCTCAAAACACATAATACAAAAATGAACAAAAACTTATGAATATTTTCATCATAGTCATGAAATATCAAAGATAGAGGTTGTCTGAATTAATTTAAACAATGCATAAACACTATTGATATCATTGTCATTAAATGTTATTCTTATTTGAAAATGTAATGAACATAAGGTAACTGTGATATTTATTCATTTGTAAAATGTGTAGGGATGTTCAGTGTATATGGTTCATATATTATTCATTTGAATGCATTGACAGAGATGATGTTCAGATGTTGCATGTGTTTACAATTATTCATGAAAATTCATTGACAGATGATAAATATTGCATGATCCATAAAATTTCATTTAAAAGCTAAATAATATGATGTAAAATGTTATCATAATTGATTAAATGTCATAGTCAGAGGTTGATAAATGGTTCATTTATAGTGCATGGTTATGATTAAATGTTATCATATATTGTGGAAATGTATTGATTGAAGTCATGAACTGCATTTACATTAATTGTTATGACATATATTTCAGATATAAGTAGCCTAGGCAGAGGTTGTCTACACAAAAGGTTCTTTTGAAAATAATGTACATATGAGGTTTACACAGGCGTGCCGGCAACACGTCCAACACGCCGAGAAACGCTGGAGCAACGCCAATGGCGCGCCCCCTACCGGTCGATGGGATGTTGCAGACGCGCCGACGGAATGGTCGCAGTTTGGCGAAAAAAAGGCCAACATTAACCGATGTTGATCAGCATTCTGCCAGGGTTCCACCGGCGCGCCGGCAATGTGTATCGACATGTTGGTAATGCGTCTGTAACATGCCCTCCAACCCATTGGAGCGCGTCGCTGCGGGCCGACAGTTTTGTGCAAGCACAAAACAATCGGCGCCGATAACGTGTCCCGACGTGTACCGACGTTTCGACCAAAAAGGCAACACGTCGAACTAAGCTAGTTTCGGCCCTAGCCGCCGATGGAGGCACCGTGCGTATTTGCTTACATCTGTATATACTTTGTATATAGGTAGGTATATGGGTCACTCTCCCGAAAACTGGTCAGCATGGGATGGGATTTTAAAACATCAATAAAAAAGCTTCCTACTTATTTCTTTCCTTATACTTTTCATATTCATGTTCAGATTTGATGAAAGAAATAAGGGAAATAAAATAAACTGTGTGCAACTTTGGTCCTTTTAGTTATAAAGTGTTTTTGTACCAAAAGAAACCATTTTACATTCAGCAATTTGTAACATGGCATATGGGACGTGGTTGAACCCTTATTAACATCTTGCAGGGACAAATAGTTTTGCGCCTGTCTTGACATGTTCTTGCCGGTATGAAACCTCTATTTGCTCCCCGAGAGAGTGTCGCTGGTAACTTGCAAAAGCCAGCAGCACTTTAACACTTTTGCAGGCAGCTTTCATGAAAGCAGTCTTTGTCGCATCGCGACCGACAGCATGATGATGATGATGCATTGATATATCAAACAAAACAGTTCCAAAATCAAAAAGGAAGTATTTATTAACATGTATGCATGCTCAAATTTAAAAAAAGAAAAAAAAGTTAATATCTTCAGAAATAACATTACAAATTTCCATCACACGTGTAACCAGTGGTGTCTGGATGGCACACAAATATTGTACACTAATTATTCAGTGAATAAAGCATGGCTGGGAATTACTTGTTTTTATCAATATAAGCACTACATATTTCTGTATATTATGCCATGATTAATATGCTTCAAAGTATGATATTATTTAATTCTGATTCGATTTTTATTAAGCAGACTGTGTGGTGTCCTAAACATGTGTTACATGTGTGACACATATGTTATACTGCCATAAGACATAGCTTAATCATGGACTACACCTTTATTTTTTATCTCATCAATTTATATTTTACATATATGTAAAGGGGAGATTTCCAGCTTTCATTTGGAATCAAAGAATGTAAAAAATTCAAAAATTAGATTTTAACTCTCCATGTGACACTTCTGGCCAGTTTTCAGGAGAGTGACCCATATACATATCTACATGTATATATATGTATATATCCGCATATGTATACATATCTACACATATATATGCGCATATATGTGTATATGTATATATATATATATATATATATACGTATCTACATGTATGTATGTGTATCTACATGTACTGTGTTCCCAGCACCCATGTGCTGGAACACAGTCTACCTGTTGCTACCTTGGCCGCGTTCAGGGTCTGTCTCGGAGGCGCCTCGGAGGCACCCGTGACGTCACGCTAGTCTGAACCACAAAGGCAGTTTCTTGTCTCAAAAATGGCCGCCCCCATAGGCAGTGGCCATTTGCAATCGAAATGCTATGCTCTGATTGGATGAAACCACTGCATGTGGCAGCCATTTTCGAGGCGCTTTTTGTCTCCAACCTGAAAAGGGAGGCGTCGCTGAGACGTCACCGAGACGGACCCTGAACGCAAATAGACCAAAAAGCGTCGCCGAGGCGCCTCCGAGACGGACCCTGAACGCGGCCCACTGCTTCAACGGTCTGTCCTTACAGATTTCGATACGGAGCTCCTAATACCTTGCCAGGACAAGATCTACGGTTCCATGAATACAGATCGGTGAGAGAAGACGACGGTACCGTGAGCTAAACTCACAATAGTCTTCCTACTTCTAACTTTGTTACGATGTTCGTCTCAGAAATTCGGTGAGGTCGAATTCCAAGATCCAGCTACGCTTTATCGACACACTCGCCGATCGATTTACCGCTTATATAGGAATTAATTTAATTAGATCGAATCGCTAAGCAAATTAGAGGCATCGTATATTGCAGTTATTTAGCTGATTCGGCATTGTTTGACGGGTCGCTGTTAAATTGAACGGCTTAGTGTGGACTGTAGTACGGCCTATTACAGACTTTGGTACGGATCACGGCATGCCAGGAACGGGTTAGTGACTTTTTTTTTTTAATTTGATTTATTTTTTATTGAAGCTGTATTTATACTGTCCATAGCATGTAAGCCTGGGTAACCAGGCTTGTTTTCAATGCTGGCCAGCTCTAGTGTTGGCGTTGTCTTACCAAGCCACACGACAACCATGACCAAGGTTCTTGAACACGGAAAAGCATTGACAAATTTGCAAGTAAGTCGGGGATGTCCACACGCAGTGGCAAAGCCTCTGCGAAAACATCAAGATCGGCAGGTGACGAGGAGGAAAACAGCGAAATTGAGTTGACTTCAGCCGCTATGGCAGCTGTATCGTTAGAGGATCGCGAGAAGAAAGCAAGAGAACCAATCGACATGCTCAAAGTGGAGGTGCGTGTAATGGCACTGGAGGAGGAGTTGGAGGATCTAAAAGCGGAACGAGAGAGACGACGAACGAGCCGCCAGACAACCGTTAAACAAGATGGTGGATGACGGTGCACTGATTTGGTGGGAAACTTGCATGCCGCCATTGACGACCGGATACACACGGACACCTACAAACGGTCGATGGAAGCAGCTCTACTGCCTCCAACATGGACGCAAGGGAGCAAACACGATGACGGACACTCGACGGTTGGACAATCGCGTGTCTGCGGTCGAGGGGGTCGAGTAGGAGGAGGAGACGGTCGTCGCGGTCGAGCAGCGATGGCAGCTCGTCCAGACGTCGCAGAAGTAAGTGGTCATTAAGGAAATACACTCAGGGGAAGGACGTTCGGAAAATGAACGCACATGAACTTGTTAAGGCCTCGTGTGGTTGGTGCCTGGACATCCCATGCCTGACAACAGCTGACTATAGGGCCTTTATTCAGCACGTTAGTTTCATTTCAGCTAGAGCAATGGATGATCACTATAAGGACATTGCCCACGTCGACCATGTGCTAGCAATCCGCAAGCTAGGTCAGAGCCTGGGGTTTGCGGCCTTCTCTAAAACCCATCGGGATGAGAGCAGCGAACACTATGGCCCGCACAATATGAAACCCAAGAAGGCGGGAAACCCAAGAAGGCGGGAAATAGTACATATAGTGGACGCAAGAGGTCACCAGGTAACAATAAGAGGAATGCATGCTATGCTTGGAATGGCGAGGCTGGCTGTGGTAAACCAGATGATGAGTGCCGTTTCTCCCATGTTTGTTCTCGATGCGGTGCTAAATCACATAAGCGTTTGAAGTGTAAAGCTTGACTTGTTTTGTTAAACACCGCCTTGACCGCTCGCACAAATACGGTGGGGCATGGAGAGGGACCAAACAATTTGGACAGTGATACGGTGAGTAACCGGACGACAACCAACCAATCTAGTTCACACGTTCCTGACTTAGTATCAACAGCTAGTGGGATTGGGGCACGTGATGGCCCTAGTGGAACAGTGCCAATCAGCTGTTGCATGCCTGTTGAAAGTGACGCGAGGATTATCGGAGATCAGGACTGCCGATATTTAGAAAAACAATGTGATACTACCGTCGTTAACTGTGCTAGTGATAAGGTCGATTTTCCATACTTTGATGAACATCGTGATAATATATTTGAATGTGCTACCGATACTGTCAACCTTAACCGACTGAACATCCTGATTCATTCCTCACTATGAGGTTGAAGGAAGAGACATTCAGAATGATATTTGCAAGGGCTTTCATTGGAAGCAGCCAGAGGGCGCCAGCAGGGCTGATCGGTTATTTGTTGAGCAGACTGCATCGGGCGGCTTGCTAGTACATATTAGGGAGACCGAAGGGGCGCCACCCATGAGTTTTGAGGTCATTGACAGCTGTGTGGAGGGGAGCTGCACATGTAGTCATATGATCGCGGGCAAACCAAGCCAACTTAAGCTTTGCAGGTGGTTTATTGAGATTTTCTTGCAGGCAGATTGCGACCCAGACTGGTTGTACCTAATGATAGGGGTTGCATTCGGGTTCAGAGTAATTAACCCAGGGGTTGAGGTTCAATATATCCCAGACAGGCCAAGGAGGAAGGCGAAGTGGGAGCTTGAGATCATTGACACACAATTTCTTGATGAGGAACGGAATGGCTTAATTACCAGAATTGATTTCCCCCCACTTTGCACGCATGATGCTTTTGTCGTTCCTAAGGACGACGGTGGAGGCCGCGTCGTCATCGACTGTAGTATGCCACCGCTTGATTCCGTGAATAATTTCACTGATGAAGTTTGTACTAAATTTTCTTATAAGGGTCTCGATGACATAACTGAGATGCTTGAGAGGGGAGACTATATAGGGACGATAGACATAAAGGACGCCTATCGCGCAGTTTCCATTCATCTGGATGACTGCCAGTGTCAAGGCGTGAGGCATAGTGAAACTAGGGATGACATCTTCAGTTAATTTTTGGACAATCGTCTAAGTATGGGCCTATCCTCCAGCCCCTATATTTTCTCTAAGATCTCTGACTTCATTGTGAGATGCGGAGTTCGGGAGGGCTTAACTAGGGTGGTTAACTATCTAGATGATTTCTGTCTTGTCGGTGGGACCCGTAAGGAGGTCCAGAAAGCTCAGATGACCCTAATACAAATATTAAGAAGACTCAGGTTTTGTGTAAGTTTAAAAAAAGTAAGTAAAGTAGACACCAAGGTTAGATTCCTTGGTATGTTTGTTGATACTGCTCGCTTGGAGCTAAGCCTTCCTCCAGATAAGCTAGACAAGACACTAGAGATACTTCACAAGTTGCGAGGGTGCAAGAAGGCAAGTAGGAAGGAGCTCAAGCGTGTGGGCAGTTTGCTCACTCACTGTGCGAAGGTCATTCGTGGAGGGAGGTCTTTCTCAAGGCGTATGTATATGGGTCGTTCTCAGAAACTGTGTACCACTTGAGGTAGTCTACTAGAAATGCACATTTCAAAGAAACCCTTTATTGGAGTGTCAATATTTAGATTTCATGAGTTAGCCAAATAATGTGGGAGATAGTTTAGATCAAAAGTAAATGTTAATATTGTGTATTATGTATCTTATTGGGATGGATGTAGCTAAATACATAGAAAATTACATCACTAATTTGTGACATTGTCAACAGCATTGAAAATAAAGTGTCACAAACTTAATGAAAACCTCTGAACAACAGCTCATTTCACTTCAAATGGTCATATACAATGTCTTCATTAAGTTGAAGACATTTTTTTTTTTTTAAATAATTTAAATTATGAAATAGTTAACATTTTCTGGAGTCATTAACATCGTAACATTTTGTTTCCACTTGCAAGTACTATGAAACTCTGTATCAAACACTGAGTACAGATACAGTACAGGAACTATTTTCACCATTTGACACTATGCATGGACCCAGTTATGGTATAGTAAAAGATAAATCCTGAAATTGCCCCTAAATATTGAAATTTGAGCCGAACATTTGTGTAAAAGTGTTGTTTCCACTTTGTTACTCTGCTAATCTGTTACTCTGCTAATATTTTCTTGCTTTTCTCGTTAATATTCACAAATAAGACAAAACCATAGGTTTCAAATTATTATTACTACTGTTTATAAAGCAAGTGGCATGTGAAATGTCCTAAAAATGTCAAGTTTTGTATGGAAAATATTTAATTTTGGATTCAGATTGGTTTCCATGCTATACTGCTATTTATTGGGTGTGAGCATCATTTGACCTACTTAAAAATGCCAGAATATGTTTATTTTCAATTATTCAAATGCAAAAGGACATACACATTGAGGAAACTTGTTTACAGGACTTTGGCAGCATTTTGATTTTCTGGTACTGATGTCACACTTTTGGTACACAACTTCTGAGAACGACCCATATATGACCTTATGGCAAAGCTTAAACAACCATTCCATAGGACTAGGCTATGCAAGGGTGTTAGAGAAGATCTAGACTGGTGGTTAAATTTTGCGGCTGGATTTAATTGGAAGGCTAGGATGCTTGGTAAATTTGCACCCATTATTTCAACTTACAGTGATTCCTCTAAGTGGGGCTTTGGTGCATTGCATGGCAGTGACTGGGCGGTTGGCTCATTCTCGGATGGGACCGCTGATATACTCGACGATTACATCAGCCATCATCACTTCCATCCTCCGGAATTCCATAGACACACACATACACACAAATATACACACACAGACCCACAGAAACAGACACACATACACACACAGACATACAGACAGACACACACACAGACAGACACATACATACACACACATATACACACACAGACACAGAGAAACAGACACACATACACACAGACACACATAAACACACACACAGACACACATACAGACACACGCATCGAAACCCATTGGCCGCGCGCTAATAACATGCTACTAACATGCTGCGCTGCATCGAGTTTTCTCCCAAAACCACCGAAAAGTTGGATGTGTCTCGACGCGTAGAAGTTATTTTGCGCGCTGGCGGCACGCCGGTGAGAAGCGTCATAGTGTGACAGGGCCATAAGAAGCAACATTTATTCTTTGTATGTCTTCATATTTCCCCGCTACCTCTGAGTTGAAAAATATAATAAAATATCTAGTTTAATTAGATTTAAAAGTGAAATCGATGGCGTTCTATGGCCGCCATCTTGTCTTTTTGCATTCTCTCCCATTTCACCAACTCTGTGTCGATATGAGTAACCATTTGATACTGGAGGGAGGCATTCTACTTCATGTTCCATACTAAAGCTATTTTCGCCCGTATTTACACTACATTGTCATTCACCCGTGTATGACAAGTACCGGGTGAATCTTTTATCTAGGCTCAATCCTGTTTGTGATTTTCATCAATTGTCTGCCCGATGTTGATGACAGAAAAATGTACCACAAAGTGACATTTCTAGTTACAGGGTGGTTGGTTGTTTGAGTTTGGTCTAAGGTCATAGCAGGACAGGTACTAGATACAAGATTCAACCCGTACTTCCAGTACAGGGGTGAAAACCAATCCATTAGAAAAATTGGCGAAGAATTTTGAAATGCTGGGGAAATTAACTGAGCTGGTAAATTCTTAATTTAAGAAGCACAATATATTCTTTATGTACGTCTTCATATTTACCTGCTACTTTTGAGTTTTATAAGTCACTGTTTTAACTCGGCTGGGATTTGAACTCCCGACCTTCCGCACGGGAAGCCAGCGCTCTACCGATTCGGCACGGCGTCCGGCACTTGTCACTGATGTGTATCCTGAAGGTGTGACACCTGGGCCCGTATTCATGATGAATTTCTTATCTGCTCCCGTGTTAAATGCCCGTTTCGGGTTAGCTATATCCGGTGTTCCAGATATGTCACGGTGTATTCATTATCACACAGCGTGGCCACTATACTTAACCCTACGGCTATTTTTAGATATGGGGGTATCCCTCTGAGCCTGTATCGGCGACAAGCGCTCTTTGCGTAGTACCATGTGTCAAAGCGGCCGGGTACTTTCGGTTTTGCTCCTACTGCTCACGTCCAGCCATTCCTCCACAACTCCGACGAGAACGACTCACCGACTCACTACTCTTCCAAGTATATTCACGCCCTACTCACGCTCCAACCACACTCTCAAGACAACTACTTATCCGGCTAAACTCTGCACATCTTCGGAGCCTCATAACTACTGTCAACGGCCACAAACGACCTAACTCATCAGGTACATTTCCCTATTTGTCTACCATGTTTTCCCTCTCTGACACTCCGCTGGCTAGGGTTGCCGACGCCGCAGGGCAAATTTGCCGCTAGAGTGACAATGAGCCACACGTACCGCAAATGCCGAGCTAATAACAAGTAAGTACTTTTTATCTCTTATGTGAATGCAAACATAGGCTAAAAGACATTCGCAAATGTTTGGGGTTTGTGCCAAGAAATAGACACGCTCGTTCAACTATCCAATAATTCCCAACGCGCAAACACACTTGGTGAAATGCAGAAAAGTTCGGAAAATAAAAACTGGCGCCCACATAACGCGGGCGATCGCTCGTTTAAAGTGCAGTTACATATATGTTGTACGATGGGTTCTACGATGTGTGGCCAATCTATTATAGCCCGTTAATATCCAAATATGTGTGCCGCTTAACTTTACGTTTATAATTTTTTCCTTGACTTGCACGTCACGTTGAAATTAATCCAGCCATTTGTCGACTGTGGTGACTTGGTGCTCGTCTGCAGCAGCACATTTTTATGCATTTATCTACATTTGTCGGGCAGCTGACGACAACTCGTACAACCCTGTGCGATACAACAATAGTAAATACTATTCTTACTTATTTCCTATATAGGTTACCTGTGCCAAACAAAGTAATAAAGTCTTTACACAAGTCTGCCTAATTACAATCTGCAATTTCCATTTATTCTCCCAACACTGCCGTTGACGTTAGTTACAAGCAAATAAAACCACATGATGCATGATTATAACAGGAAACCGTTTCCAAATCGGAGATTTAGCATTCACTGAGATATGAGTTTACAAAGGTAATATTAGCATATTTACGAGAACAAACAAAATTACATACGACGTACTATTCAGCATGCACCGTGTCTCATTAACGCAAACAGATTTGCCGCTTGCGCGTTACTTGTCAAGCAGTTTTCTATACAGACTATCTATATAGCTAAACATTTCACAGGTGCCTTAATGTTGCGCTGCCTCCTTTTCACATGAACACAAATTGTCCTGACGATTTAGCGTTAACTGCGCGGATGGGGTGACCCGCATAGCCCTCCTCAGCCACATCAATAAACAGTCTGGGACTTCCAATCGCACCCCAATTAAAATTTACTGACCTCAAAGTAGCATGCTGTGTGGGATATTATACCAACAACTTGAGAAAAGTGTTGTATACATAAGTAACTGAATTCTTCAACTCTTGAATGAGTGTCTGCCAATTTATAGTCAACCCACAAACATATATCACTACCTCAACTTTTTGCATTACACTTATACTGTGCGGAAATACATCTTCCCAACGTGTTCTTCATGAGCCATTCTAGAGGGCCTCCTTGGAGGCGTAGAGGCTCCCTGCAAACGTAGCAGCACCTAGAGAGATATTGATGGGGGGGAGAACATTTAGGTAACACAACACTTGCAAGGTGTAACTAGTTGAAAACCATTAGTAACAATCTGTTTGTCTTACATCATTTTAGATTGAGCCATTTACACAGGTTGTTGCGCAGTATTCATTCAACTTAACTCGTCTCTCTACTCTTACCAACAGATTTTACGTGTAAGCCAACAAAAGCATCACTATGTCTGCGGAGCCTACTCCTTCTACCTCTGCCACCAAAAGGCAGCGCAAAGCCAACTACGGTGATCACGAGATCCGTATTCTTCTGGAGGAAGTAATGCTGGCCCGGACCGTACTCTTCTCCGCCTTCAGTAACAAGATCACGTTACAAGAGAAGAACAAGGCATGGGATCGGGTGGCGGGGGCTGTCACCGCCTGTGGGATCGCGCGGCGCTCGAGGGTCGAGGTGAAAGAGAAGTGGAAGGCGATGAAGGCTGATGTCCTCGGTCGTCAAAGGCGTTCAGGGCAAACTGGGGGCAGTCCCCCTGACACACCCCTTCCCTTTGAGGAGAGCATTCTACAGATAATTGGCGCAGATTCAAATTTGTTCCAAGGCGTAACAAGTAAGTTTGTACTTGACGCTGTCATGTAGCTCTCGCTAGTAAACGATTTATATACCAGAAAACATGTGCCTCGGTGATAGTTTCCGGCATTATGCCTAGTAAAGTGATATGCGCTTATTCATCGGATATTGAACCCAACATGCTTCGTAGCTATCGACAAAGTGCTATATACCGAACGTTTGTATCTTGTAACTTATGTACGCAATGCCCATTGTGACATTTCATGTTATGCCTGTTCACTAATTTAACGTTCAAGTTTTAGTTTATTCACGCCTCCTCTGTTGCAGCTTCCTATGCCCTCAGCTATCTTGGGCCAGTTGCGGCGACAACCAGCTCGTCAGCAGTGACGGCGTCAACGGGGCTGTCGGAGGACATCCCAGAGGCGGATCTTCGCTGGTCACACACGGTGGCCCTGTCAGGAGTGGAAGGACAGTACACTCTCCCGGAAGCGGCCACCTCCTTCTCCGTGGAACACATTGCACGGCCTATGCGTACTTCGACGTCACTGGGGCCAGCGTCGCTGGAGGCCACAAATGTCAGTCTAGGTGTACCTGTGCCATTCAACCTGTCAGCAGGGGGCGCCAGTGTAAGCATGCGCGCAGGGTGTCCGGGGGAACCGGTGACGGTCATGGCAGACCCGGAGGACGCGGCTCGCCCTCCCTCCTCTGGAAGCAGTTCACGGGCGCGCGCTGCCAGAGGACGGTCTAGGAGTCGCCCACACAAAGAGTTTCCCGGACAGGCGGCGGAAAGGGAGGCCTTCATGGCCTGCCTCGAGAGCACAACCCAAAAAAATGCTGCGAAAACAACTGTGCTAAATGCATGCGTCGAACACGAGGCAGCCAAACGTGAGCTCGCGCATGCGAAAGGCCTCCTTGAGAGAGACTTACTGGTGCTAAAGTACCGCAGGGAGCTTCTGACCATTGAGAGACTTGAGCGTGAGGGGGAAATGGAGAGGGTTCGGGTGGACAGGGAATTAGTCACTATGAGACTGAGGAGGGAAACGCTAGAAGTAGCAAAACTAGAGAGGGAGATGGGGGGAAGGGTGTAGCATGGGGTGATTTTTTTGAATAAACAAGGGTGAAGTTGGTCAACATACATCGTCGTTGTCGTTATTGTTTCCCTAATATTGTGTGCAGTAAGAACTAACCCTTTCAATCCTTGAAACAGGTACATAACCTAAGCATATGGAGACGTCACTCACCGATTTCAGAAGAAATTGTCCACCGTTCTCTGTCTCGCTGCCTTGCCCACTTGTGCGCGAACGCGCTCTGAACCGTGATAGTTGTCGGGACGGATCTGTTCTGCGTCATTGTCGTGGCGTTCATTTTCATTGTCCGAATCGGCGTCAGACTCAGAATCGGAAGGGTCTTCGAGGTTGAGGATCCGCGCCTTGTTGTGCAGAATGAGGCAGACCGTGATAACGTTGCACGCCTTGGCGGGCTGCAGTCGCAGGCGACGGAGGCAGTGCCAACGTCTCTTCAAGACCCCGATCGATCTCTCCACAATCGACCTTGCCGCTTTATGATGAACATTGTACGCTTCCTGTCCAGGCGAGTTTGGATTGAGGAAGGGTGTGAAGAGCCAATCCCGTTGCATATACCAACTATCCCCAAGTAGGATACCATTTAATGGTTTCTGCTCGCTCTCAAACGCTTCGAACAAAGGTGATTCCCGAAGGATGCGTGCGTCGTGCACGCTGCCCGGCCATTTAACGATGCAATCGATGAAACGCAGTTCGCCATCACATATCACCTGAAATATACAAGGGGTAAGTGATGGTTAGAAAGCGCCCAAACAAAATCCTAAATCCAACTAACGCAGGCTGGAAGGGCAATTTTAATAAAAGAAGGCCGACATATACGTGAGGAGATTACATATTACGAGCATCTACCTGGACATTGAGGGAGTGATAGTGCTTCCTGTTCACAAACTCGTGTTCGTAGTCGGCGGGTGCTTCTATGCGAATTTGCGTGCCATCTATGCATCCAAATACATTTGGGAAGCCGTAAGTGTTGAAGATTTTCGCTTTGGTCCGGTCCGCTCCCTCCTGAGTGGGCAGTTTGATAGATTGGGGCAGCTGTCGCACCAAAGCTGCGGTCACTCTGGGAATAGTCCTCGAAACGGTAGCCTGTGAAACCCCCACTAACTCCCCGCAGACATCCTGAAAAGTGCCACTTGCGTAGAATCGTAGGGCGATCATCACCTGCAGAAACAAATGCAATACACAATAAGTCGAGAAAGGATTTAAGCCCCAAAAAAAACAGACAGGTTTGGATCAAGAAATAATAGAAACGAAATATAATAGCGTGCAAAAAAAAATGGTAGAAACCTAAGGAAAGAGTTAGAACAGTCACAGAAACTAGATAAGATTGAAATATAATGTGTGAGTTCATTGTTTCTACAGTTGAGCAGTATTGTGGAAGTTATTAGCACTTGTGAGTGTATTTACGATAGTTAAAGACGAAAAGTGATAGCTCGGAAGCCATGTTATTGACGCCCTAGTGAGGGACATTTAGTAGGTGACAGTCACAACGTTACGCCAATAATTGCCCTACTGAATGAGCGGAAAGAGAGTTGGTAGATAGGGTTACAAAATTAAGATTTTAGTGGTATTATTAACAGAACGATGTAGTGCACGCTGGCAAACTGGCAAACGATCTAGCAGTGACTCGGGTGAAAGGCCACATGACCTACTTTTGAATGAAAACAATGCTGGCTGACAACCGATATAAAGCGTACAACGTTGTGCGTTTTCGCAGCAAATCTCAGTATAGCTCCCTGAGGCACAAAACGAAGTACACGGAGCATAGCACAGGGCTGCTGTAATTTCATGGGAGAGGAACGAAGAGTGGAGAAATCGCGGTCTGAGTATAATGTAAACAAGTACCTGCAGCAATGGTGGAAGCGACCCGCGACGACTCGGAACTTCGATTTGCTCAGCAATAGTGTCAGTGATGGCTAAAATGTCCTGTCTTCGAAAACGAAACTTCTTGAACAGATCCACATCATCGTACTTTTCAAATGGATGTGTCCGGTCGCGGAAAATTTGATTCCTGGCCAAGTTACGTCTCTCGAGAAAGCGGCGATAAATGAGGATGTCCATGTTGAAACACTAACTCGCGCATTAAACTTGGTACAGAGCGGTGTTAGCCGAAGGCCGATTAAACTCGCCGAGTTACTGTAACGCCGAGTTACTGTGGCACATGAATACACATTTTCCGCCCCTAAACCAGAAATCCCCGCCAAAACCAGTTTAGCCTCGCTAAACGACCATCATGAATACGGCCCCTGGGCCCCGTTCAGGGTCCGTCTCGGAGGTGCCTCGGAGGCGGCCCTGACGTCATGCTAGTCTGAACGGCAAAAACAGTTTGTTGTCTCAAAAATGGACGTCCCCCCATATGCGACGGCCATTTGCAATGGAAAAGCTGCACTGTGATTGGCTGAAACCACTGAATACGGCGGCCATTTTTGAGGCGCATTTTGTGTCCTGTCTGAAATGGGAGGCGTCTCCGAGATGTCTCTGAGACGCACCCTGAACACAAATAGGCCAAAAACCGCAGTGGAGACGTCTCCGCGGCGCCTCCGAGGTGCACCCTGAACGCGGCCCATGTAATACCCCAGTCACACCACAGCTTGTGACCACTTTGCGACCACCTTAGACCAAAGAACCCACACTCACCTGTGACGTTCTTGCTACCAAAACAATGGTTGCCGAAGTCTGGGTGTCACTGGTGAGTGTGGGTTCTTTGGTCTAAGGTGGTCGCAAAGTGGTCAAAGCTGTAGTGTGACTGGGGCATCAGGAGAACGTCTGTACGCTTCAGTCGATGTATAGCAAGTAGTTTATTTATGGAACTCCACGTACACGTCACGTGCCGCCCGGGTGTGCGCGCAGGCGCAGGGGCAGGCGCAGGTGCGGGCGCTCCGCACATATATGAGACTGTCTCAAAAGGTGCGAAGCAATATGGGACAAAACTTTGTCCATAGTAACGATCAACACACTATCTACTTATGCATTTGCTCACGATAAACTGAGTTGTTTTTTACATTGTGTTTCATAATCTCAATAGAATACATATTGATTTGAAGCAAATGTCCTTGTGTTTTCAGTGTAACCGTTTCTGTGTTGTTTTGTGTCAATCATTACTATGGACAAAAAAACGAAGAGCTAGCACCTTTTGAGACAGGCTCATATATATATACATATATGACAGTACCCTTCCCTGCCCCTCAATGGATGTAATAGGTGTGGATAAGGAAACACTCACTAGCCTGTGTGTAGCTGAAAACGGGCAACAATCTCAGCTGTGCAAGCTGTACTCCTCCAGTGTCTGAGTGTTGTGAGTGGTGAGACGTGGCAGGTGAGTGTCATAGCTGTATGCCTGTAATGGAATGTACATTTACGCATGCACCAACTCTCACCAACTACCAGCCAGATGTAGGTCAACAACACATAGTTCGAGTTTCTAAAGGCCCTGTCACACTACAACGTATGGCGCCGGCATGTCCGTAACGTGTTGAAATAAATTTCAACTCAAAATAGGTCAGTACACGCCAAACTTGTCGCGGCACGAGGGATAAAAATGGGCGTATGCACAATGTACACACAACGTACGTAACGTATGCAAAACGTATCTCTGACCTATTGAGAGCGTTCATGTGACTCACAAAACGTTCGCAAAACATTCACATATGCTGACAGTATGCTGACCAATGTTACATATGTTACTCTATCACTAGAAGTACGGCGCATATGTTAAGTACGCTGGAGATACAGCAGGCATGTGTTCGAAGTACATTTGGAGTATGTTATGCATCCGTTGGCTGTATGCGGACTGCACATTCCCAACAGGCTGAACATATCGCTAATGTGTTCCAACCTATCCCGACCTACCCCTAATGTGTGCATAATGTACGCCAACGTATGTCAAGTGTACACCGAGTGTATGAGAAACGTATGAGCCTTACGGTGCCATACATTGACAATTTTGAACATTCACACAAATTTGTTAGCGGCTTGACCTATGCCGACCTATGCCGACCTATGATGACCTATGATGCCATATCCCGAGCGTACTCAACGTATGCCCAACGTATACACAACATATGATGCCATATGCCGACATCTTGGTAGAAAATCGCATGAATCGGCATATGCTCTGGCCAAACGTCATAGTTTGACAGCCCCTGAATAAAGAAACAGCCACCATTTGCGTGACTCAATATAATATTGTGGGGGGGGGGGGGCAGTCGTTCTGCACTAAATGGCGCCACTTACTAGTCAAGTTGCCGCCCTTATACTTCTTATATGGGGTCAGACGGAGTGTAGGGCGGAATGGGGAGGGGGAGGGATGGGGAGAGAGGGAGGGAGGGCGGGAGAATGAGGGAGGGCGGGGCAGAAGGAGGTGTGGACCAGGCAGTAGGCATGGTAGGTGCAACATCGACATCCAAATGACAGGCAATCTTTCCTTTTTGGGTTGCCCTTCCTCCGTAGCTCAGATGGCAGGGTGTTGGTCTCAAGATCAGAGCGTAAGCAGTTCGAATCTTGGAACTGCAATACTTTTTTTTAAAAGAATGTCCTACTACTTTTTTTGTAATGCATAATTATATCAATTTTAATAAATATGCCTTTACCTAACTCGACATTGCTCGACGTTATCTGACTGGACTTTACCCATCTCTGCTCTACCCGGCTCGGCTTTACCCAGCTCGGCTTTACCCGGCTCGGCTTTAACCGGCTAGGCTTTACCCGGCTCGGCTGTACGCGGGTCGATTTTACCCGACTCGTCTTCACCCGACTCGACTTCACCCCACCCGACTTCACCCGACCCGACTTCACCCGAACCGAATTCACCTGACACGAGTTCACCCGACCCGAGTTCACCCGACATGACTTTACCTGACCCGACTTTATCTGACTAGACTTTACCCGACTACACTTTACCCCACTCGACGTTACCCACCTCGACGTTACCAGTCTCGACGTTACCCTCCTCGACGTTACCCGCTTCGACTTTACCCGCCTCGACATTACTCGCCTCAACATTATGCACCTCAACATTACCCACCTCGACATTACCCGCCTCGACGTTACCCGCCTCGACATTACCCACCTCAACATTACCTGCCTCAACGTTACCCACCTCGATGTTACCTGCCTTGACGTTACCCACCTCGATGTTACCCACCTCAACATTACTCACCTCAACGTTACTCGCCTCAACTTTACCCGCCTTGACGTTACCCACCTCAATGTTACCCGCCTCAACGTTACTCGCCTCAATGTTACTCGCCTCAATGTTACCCGCCTCGATGTTACCTCACCCGACTTCATCCGTTCTGACTTCACCCAACCCGAGTTCACCCGACACAAATTTACCCGCCCCAACTTTACCCGACCACACTTTAACCGACCACACTTTACCCGACCCGACTTTCCCCAAACCGACTTTACCTGACCCTACTTTACCGGACTCGTCTTTACCCAACCCCACTTTACCTCACCCCACTTTACCTCAACCGAGTTTACCCGACCCGAGTTTACCCGACCCGAGTTTACCCAACCTGACTTTACCCGACTCGCCTTTACCCGACTCGACTTCACCACGAGTAACCATTAACAAGTTTTGAATCAGAGTCCGGAAATTAATATGTGTAAAATTTGTGAAGAATTTGCTGGAACTGGTTAGACAGTCTGTGACACGGTGTGGCAGCATGTGACAGTGACATTGTGTGAGGGGCGACTGGCAGTTTGGAATAGGTATTGGGTGACAACTCAGTTGGAAAACAATAGTGCGGCTGATTGACTTGGCCTAAATCCTGCCAGCCTGAGCCAAATAGCACACTCAGATATAAATTCAATTTGTGTGAGCACCACTCGTCCATGATGTCAGAAAAAACTGCTAGTGAGAAATCCAGGACGCGAGGTAAGGCCACAGTGGGATCAGCTTCTGCATTCCCCAATACTGCCCCATCCCCATCAGTAACTGGGTCACCCATCAGATCACCACACAAAACAAATGAAGCAATAGCTGACTCAGCACTTACCCAGATCTTGGCGAGGTTTGATAAAATAGAGGCACTTTTGAGCCACCGTCGGGCCGCCGTCGGGTCGCCGTCGGGCCGCCGGTTGATTTCCGACGTTGGGAATCAATCCCTTTCCACTTTTGATTCACCGTCGGGCCTTCGTCGGCCCGACGGCGGTGTTCCGACGTTTGGGTTCAATCCAAATTTCCACTTTTGAGCCGTCGGTCCACCGTCGGGCCTCCGTCGGCCCGACGGTGGTGAGCCGCCGCAGGTTTGCATTCATTTTCCATGTCTGGTACACCGTCGGGCCACCGTCGCCCCGACGGTGGTGTCCCGACCTGAGGTTTCAATCCTTTTCCACTTGTGAGCCACCGTCGGGCCACCGTTGGGCCGCCGGTTGATTTCCGACGTTAGGGTTCAATCCCTTTCCACTTTTGATTCACCGTCGGGCCATCGTCGGCCCGACGGTGGTGGGCCGCCGCAGGTTTGCATTCATTTTCCACACTTGGTACACCGTCGGGCCATCGTCGGCCCGACGGTGGTGGGCCGCGCCTGCGCAGTTCTTTAAATTTGGATTTCGACTCGAGTCGCCAGCGGAACACGTGCGATTGTTGATCAGTGTTCTTTTTCTACCAATAACTCCAGAATTACCCGGAATTTTAAGGAATTATTATTTTGTAAAAGTTTTGTAATTTATTACGAAGTATTAATGGACCCGTGGGCCACCGTCCGCCGGTACTCAGAGAGTGTGTTCACCGCTATCGCGGACGGAAGCCTCCCCCACGGGTGGCACGACCCGGTAGCCCTATGCGGGCAGGAAGACGGCAGGGAGGTGAGTGACTGAGGAAGGCCGGCGGGCGGCCTTATAAGGGGGGAGGAGGGGCGACAGCAGGGGAGGTGCGAATGCTGGCAGGCCGGGGGAGGGTGAGAGGTGGCGAGCAGCGGGCGTCGGGTGAGGCGTGAGCGCCGAGAGACAAAGGAGAGGGCGGGGGAGGAGCCGGCGGGGAGCGCGGTCGGCCAAGGTGTGGAGGCAGCGCGACACGCGGGGCGGGGGAGGGTCTCTTTCTTTTCTCGCATCAAACGTAATGCTTCGCATTACGACCAATGGAATTATTCGTGTTAATATGATTTGAATCATCCGATCTGGTTTGTTTACTAATGTAATGGCCCACGGCCCTCCGACTCACCCTTTCTCACACGAAAGAACACCAAGATTCAATTCAGTGTACGCTTCACCTGGTTTATTGAACCCTCTGCTCTCCGCGGCGTCAGTAGTTGTCTGACCCGCCCCCTGACTCGCCAGATCCCACATCGACTCTATAGGTGTGTGTGGGGGGGTGGGTCAACCACACGCAGTAGAGGTCAGCCCAGTTGGGGTCTGACCGGTGGTGAACCGTGCCGCCACCTAGCGCAGTGTAGTGGAACTGCGCCGATGGCGTCGTAGTCTCCGCAGCTACCGCGTGATAGTAGAGCTCATGTTCAGACTACTACACTTCGAATCCCCACCTGACTCGAGTCGCCGGCTCGAGTTGCCAGCAGAGCACGTGCGATGGTTGGACAGCGTTCTATTTGAACAAATAACGCCAGAAATCGGAGGAATTTAAAGGAATTATTTAACAGGTTTGTTTATTAATATGTTTAGATTATTTTGTAAAAGTTTTGTAATTTATTACGAAGTATTAGTGGAATTATTCGTGTTAATACGCTTTGAATCATCCAATGCGGTTTGTTTACTTCGGATCCCCACCTGACTCGAGTCGCCGGCTCGAGTTGCCAGCACAACACGTGCGATCGTTGGACAGCGTTCTATTTGAACAAATAACGCCAGAAATCGGAGGAATTTAAAGGAATTATTTAACAGGTTTGTTTATTCATATGCTTAGATTATTTTGTAAAAGTTTTGTAATTTATTACGACGTATTAATGGAATTATTCGTGTTAATACGATTTGAATTACCATATACGGAAGGTTAACCAAGAACCGCCATCTTGGTTTTTTTCTAGATTCGAAGACACTGTCACTATAGTGTCAATACGTACAGGCTATATTAAATTTATAAGGTTAGGGTTCTCGATTTCTATTAATTTTGAATAAAACTAATATTTTTGCAACGTCGGCCCGACGGCGGCTGGTTGGACAAAACAACGTCGGCCCGACGGCATTTGCCGCCGTCGCCCCGACGGCGGCAGCCGCCGTCGGGGCGATGGCGGCTGGTTGGACAAAACAACGTCGGCCCGACGGCGTTTGGCACCGTCGCCCCGACGGCGGCAGCCGCCGTCGCCCCGACGGCGTCGCCCCGACGGCGGGAGGTTGGACAAAACAACGTCGGCCCGACGGCGTTATCCACCGTCGGGCCAACGGAGCGGCCGCAGTCGGGCCGTCGTCGGGCCGACGACTGTGTGCTATCTGGGACAGAGAACACGCGTGTAAATACCCACCCCATTGTTTCCCCGCAGCCTATATTATTATCTAAGTACCGGTTCATCTATTTATTGCATATACCCGGTATTTATATCCAATCTCTGGTGGGCATGTTATTGCTCCTTACAGGCTCCACTAGCGCCACCAATGGGAGTTTCTGGAAGTTCCTGCGGAAACCCCATCACTTGCGAGTCAATTTTCAAACTTTAGTAACCAGCAAGGTTATATTTGTCCTTTTTACAAAAAGCAAATAAATAGTGACTTGGTGCTCCATTTTCAAACTGTTCTGAGATATGGTATATCATATTTTAGCATGGCATCAGATTATATCATATTGTAGAGTGGGTGTTCGAGTCTGTGACTATGTAGGTAGGCTAAGGTGAAAAACAATACAGATGGAGAGAAAGAGAGAAGGTAAGCAAAAGTAAGAGTGTTATGGTGTTGTCACACTACAACGTTACCGGCGCATTTCAAACGGATCACCGGCGGGTCGGGACACGTCGGTACACATCGAGTGACAGCTAGGTCTGAAGCAACACGTTGGAGCGCGTCGGGCCGCGTCAAACGTTTTGTGCTTGCGCAAAACTTTCGACGCTGGCCGACGCGCCCCAACGTGTTGGGTCACGCGTTACCGGCGCGTTTGCAGAACGTCGACACGCGTTACCAGCGTGTTGCCGGACTGCTCATAGAACGTTGATCAAAATCGATAAATGCTGGGAATTTTTCGCCAAACTGCGAGCGGCCCGTCAACGCGTCGGTAACATTCCATTAACGGGTAGTGGGCGCACTATTGGCGTTGCTCCAGCGTATCTCAACGGGTTGGACATGTTGCTGGCGCGTGTGGACGTGTTGCTGGCGCATGTGGACGTGTTGCTGGCATGTCTGGACGTGTTGCTGGCGAGTCTGGACGTGTTGGTCGCCATCTGCCCCCGGCGTTCTGGGACGTTTCATCAGCGTTTTGGCTTTGAGTATATAATGGTAGAGATTTCCATCCAGGCATCCGTTACTGACACGCCATTCGCACGCTGTCAACACGCCGAAAGCGGGCCGCCAACCCGCCGATAACACGTCGATAACACGTTCATAACACGCTGGTGGAACCTTCACAAAGTGGGTCAAGCGGCCTTGTTTTTTCCTCCCCCGAACGTCGCAACGCATTGGCGGCATGCTCATAACACGCCAACAACACGCTGGCAACACGCTGGGCTGCGTCAAGTTTTCTCCCAACACGCCAAAAAGTTTGATGTTTCTCGATGCGTTGAATATATTTAGCGCGTTGGCGGCACGCCGGTGAGAAACGTCATAATGTGACAGCACCATAAGAGAGAGTCCAAGCCCCTCTGGTTTATTATATATATAGTACATGGATTCTTGGTATAGGATCATGCCATTCATGTCAACCAATAGGGAAGCAGTATTTCCAGTTCCTCCAATAGGGACACAGCATTTCTGGTTACCATAACCACCAGTGGTCTGCCCACCACCAGAGCTGGTTGCCCTATCGCCACCACTAACCTTGACCCCTGTGTGCATTGACCCCTACCTCAGCAGAGAGCCAGGCCCTGAGTGCACATACACGCAGACCTGTCAATCATCACTATGTCTAATTACCTGCCCTCAAGCATGGGCTTAAGTCATATATACATACACACACTCTTGGCCGGCCACACTTAATAATAATAGAGGATTTCCATTTCCCCCCTCAAAAACCCGCAGTTCTCAGGTTGTGTGGTTAAGTTGTACTTGCTTATCTATATTGTTGTATATTTATTTATTGTGCAGTGGCAATTGCCATTATTGATGGACAACAGAGGGATAAAAACACTTGAACCAAAAAGAGGGATAAAAACACTTGAACCAAAAAGAAATATTGTAAGAAATTGTGTCCCACATGCACCCAGTGCACCACTTGTGTGGCCAACCAAGATATGTGGGTAAACCGATACACGGAGCGCACTGACGCGACACGGGCATGTTTGTTATGTTGTCCAGTTCCAGTGTGTGGCCTGTGGTCTAGAGATATCGCCGGTCTCCTTGCTCAGGTATATCAGGGCAGTACAGCTGACAGTAAGAAAAACAAAACAAACTATACAGAGATCCACTGAACATGCAGAAAAGAATGGGAGATGCACCACTCCTGAGAGTTCCTAGATCAGGCGCAAACAAACTAGCTAAGGCACCAATATTTAAAGAGGGCAAGATGTTGAATAAACTACCATCTGCAATTAGAAGTGCACCTTCCTACCAAGGCTTTAAGTCACTGGTCAGAATGCATGTTACTGGCCAGGCCCTTGAACAAACATCATAGCATAGATCCTATGCCCTCCGCCCTTGTCCTCCCCGCATCCCATCACTCAATTACTTACCTCAGCTATACTGTAAGAGCAGCACAGTTTTTGCAGCGACCCACCACCTTAGCCCACAACACTGAACTTATTACGGCTAACCCACTAACACACTAACCCCCTTCACAATCAACTAACATCTACCTCTTTACAATGTAATGTAAAACAGGTGGAAGACCAGCGCCTCAGTGTTGAACACAATATATTCTAATAAATAAACTGTTTTACCGAAAACAAACCTGAGCCTGGAAATACTTCTAGCTGGAACTTACTGAGATACATAAGTACTCAATATTAAAGTTACATACTCCAATGGGTTCAAGTTTCTGCCATTTTCTAAGATAAATAAATTAGATTGATGGTTGTAATCTAACTTTTATTTTAAATAGGTAACTTGTGAGATATTTGAAGTGCAAACGTGTGAACTTATTGTTGGCAAGCACCTCACCATTCTGACACCATCAGCTTCAGTCGCAACAACTGATATGACCGTAGATGTTGTCAGGATGTAAAACTCCAGCAACCAACCACCCAACTGTACATATCAGGGAAACACTACAACGATGCCATGAATTCGTCCTGTCACAAGGCAGTACCCATCCTGATATGACCTTATATGTTGCCAGGATGTATAACCACAATACATACGATATATCTGGTGACTACTTTACCACGCCGAACGCGGTGGCCGAGTCGTTAAAGCGCAGGCTTCCCGTGCGGGAGATCAGGAGTTCGAATTCTGGCCAAGTCAAACCAATGGCATACAAAATGTATACTTGTCGCTACCTAACCTGGCATTCGGCATTATGACGATAGGACAAGGACTGGTTGGCTCAGTGTCAGGATAATGTGCCTGTGTGGGATATCAGGTCATGGTGTCGGCTAGATACAAGATTCACCCGGTACTGCTGCAGTAGGGGTGCAAACCAACCCTATGTAAAAGGTGGCGAAAATGCGGGTCAAAGAATTGAGGGCCTAATTTAACAATCTAAGAAGCAACAATTATTCTTTACATCTGTTTTATTATTAGCCCGCTACTTTTGAGTTGAAAAATATAATATAATATCTAGTTTAATGCAATTTAAAAGTGAAATCGACGGCGTTCTGCGGCTGCCATCTTGTCTTTTTGCATTCTCTCCCATTTCACCAACTCTGTGCCTACATGGGTACCCATTTGATACTGGAGCCACAGTTTCTAGGTCATCTTCCATACTAACGCTATTTTCGCCTGTATTTATATAAGGCTGGTCTTCACCCGTGTACTACAAGTACCAGGTGAATCTTTTATCTAGGTGTCGGCGGCCTAAGTGGAACGGCACGATAAATGCACCATGACTATTCACTGCCACAAGTATGTAACCATCCTGATATGCCCTTAGAAGTTGCCAGCATGCAAAGCCGCAGCAAACAAACAAAGATACGGATATTATTACCCGGTGAATGACTTGTGAGGCTCACGGTAAGCATGCAGTCTGATGATAATGGTATCCATTTGGTGTTTGATATATAAATATAGGAATTACAAACTCACGTACTGTGATATCTTCAGAAACTAATTCGGTACCTAATTTGTGATTGCTACATAAAGAGAATTAATATTTCGAAAATGTGGACAGCTGACTAAGAACGTGCTGAGACTGCGAAACCGAAGACAGTGATCAAAATCGAAACTATTCACAAATTGAGATATTTTTGATTCGGTGTCACCGTTCAACAGGTATGGGTCGGATTTACTTAGAATGTACAATTGGTAAAGTGAAGCTGAACTGCACATGTACACAATAAAAAGCACTGTTTGGAAGGTACCGGTAGCTGCATTTATGTGGTTGATAAGAAGTATGTATTACCTTCCCACTTGTTATGGCCCTGTCACGCTACGACTTAACGACGTCAGCGTAGGCACAACGTGAAAATAATTATACAATGTTGAAAATCTTGGCATAGTATGCAAATTTGGGACGTCAATGCCGCGTAGTGGATGTGAGCATAACGTCGGTAAAGCATAGCGATAACGTCATTCAACAAGAGAGGATAATGTAATTACGCTCACGGTACGTTATATACAGTATACGGTCGCCAGAACTACGTTGTGTTACATTACTTTACATTACATACGTTGTGACACGGTGGCGAAATGCTGGACGTATGTTAGGCATATGTTATCCAGACCTTTTCATTACGTGGACTGTACATTCCTACCGCCGTTAACGTAGTGCAACGTAGTGCAACATAGTGCAACATAGTGAGCAGCATTTGACTAACATCCGTCTAACGTCATCAACGTTCGCCTAACGCATACATAATGTACGGCGAACGTAACGCCCTTATGTCATCGTTACGTCAAAAGTTTTGGACACAACGTAATGTGACGTAGCTCGACATCAGTCTAACATCATTCTAACGTTATCATAACGTAACCCAACGTACCTTAACATAATGGCGAAAAGTCACCTACGCCAGGCTTACATTGGCTCTTATGTCGTAGTCTGACAGCCCTTTAAGTTATATTGAAGTTGCATAGTCCAATGGTTTTGAATTTCTGTATTTTGCCTGTATTTTAGATCGATCACTAGTGTATACTTTACATTAGTTCAAAGTTACTTTTATTTTAAACGGTAAACTTTTGAGATATTTTGAGTGCAAACATGGACAATTTGTTGTGGCAAGCTTGCCAAAACTCTGACACCATAGACTTCAGCAGTAACAGGTTCTGTTAAATTGACTCAGCATTGCCTTCTACGCAGAACCAAATGCTTAATAAGTGTATCAGTATCTAAGTTAGATATGTAAAATCAAATCGAGACAATTGGTTTGGTTTTGAAAATGTGATATTTCATCGGACTATGCAGCTTTAAGTACATCGTTCTCATGTTCCATGTTTCACTGCAATGGATCTTTGCTTACTGTTGAACTGGATATTATGGACAATTTTCCACTTGAGGACTTTGGTGGTATTTGTTACTAATCAAACCTTACAGAAATCGAATATTTCCGGAATATGGTGGGGCAAACACAGGTTGGGAAACAGCTGAAATGAGAGTCTGTTGGTACAATCTATTCTGCTGATGTAATTAAGTACGGAATAACTCCAAGCATATATCCAGTTGGCATGGAGGAGTGTTGTGAGAGTGTAGCGGTTCACCTTGCCTAATCACACCGCCCCTCCTTCCCCCTCATCCCACCACAAATATCTGGTGGGGATGGGAGGGGGGGGAGGGAAGAGGGAGCCATCTCTCAGTTTAGGTTATCAATGCCCTGTGCCCTCCCCCCCCCCCCCCACACACAAACACACATTGTGTGCAGTGGTTGTGTGTATGTGTTGGGGGGAGGGGTGACTGTATGGGGTGAATATCTGATTCACACATTCCAAGAACCAGCCAGTACCTCGATTCCATACCTGTATATATGTATATATATGTATATATCCATGTATGTATGTGTATATATATTATATATATCTATTTGTATATGTGTATATATATGTATAAAGTTAGGCTATGTAATAAGAAGAGAAGGAAAGACGAGGGTTGGGTTGGACACTTTATTGAGCGTCTATGACATGCACAATAAAAAGGGCATATCGGTAAAGTTTGAAATCCAGAGGCAGAGTGACCGCCCGGGGCAGATATCGCCAGGTGGTGGCGCTAGGGCCCGGCTAGCTGGGGCAAATCCCAGGCAGGTCAGCGATTGGACAATAATATAATTAAACAATATAAGGAATAATAATAATAATGAAACTCCGCCTGTTTTATATTTGCATAATTCATTATACATCCTATAAAGTTAGGCTATGTAATAAGAAGAGAAGGAAAGACGAGGGTTGGGTTGGACACTTTATTGAGCGTCTATGACATGCACAATAAAAAGGGCCAAAGGAGAACGCCTAAGCGTCTCCCCCCAACCCAACACCCGCCTCCTTCGAGCATAGTGCAGCGGCAACCCTCTGATGGCCGAGTTTTTGGCGTAAGACTGGCGCTGGTATTCTTGCTGCTCGACCTTCAGCGCCAATGTCGCTGCAAAAAACGAAAGGTGCATCAAACACGTGGCTACAACAGAGTGAGCCGTTGACATCCACAGCCCTGATCCTGTCAACGCTATCAGCACTCTCTAGCCTACTTAGGGCGTCACAAATCACATTTACGCTGCTGCGGATATAGACAGAGCTGAAAGCGAAGTTGTTCTCGACCGACAGCCAGAATAATTTACGGAGGAAGAACATGATACCCTTGCATCTGGACCTGCCAGTGTTCAGCGCTGCCCGAACAACCTCACTGTCGGTCACGATCATGACCGTGCTGTTTGCCCAACTTGTCCCCCAACGAAGGCAGGCTGCGTACACCGCCCACATTTCTTGGATGTTGATGTGGGACGAGCCTACGTCAGGTGGAGGGAGAAGGTGGTGGTGGCCGGCATAGGAAGCGAGGGGTTTGTTGGCTTTGTCGATAAAGGAGCCAACCACCCAGTCGTGACCATGGAGGGCTCCAAATCCCCACTTGGAAGCATCGCTGTAGGTTGCTACTACAGGAGCAAACTTACCGAGGATCCTAGCCTTGCCGTTGAATCGCCTCGCAAAGCGTAGCCACCAGTCCAAGTCCTCCCTAATCCCCTTGCCTAGTCGGGCTCTATGGTGAGGTTGTTTGAGGCTGGCCATCAGGTCGTATATACACCTAGAAAAAGTCCTCCCACCCCTAATGACCTTGGAACAGTGGGCCAGCAGGCCACCAACACGCTTGAGTTCCTTCTTAGATGCCTTCCTACGCCCCTGAAGACTGTGAAGAACTTTTATTGTCTTAGACAGTTTGTCCTGGGGGAGACTGAGCTCGAGGCTCAAGGAGTCTACGTCGATCCCGAGGAACCGGACCTTGGTGTCGGCCTTACTCACTTTCTTGAAGCTTACAAAGAAACCGATCCTCCTAAGGATCGCGATCAGCTTCCTCTGAGCCCCCTCGACCTCAGACTTAGTTCCGGCCACGAGACAGAAGTCGTCCAGGTAGTTAACTATCCGGTCAACTCCCTCCCGAACACAGCATCTCACGATAAAGTCCGAGATCTTCGAGAATACGTAGGGGCTCGAAGAGAGGCCCATGCAGAGGCGGTTGTCAAGAAAGTGAGAAAAAGCCTGGTCACCGGGTCTCTTGTAACGGAGGCCTTGAAGGTGGCGGTCCTCGGGATGGATTGAGACCGACCTGTAGGCATCCTTGATATCGACAGTGCCGAGCGAGTCACCCCGTTCCAGGATGTCCGTCACGTCGTCGAGACCTTTGTAGGAGAACTTAAGGCATACCTGGTCCGTGAAGGCATTGACCGAACTGTCAGGCGGAACACTGCAATCAATGACCACGCGCCCACCACCGTCGTCCTTGGGGACGACAAATGCATCGTGAGTGCAGGGCGCGGGGGCAGTGACGGCGGAGATGAGGCCATCTCGTTCCTCATCCCTGAACTTCACGTCGATGATCCCCCCTTCCCAGGCTGACCTACTGCGTGTCCTAGTAGGGGCGTAGTTAGCGGAACAGCCGGGATTGATTACCCGGAAACCGAACGTAACTCCGGTAATAATGTATAGCCAGTCGGGGTCGGTGTCGCCACGCAGAAATAACTCAGTGAAGACTCTACATGGTCTGAGCTGGGTGGCGACACCGGCAATCTTGTGAGTACAATCACAATAGCCCCGAACACAGTCTCTGGTGACCTTAATTGTCACCGGAGTACCACCTTCAAGTTCCCTAATGTGAACTAGGAGGCTGCCCCCATCAACTTGCTCGACGAACAAGCGGTCGTAGCGACTGGAACCTGCCGGACTCAACCAGCGCAATCCAATACCCGGAGATTTCTCATGGATCCGGCTTTCCCTAGTCCCACCCAGACTAGCTGTATCGACCCCAGCTGTAGAAGAAACAACAGTATAATGAACATTGGCATTGGGGCAAGGGTCGACAGTATCAGTCTCGGCGGGGTCAGGCGTACTCGCATAAATAACAGGGGGTGAGATAGTCAGAAGGTCTTTCAAAGAGTGGCCACCGTTGGCGCCAAAAGGGGCATGATCAGTGACGCCGGGCATATCAGTCCCAGAGTCATCAGCAGCAGTGCTCCAATCATGGGTCTGGCGCTTGTTGGTTTTAAGAACCCACGGCTTCCTAGGTCATTCTTTGCACTTCTGTCTTGTGTGTGACTTCGATCCACACACGGAGCAGGCATGTGCGAATCGACAGCCCGAGCGTGTGCATCCTGCGTCGCCGTTCCAGGCGTAGCAAGACCTACGGGCCCCCCGGGCAGGAGAGTGCTTAGCGGCACTGCGTTGCCAGGGTCCGCTCTTCTTCTGCCTCATATTGTGAGGGCCATAGTGCTCTATACTTTCGTCCTGATGGGACTTAGAGAAAGCGGAGAAGCTGATTGTCTCACCGAGCTTGCGTATAGCCAATATGTGGTCCCCGTGAGCACTGTCTTTATAGTGGTCATCCATCGCTCTTGCTGATACAAAGCTCACGTGTTCGATGAACGACCTATAGTCTGATGCAGTCAGGCCTTGGATGTCTAAGCACCATTTACAGGATGCTCTCAACAGCTCGTGGGCGTTCATCTTCCTGACATCTTTTCCTTGAGCGTACTTGCGCAGCGACCACTTACTTCTTCTCCTACGCGACGAGCTCCCGCTGCTCGATCTGGAAGAGCGCCTCCTCCTCCTACTTGAACCTCGAGAGTGTCGACGAGAACGACCGTATGATGAGTGTCCGTCGTCCCGGTCCGATCCTTTAGTCCAAGACGGCGGACGGAGGGCTGCTTCAGTCATCCTTCCCCGGTCGTCCATAGTCGCGTCGTCCCGGCAAGTCGAGTGCGCGTGGGTGGTGCTGTTGTCTCCACTTCGTCCATCGTCAATTGTAACAGTCCCACGTCGATTCCGTCGTCTGTCTCGCTCTTCCATCAGCGCAGCTAGCTCGTCTTCCAGGTCGGCGACGCGCATCTCAGACTTTATCTTGTCAATTGCTTCCCGCGCGTTTCTCTCCCGGTCGTCCAGCGAGAGAGTCGACATCGCTGAAGTTGTAGGATCCATCTCGACATTCTCGTAGTGGTCGGCTGTCGTCTTAGTGTTCTTTGCAGATGCTTTTCCACTGCATGTCGACATGATAGGTTCGGCTAGTGTATCGATGCTCTTCCGGGAGCAGTCGACGCGATCATGTTTATCGTGTTGGTGTCCGCAGTCCGTGCAATAGCCAGTGCCTGGCATCCTCTCACCTGAGAGCCTGCCGATCAGACATTCGGCGCTGGACTGCTGCACGTAGCCTGGCTCACTTCCAGCTGAGCTTTAGCGGCTTGGCTATGGCAGCCAAAAGAATTGCTATGCCCGAAACCTTGGCCTGCTTCCAGAGTTCCAGAGGTCCTTTGTAAAAGGATCAGTAAGTTAAGCTAAAGCCTATTTGATTAATTGTACAGAACCTAGGGGATTAATCCGCTTAACAATAGGCGCTTAATCCGCTTAATGAAGCATAGCCTAATGTGGCTGATATGGCTTAGAAGCAAAACAAGCAGTTGAAGTATGCTACTATCAGGTCAAAGTGTGCATTACAACCGTTATTTCAATTCATGTCTCTAAAGATATAACTCCATTATTATAAAAGAAAGTCATGTATAATTGCAATATTATAATCGACAGTCATGTTTCGTGCATACCAACGAATCGATAGAAGCGAAACAAGCAGTTGAAGAATGCAAAGTGTGCATTACAACCATTATTTCAATTCCTGTGTCTCAAGATATGACTTCAACATCCATTATTAGAAACGACAGTCATGTATCATTGAATATTATTATCGACAGTCATGATTCGTGCATACCAAATCGATATTGACAAGTATAGGAAGTAAATGACTCAGCGTTTAAGCGACTCGACCCACGGCGATATGGCTTAAACGAGTGTGTGTTTAAGCCATATCGCCGTGCGATATGGCTTAAACAAGTAATGAAAGCAGTCTTTGTCGCATCGCGACCAACAGCATGATGATGATGACGATTTATGTATATATGTATACATATACATGTATACATATACACATATATATACATTTGAAAACAAACTTCTGAGTGAGTGGCATCTTGTGCCCAGCGCAGGGGACCGGCGACGTACCTGACGGACCCCCACCCCCACCCCCACCTCCCCCCGTGAGCGGGGGGGGGGGATACCAAAGGCCGATTCAGGCTGCTGAATATGCGATGTGTGCTGCGACTCCCTCCCCACCCTTTCATTTCTATCCCCTCCGTTCCACTCCCCTCCCCACGGGCACACACACACTCCCCTTACCCCCACAGACACTGGCACTCAACACAAATAAGTATAATAATAATGACACTAATAATAATGCTAAAAATAATAACAATAATAATGATGATAATAATGACATCCACAAATACACCTATGCATGTATAGATGTGTATGTGTATAGATGTATACATGTATACATATACACATATACATACATTTGAACACAAACTTTCATGCGAGGTACATGTTGCTGCTTGGCGCTTGGTGTTATGACTTCAGGACAGGGACTGGGCGCACAGTGTCAGGATAATGTGACTGTGTGGGACATCAGGTCATGGTGCCGGTGGCTTTTTTCCCAGTGGGGCACTACTATAAAGTCACTATGAGTGTGGGCTGTCACAAGTCGGTGCACATCCTGGTATGGCCTAGGGTCTTACTGGGGTGTAAAACTACACCAACCACCCCGCCTTTCCTGGCCCTCTCATAGGACTGTGGTTGGGCTCTTAGGCTGCCTTTTTCCTTCCTCCCCCCCCCCCCCCTGCCCCCCCCAATTTCTGTGACCACTACCCATCGGAAGCACTTCCATCCACATGGGACCACTTTCAGCAGTGCCCATTCGGTGCTGCAGATTTGCAGCCTTCAGCGCACCAATGCATCTCAAAACTCCCCAAAACAACATACATGCATGTATGTATGGATGGATGTATGTATGTATGGATGTATGCATGCATATATGTATGTATGGATGGATGGATGTACTAATGTGTATGTATGGATGTGTATTGATGTATGTATGGATGTTTATGCATACATACATGCATGCATACTTGTGTATGCATGCACATATGTGTATGCATGCATGTGCATCCCACCCCCATCATTTACGACCAAATTGTCCTAACAAATATTGTAAATAAATAAAATATCACTTCCTACATATGTGTTCTTTAACTCCCCTCAACTGTGCTAACTTCTGCACCGACACCTTGTCTTAATTAGTAACCATGGTAGCCCCCTCCTATCCTTGTTTGCAAGCATAGGAGTTGCGCACTGTGTGTGGGGGGTGGGGGGGAGAGGCGGTTGGGGGGGGGGGGGTACCATGCTCTCTGGTTCGGTCCGGAAGGCCTGATCAGGTGTTTAGAGACATACACACAGGGCGCATACACTCATTCTGGGGAATACTCTGAGGCAACAGTTGCCACATATAAGGTGTATTTTGCTAGAACACAATCACCAGATCTTGTCCCTGATCACATAAATATAAACCAGCAGATGCTTTCTTTAATTGTATGAATATCATTTGCCATTTGAACAAAACCACCATGATATGAGATGTAAGACATACACATCCTTCTGTTTTAATTCACTCCTTAATTACTCTTAAAGGAAACACCAAATGTGGCTGATAGTCATTTAATCGGTGCAGCAGATTTGCCTCTTTCTATTAATATAACTATTTATTGCCAGTTGAAACAAGTTCACTGGATATAGCCATGAACACATTGTCCTATAGTAAAGCCTACCAATTATGTCCTGAAATACATCAACGGAACAGATTGCACCAACTGACTCTCATTTCAGGTGTTTCCCCAACCTGATACAGCTACCGACATCTCAGCAGAATATATATACCAATATTAAATATACCGATATTATACATACATATATCGCTAGTATATATATATAATAAATATCAGTAGTATGAATATACCTGTAGTATGTATATTGGTAGTATATATATATCCTCAGTATATATATTGGTATAATATATACCGATTTCATATATATCGGCATGATACATACATATGTAAACGTTATAGTGGTAGTATATATATCAGTTGTATATACAAATATATCGGTAATATATATATATATATATGTATATATATATATATATATATATACCGGTATTATTTATAGTGGTGGTACCCTTTATATATGTAACATAGCTATCTATATACATACATTTATCAGTAGTATATATATCGGTAGTATAGATTACATTACCGTTCCAGCGGTGCGGTGCATTGTGGGATGCATCAGAGCAAAACAAACTTGTGAGAAGCAGATGACACATGCTAATACACTGGGTGCAGCTATGAAATGTGCTAGTTTCAGCTCATCTCAGCTCTTGTTTGAAACATAGAATACCAACTAAAAAGTAATAAATTAAAATAGTAATCCTTTATCCAGCATGGCATTTACATCAATATAATATGCACATTTCATGCCATGTGCATTTAGATTTAGACAAACCTAGGCACTCATACTAGTGTTAGAACCATAGCCAGAGTCAGTTTTACTTATTATATTCATGTTTTTATTCATATCCTATGGTTAACATATGTAGAAATAGAAAATGAGTAGGGTTAATCAGATATTGGTTATATATTACTTTGAAACAAGTTTGCGTTGACATATTTGAAAATTTAATATTTAGAACAAAAATTAATTATGGCTAATTAATGGTGATGCAAACATCAGCCTGTAAATTGACTGAAAGTGTATGTTTCTTAACTCAAAATGCTTAATTATGGAGATTTCTGTCTTAAACATATTCATTATATATTATATTGCATCCTTCCATCCATGTTTGTGCCAAATTGTTATGTATTTTTATTAATTTTGAATAAAATTGAAGTTTTTCCCTATGCATATCGGCAAACTCAATGGTTGTATGTCTTTGCTTTGCTGCCAACGCCGTTTTCAGCGCATGGGCAGTCAGAACCGTGATCCCGTCTATTGACATCGGTAGTATAAATATATATATATATATATATATACATATATATATATGTGATGTATAATGCATTATGCAAGTATAAAGGTGCGGAAGGGAATTAACCCCTTTTGATTATTATTATGTGCTAATTATTGTTAATATTACACTATATACTGTATTGCACCCTCCATCTCGTGACTGGTGGTGACACCCCCAGCTTCGCCCGGTACCTGCCTTCCCTGAATACATCACTCATCATAAAACCATAAAATATATGACTAATAAGACCGTAGTCTGAGTGTTCGTCTGCCCCTTTATATATATATATATATATTTATATATATATATATATATAAATATATACATATGAAGAGTTCAGGCGCAAAACCATGCAAATGCCAATCCCAAAATGGAGATAAACCTTGGAATCAAACCTTCAACAAATTAATGTGTTCATATTCCTACTTGTTTGTTCATTGTTCCATAGACATATGATCATATGAAAAGTGCAAGTAGTGAGAGTTAAAATTATTTTCATGTAAAAATCTGTTAATTAAACTATATTGGATTGGCATTTACGTGCTTTTGCGCCTGAACTCTTCACATATATATATATATATTGGTAATATAAATATATATATATATCGGTTATCAGTGTACAGTGAGTGCAGTTCAAGCGTGAATGAGCCAAGAGGCAGTGGCGTGCTAGTCGCGGGGCAAAGTAGTGGCCCGCAGTGAATATTATGTTGGACAATAAATAAGAGAATGACTAATAAATAAATAATTAAATACAAAGCATCGAAAACTCCGCCTATTTATATATATATATAATAGAATATATAATACATATGTAGTAGTCTGTATATGAGCTCTACTACCATGCCGTAGCGGCGGAGACTATGCGGCAAACCTACGCAGTTACACTGAACTGCGCTAGGTGGCGGCAGGCTAGCCACTGGGCAGACCCCGACTGGGCTGCCCTCTAGTGTATGTTGCTAGCTCCCCCCCCCCCCCCCCCCCCCCGCACCGATGTGGGATCTGGCGAGCGAGGGGGCGGATCAGATGACTGTGGATGCCGCAGAGAGCAGATTGGTTCAATAAACCAAGGTGAAGCGTACTCGTATTTGATCTTGGCATTCTTCCGTTTGTGCGTGGCAGTGTGGGAGTCGGAGGATGTGGTGCCATTACATTGGTGCCGTGACCAGGATCATGTACAAGCTATGCGCTGTATGGTTGTTGAACCTACCTTGTGTATGCAAGTGCATTGCCTGTGAGTATGTAATTGTAAGCATTAAAATACTTACAATTCCAGGGGGATGAGTGTAGTAGTTGGCACTGACCTCTCAGGCAAGGAGCTGCATAGACTGGTAGGGATGGGTAGTGTGTTGATATCAGGGAGCCTAGGTGGTGTAATGGTTAGCACACTGCCCGGAATGCAAATAGATGTGGGTTCGACTCCCACTCTAAGCCCAATATTTCCCATTTTCATCACCCCCACGACATATATTTTGAAGTGAGGCAAGAGGCAGACGGTGCCGGTACCGAGGCCGGGAGCGGAGAGAGTGCCCAGGCCAGGGTTCTTAACCAGGGAAATCCGCACGACGCGTGGGTTACGAGCCCTAACCCTGACTCTTACATTTGGCCCTGCTCAGTCATGGTGGTGGATAGAGGGGGGGCCCAGAGGGGGCCCCAAAACATTATGGTCTATTCTTTATTTATATTCACATACTCACTTATATAGCACATACATATATATATATATATATATATATATATATACATTGGTGGTGTATATGGGTAGCACATATAGTATATATATATATTTTGGTGGTATATATAGATATATATATATATCCATAAATATATACGTAGTATATATATATATATATATATATATATATATATATCTGTAGAATATATATAAGTAGCATAGATATTATATATATATATACTGTGTATATGAATAGTTATATATGAATATTTAAATGATCGCAAACACTCGGGGGGAGTAAAGACAACTTTTTATTAGACTGAGTTGGGCGGCCTGGTGGGATGTGGGGCATGGCGGCTGTCTGTGATGGTGTGCGCCAACGCAGCGTGGAGGCTCTCCGGCCCACTGCGCAACATGAGCAGACTCGCTGCGTAGGCTACGACGTTGCACGCTCCCGAGTAGTACGCCTCGTTCAGCTTGGAATTGTAGGCCACGGAGGTGTAGAATATCTGCCACAGGTAGTACATGATGAGGGGGTCTTTTACGGTGCCGAGGTTGGCTTGTCGGTGCCGCTTGTTCTGCCAGGTGTGCGCCCATAGTGCACAACTGTTCATCAAAGGCTGTGGTATGTGCTGTCCTCCAAAGACATATGTCAGAATTACCATATGTTTGATGTCCAATGGTCTTTGATGATACAATAAGAACAATAAAATGTGCCCTAGAGGCTTCTACAAATATAACAAGCTTTACATTACTTTTGGTTTGTATCATTTGGTTCAGTAGTATATATGCTGCAACCTATTGGGATTAATCCATACTCAGGATAAGGATATCTTTGATCAATCGATTATTATATAGCGTTCAATCCTCTGCATAATTTGGGTTGTTCGTTCATAGTTCTGAGAGAGTTGATTTGTTATTTAACGTGGCATGTATTTGAGATTCTGCCACGAGTGAAAGCAAATATTGTAAGTAAATACATAATAAATACCAAATGTAGTTGCTGAATCAGGAAGATTCCTGTTTGGATGTTGTTGTTGTTGTTTTACGTCCTAGCAACATCTAAGGTCATATCAGGACGGATACCGACTTGTGACAGTTCGCACTCATGGCGACTTTATAGTGCTGTCCCACTGGGAAACTAGGCTGCCGGCACCATGACCTGGTATCCCACTCAGTCACATTATCCTGACACTGAGCTAACCAGTCCTTGCCCTGTCCTAATAATGCCAAGCGCCTGGCTAGGAAGCAACAAGTATCAATTTTAAATCATTGGTTTGACTCGACCGGGACTCAAACCCACGACCCCACGATCTACCAGCACGGGAGACGGACGCTCTAACTCATTCGGCCATCCTGTCTGGTTTGGAAGGTTAGGTCAAAGTGATGACTGATAAAACTAAGACTTGTCGCTACCTAACCTGGCAGTCAGCATTAATAGGTTTGGGCAAGTACTGGTTACTTCAGCATCTGGATACTCTGACTGAGTGGAATATTGCATTATGATGCTGGTATGTTGTGTCGGGCACCAATATACAGGTGTCATGTGTGCGAGGTGACAAGTCGGTACCTGTCCTGATATGACCTTACATGTTGCCAGGATGGAAAACCCCCACATCTAAACACAAGAAATAATGGCACTGGGTGGATACCCCGTCCCTCTCTCAGCACAAGTATAATTTAACGGCGAGGTTTACATCCTGGCACCATTTAAGGTAATATCAAGCCGGATACCGACTTGTTAAAATACACACTCATGGCGATTGTTATAGTCGTGCCCTACGAAGTGACCACACAACCGGCCCATGACCTGATATCCCACACAGTCACAGTATCCTGATACTGAGCTGATATGTCCTTGCCCTATCCTAATGATGCCGAACGCCAGGGTAGGGAGTGACAAGTATCAAATATGTGAGTCATTTGTTTGATGCGACCGGGAATCGAACTCCCGACCTTCCACACGCGAGGGCCGCGCTCTACCGATTCGGCCATCATAACCCGATTTCCCACTGAGACACATTATCCTGATACTGAGAGGACAAGACCTTGTTCTATCCTAGTAATGCCAAGCTCCAAGCTAAGTAGGGACAAGTGGCAATTTTGTCAAGTCATCGCTTCGAGTGTTTTTTGTTTGTTTGTTGTTGTTTTACGTCCTAGCAACATCTAAGGACATGTCAGGTCGGTTACAAACTTGTGACAGTGCGCGCTCATGGTGACTTTATAGTGCTGCCCCACTGGGAGATTAGGCTGCTACTGATAGCACCATGACCTGATTTCCAACTCAGTTACATTATCCTGACACTGAGCCAACAAGTCCTTACCCTATCCTAATAATGCCGAGTGCCTGGCTAGGAAGCCACAAGTATAAATTGTTATGTCATTGGTTTGACTCCACCAGGGTTCGAACCCACGATCCAATGTGTTCGGATTCCCTGGAATCTGTGTTTGTGTAGGCAGGCTATAGTGAAATCAATACAGGCAAAAAGAGAAAGGAAGAGTATAAAGAATGAAAGTAGAAAGAGAGCCAAGCCCTCAGGTTTATTAGTTATATGTTACATGGATCCAGTATGGCATATCACCTGACCACCTTCTCCCTATGAGAATCAAGCATCTACAGCTCTACCAATGAACATCAAGCATTCCTTTGTCCCCACGGTTACTGTGATCTGCCCACCACCACCACGCGGTGTGTCCCTTGGCCACCACCTGCCCTTAGCTGAGTGTGTGGTGATCCATGACTAACAGAGGTGGGGAGGGGATAGTGGGTAGAGCTCCAAGTGCCCCTTATACACTATCTGCCTAACACGCAATGATTAATTCCCCATGAATCAAGCTACACCAGCAACTACATAAACATTTACGCACCTGGCCCAATATACCCGTTTCACACATAGAACATTTGCATTCCCCCATCAGTGCATCATTATCGGAATATTTTACACCCTGATGTCACAAAACAGGAGACGGACGCCCAACTCATTCGGCCATCCCGTCTGGTCAGCTTTCATTCGACCGGAAATCAAACTCCAAACCTTCCGCCCGCGAACCCTGCGCTCTGCCGATTCAGTAATCGCGCACCGGTGTAGCAGGAAATCGCAAACCCTGTAAACCTCGCAAACCCCCACTTGTGATTTCTTAGGAAATTGCAAACCCCCATGCCATATATGGGCATGGGGGGTTTGCGATTTCCTAGGAAATCACATATCCCCCCTGGTGATCACAAACCCCCCATGTTAATGATGTTTAATGATACAGATCTATAGTTGTACTGGCTTTTCTTATTGATGTAGTCTAGTATCTTTGACAACAAATTGACCTGCTCCCCTATCCTTCTTGTGCACAGTGAATATGGCACTTGCTGTGACAGGCATGAAATTAAAAATAATCAATTAATCCAATTGAAACAATTAAAAAATGAGGATGTAGATGAATATGTGCTCTATGTCATGAAACCAAGAGTTAAATTGTAGCTAGAAAACCCTCCTTTTGGCGACCTGAATGGTAACACCTACTGCAAAGCAGCTCCGGGCAGCGGAATGGAGCTAGCGTTATCGTCGTTGCCGAACGACTTCGCGGCGATCGGCAGTATTCGCACATAGCTAGCCATTGCTGGATACCTGTTCTCATTTTCTTCATTTGAAAAGTATGAAATTTAGCAGCCTATGTATGTGCAAAGTGACTGACAGTTTTGTAGGAATTGGATATTTGTTAGTTCAAAGTGTTTAAAGAAGTTGTGCTGGCTTTTCTTAATGTTGTAGTTTAGTATCTTTGACAAAAATTGATCTGGTCCCCTATCCTTCTTGTGAGTGATCAATAGCAGTGAAACGGCCTTTACTGTGACAGCATGACATCAAAACTAATCAAATAATCTATCTTGATCCTCCTTGAATCCATTTTATCCCCCAGATCTGGTAGAAGTTCAAAATCAAACATAGGCCTATAGCTGCCATGCTTGTGGTGATAAATGCTACAAAACACAGGGGGGTTTGCGATTTCCAGGGGGGGGTTTGTGATTTCCTAGTAAATCGCAAACCCTGGGGTGTGCAATTTCCAGGGGTTTGCGATTTACTGCCACACCGGTTTGATGGTGTGGTCGGCCTACATTTTGCAACGTACTGCAAGCAAGCTTTATAACAGTACAACAAAAACTAGTGTGGTCTAGGTATAGTCTATTGTAGGTAAGATGGTCACGAATCAAGTTGGCAACCTACCTGGCTCCCGTGTCACGCTGTGCCTGGCACATATCACCCACTGATCCAGTTCCACATATGCCTTCTGCTCAGCTAATGTATACACTGTGGAGAAACTACTTTGTATTTATGGGACACAGGGAATGTACCAACTGTGCTGTTTACTGCGCATGCGGGCCATGGTGACTGACCCATAACTACTGCTCAAACATCTACAGATACTAAATAACCACCATGTACCTGCTACTGTGTGAGAAACAAAAACATCTTATCACCTCCTACTATGTGATAAGATTAAACCACCACTCCAGCTGGCCAGCATTGGAAACAAGCCCGATCGCTCGGGTTTAAATGTTGTGGACAGTATAAACACAGCATCAACAACAACAACAAAAACAAACAAAACAAACAAACAAAACTGCCAAGTCTTTTAGTTTGAGGATAGGGGCCCTACCGTCATATAATGTGATATTCTCAACTCTGTCAGCAACAGAGTGAGGGAAATGGAGTGTGTGAGTGTGTTCTGGGAGTGAGGGAGCGGGATGTAGCTCAGGCAGTAGAGTGTCCACTTGTTTAGGTGTGGGTGATCCGATCGATCCTGTTCAGTGGACCAATTTGCAGTTTGGGCTATTTTTCGTTTAAGCTAATGGTCCACAACTGGGTCATCAAAGTCTGTCCTGTCTGTGGGAAAGTCAATTTAAAAGACTCCTTGCTGCTTATCAGAGAGAGTAGACTATGCAGCGGCAGAAATATGTCATGGGTTGACGTCCATTAGCTGATGATAAAAATCAATGCGCTCTATAGTCAGGTCATTATACCAGATAACCCTAAAATAATTGCAAAAAAATGTGTTAGAATATTTTCTTGTAGTATTTGAAGAGTTCATCCACAAAACTATATAAACGTCATTCCAAAAATGGAGAGAGACATTGGAATCAAACCTTCAATAGGTTTATATTTTTATATTTTTATATCTTTATATTTGTTAATATTTTTATTTCTCCCTAACCATGTGACCATATGAAAAGTGGAATTAGTGAGCTTTGAACGTTTTTTCATGTAATCATCTTATATTTAAACTCAATTTTTAGATTTCGGTTTACATGCTTTTGCGCCTGAACTCTTCATTTGATGTGGATAAAAGCATATCAAAAGTTAGACAATTTTGGCATATGGGAAAGTCCCCAAAAATGATGTAGCAAAACAAGATGGCTGCCAACAGAAAGATGTACAAAATCTGACTGATAACCATCAAATTACAAACCTGATGGTTGAAAGTGTTTTCTTTACACCAATGTTTTTTAAATAAGAGTACCTTCTGGAATGAATGTTGCATTTGCAATGCTGTCAAAATGTCATGCATAATGTCATCAGTGACTTAATCATGAGAACACTCTAGTATTACTCACTACTGATGTCATATGGCATAATATCCTACCTTACAGCTTCTCATATGCCGTCTTGTTCACCATCCTCTTCTGTCACTGGTGTATTTGTCATATTGTCACAACTGCCATCTTGGCAATGCTCTCATGTACTGGTGAATGGGAGCCTATCATTTCTGCATGTACGCCTTAGGGTGTTACACCCTTCAGGACAGTTGCAATGAATTATCTAAAGAAGTACATAATTGGGATGGCCACTTGCCGCAAATAATGGCAAGCCAGCTGAGATGAATTCTTGTAAACCTACCTGTCTTTCATTTAGTATGTGATGCTAAATGTTCATTTATATGCCTGTGGTATATCTCTATTAACTTAACCGGTGTCCATATTATAGAAATATGGTTATAATTATCCAAGTCCTGCCTATCATCTGTTTTAAAAAGTTGTGTATTAGTGGCGACACTCCATTGTTCAACAAATTGACCTAATTCGAAGGAGCTATTAAACATTGCTGTGGGGTTGCATATATGGCATCATTCATTGTTGTCTAGTACACTACTTTCCTTTGTGTGTATGTTATTTATCAGTAATAAAACGTCATCTTCATTTGTATTACATGAGCTACTGCTGTTGATTAGCTCTGTGCTATTAGATTCCTATGGTGTATGGACTTTTTCTGAAAACGTGTCACCTATTGTTGAGAAGTGTGTGTCCAATCTCTTCTGGTTCTGCTAGGTTGCCTTATTCATGTAATAGCGTGATTGTTATCCTTTTTGGTGTTTGGTTTGAGGTTTAAAAAAATGTAGTTCCAAGATAATTTGCTGTCAAATGGATGTTTTGTTCATTTGTAAAAGTGTTGATAATTGTGAAGAAGCCGTTAAGCCCCAGTCACACATACCCGGATCAGGGGCCGAACGAGCCCCGGATCGCCATCCGGGGTGGTCCAGGGCGATCCGGGGTGATCCGTGACTCATCCGTGCCGACACCCCCTGATCCGGCCTGATCAGTGGCTCGTCCGGCGCCGTCCGGGCTCAGCCCCGGATGTTTTCAAATGTTTAAAACATCCGGGGTGGTCCGGGGGATTTTGCAATCCGGGCTCAATCCAGCCTGATCCGGCCTGATCCGGGGGTGGTCCGGGGGTGGTCCGGGTATTTTGGGGGTGGTCCGGGGTGGACTGGGCCTGTCCGAGGGTGGTACGGGGTCATTTTGAGCCACATTTGACCCGGACCATCCCCGGACTATCCAGGACTACCCCCGGCCCAGCCACGGACCACTCCCGGACTGCTCCCGTAAGGCCGGAGGTGATCCGGGATAGTCCGGGGATGATCTGGGATAGTCCGGGGGTGGTCCGGGGCAGTCTGGGGGTGGTACGGCCTCGTCTGGGGCCGGTCCGGCCCAGTCCGGGGGCAATCCGGGGGTGGTACGGGGTGGTCCGGGGCTCGTCCGGGGCTCGTCCGGGAAAGTGTGACTGTGAGGCAAAATTTGATGAAAACAGTGATTTTATCCGGGGCGGTCTGGGACAGTCTGGGCCGTTGATCCGTGGGTGGTCTGGCTCAAAATCCGGGGTTCGTCCGGCTATGTGTGACTGGGGCTTTAGTCTAGTCGTTCAAGCAGTATGTGTATGTGTGTGTGTGCCTATTTGTGTGCATAATTGTGTGGGACGGGGGTAATAGGTGAGGTGGGGAGGTGGCTAATGAAATGGTTGGCGATGAGTCACGAAAGGTGTGGGGGAGAGAGGTGAGGTATGGGGGTGGCCGGGGCTAGGGAGAGGGGTGGGGAGGAGGGGGCTGAACGATGAAAGCGTAGCGGGGAGGGGGAATGGGGAGATGGATGGGAAGGGGAGGGGAGGAAGAAGTGGGAGTGTGGAGGGGAGGGAGAAGGGTGAGAGGAAAGGGAGAGGGAGCTGGGTGAAGGGGGGGGGTGGGGGAGGGAGATAGAAGGTTGGTGGCGAGGGGGAGAGGTGCCGGGAGGGGGAGGGGGAGACGGGAGGGCGGAGTGGGAGATGGGAGAGGGGGTGGGGGTCATGGAGAAGGGGGAAAGGTGGAGCAGTCACGATTCACATATTCCAGACACAATATATATAGGACCATGGGCTAATCACACAACGTAGCACCGCAGGTCGATGCAGCCTGGAAAGACATCCCTAGCACCACCACTCTCGGCTACTACCTGAACCAAGGTAAGTGTTCACGCAAGTTTGGGTAAATGCATGCTGGTGGTGTGTACATTTTCACACCAGCACAAAGTCATATTAGCATAACTTTGATACATTCTGTTTGGATGGATTAAAGAATTATAGTCGGATGAAAATCTGCTGCTGAAATGCAGGCAATCAAATGCCTTATCAGCAGCTACCGTGTGATAACACCAACACTACAGCTGGCCAGCATTGAAAACAAGCCTGAATACCCAGGCATATATATGCTATGGACAGCATAAATACAGCCTCAATAAATAAAAACTAAAAAAATACAATTTTCAAAACCGAATGAATTATCGAGATTTGATTCTACATATCCAACTTAGATACTGGTGCACTTATTAAACAGTTGTCACCACATAGAAGGGAATGCTGTCACAATTTAGGTAGAAGTTGTTACTGGCTTTGGTGTCAGTGTATTGGCGTGCTTGCCAATATTAATTTCCCACGTTTGCACTTCAAATATCTCAAAGGTTAGCCATTTTAAATTAAAGTTACTTCAAAGTAATGTCAGCTAAGTTACAATGTCCCAATTAACACACTTATATTTATCTTACATATTGACAGAAAACCAACACCATCGGACTTTGCAAATTTAAATACACATAGCATTGCTAACATGCTTAATGCATAGAGCCAACAATAACTATTTGATTTGATACCAAAAATAGCAGAAATAATTGATAATTATCACCATCGTAGCATATCGTAAAGAATATGTAGTGCCCAATTTCAGATAATAATCCACACACACATATATATATATGTGATGTATAAGCATTATGGCAGTATAAAGGCGTGTAAGGGAGTTATTATTGTTAGTATTCCATTTACCACTATTTGTTGTATCATTTGGTGCAGAGTACCCCCCTCCCATATGACCACTTGCGCCACCACCGTCATCGTTCCTAACCACGGACGCTCAACTCTGTCATTCACAGACCAGACGTGTTCGCCGAACAAGTTAGAGCATCCATCTCCCGTGTTGGTAGATCATGGGGTTGTGGGGTCGAACCCTGGTTTAGTCAATGACTTAAAAATTGATACTTGTCGCTACCTAGCCTGGCGCTCGGCATTATTAGGATAGGGCAAGTGCTGGTTGGCTCAATGTCAGGATAATGTGACTGAGTGGGATATGAGGTCATGGTGCTGGCGGCCTGGTGTTCCAGTGGTGCAGCACTATAAAATTGCCATGAGTGCCCACTGTCACAAATTGGTACCCGTCCTGATATGACCTTAGATGTTGCTAGGACGTAAAACAACAAACAAACTGTCATTTGCACCCATGCCTAGTCTGTACAAAAGAACGAGGAGAAAAAGAGTTAGTGGTTGAGTCTTTTAATCTTAAAGAAAAAAAGAATCCCTCATGTGTGTGAGGCGCAAGGGGGGGGGGGGGGGCACCCGTATACATTCATGCCCCAACAAGGGGGGGGGGGGGCACTTCACCAATGCGCAGTAAGGAGGAATAACAATAGGATATTGTTTATCTAGAAGTTATAATCCCATACTTCGTTATTCATCATACATGTTATGTATAACGCATCATAGAAGTATAAATGCTCTTCTCACTATATTCCTCCGTAGGCGCCTTCTGGAGTGCCCCCCCTCCCCCCACTTCCCTGTCCCCACGAACTGTCGGGGTATTGTATACAGTTGGCCCCACTCGCGCCGCACACAGATTTGTATATATATTATTATTATTTACACACACACGATGCCCAAAAATAATCAAACAGGCAATCTGCTGAAATCCAAGAATAGTGGAAGCCACCATCTACATTTGTAGTTTTGTTTGTTGTTGTTTTATGTCCTAGAAACATCTACGATCATATCAGGGCAGCAGCCGACTTGTAACAGTGCCCACTCATTGCCACTTTATAGTGCTGCCCCCCTGGGCGCCCAGTCAACCAGCACCATGACCTGTTATCCCACTCAGTCACAGTATCCTTTCACTGGGCCAACCAGCCCTTGCCCTATCCTAACAATGGCAATCGCTAAGCTAGGAAGCGACAAGTATCAAAGTATAAATCATTGATTTGACTGCATTAAGGGTTCAAACCAGTGGGTTAGGATCGCCCGATCTCCCAAAACAGGAGACGGATGCTCAACTCATTCGGTAGACGTAGAATAGCCCGACTTGGAAGGGATGTCTGCTTTGCACAATTATAACAAGCACCTTCTTTCTCCTATTGTCTTCCAGATGCGGGCCATTGGACCTTGCCTGTGTATGATCGCCTTGATGGCAGTCACCATTGATGGCGTAGGAGCGCATCCTCCCTGGGGGCGTTTCCCTGGTGGTCCTCGAGGTGGTTTTTGGGGTGGTTCTTGGGGTACCCGCTTCTGGCGCTCTTTAGGGTTTCACTCGTGCTTGCTGAAGAACCTAACGAGTGGAGAGGTGCTGTGTGATGATGTTTGCCCTAGTACGGAGATGTGCACACCTCTTTCACAAAACAACCGCTGCCCCGGGCTGGATCCCTCCATCGAGCAGCATATATGTCTGCCACTGGTAGGTCTGACCTGATCAACTACATCCTGTCACCTATTGTGTCGACGGAGCGCAACGTAGTTCAGACTGTATCATCTCCACCTGTGAAGGTGTCGGTCATCCTACCGTTCCTGCTCAGTGGACACATTTGGCGTCTGGGCTATTTTACGTTCCAACCTGTGGTTCACAACTGGTTCATAAAAGGTTGTGGTATGCACTGTCATGTCTGTGGGAAAGTACATATAAAATACCCCTTGTTGCATATTGGAAAGACTAGCCTATGTGACGGCAGTGGGTTTCCTCCAGAGAAATATGTCAGAACGACCATGTGGTTTGACATCCAATATCTGATGATTAAAATCTATGTGCTCTAAAGGCGTTGTTAAATAAAAAGAACTTTCATAGGTGCGTTGATTTCTTGGCCCTGCACCATATCATTTTTCACTGCAGTACCCACCTATGATATACACAAAAGAACCAAAGTGAAATTACTAGAAAATAGGAGAATAATTCATTTGAAAACATTAGCATATAGCTATAGTCAAAACATTAAACTTCTAACAAAACCACAAAGGGCTACTAGAGCAAATAATGCGCCACTATTAAAACAGACCAGAAGCCAAATAAAAGCTCATGAGAGAAGCATGCTGGAAATGGCTGCCAAGGTGTGGAATGCCCAAACGGTAAAGGAATGACAAATTCCTGACCTATAAACTTACAAAAAATATCTGAGCAAAATAAGGCTAGGAAACTCCCACTAAGCTGCACCGCAAAGGGACATGTGGTATGTCACGGCCCACCAGCGGGACGCCCAATGGAAGCTAACCATGCCAAAAGTAGCCAGATAACACACCACACAGCTACGTACAAGCCTATGATATGTAAATAGGAGGGGGCTACTCTAGTAATAAGAGTAGAAAAATAAATACATATATACCGAGAAAATTTTTAAAAAACTAACATAGGCTATTAACCATACCAACCAATTATCTATCTGCTTCTGAAATGCAGTCAATCAAATACCTTATCAGCAACCACTGTGTGGTAAGATAACACCAACACTACAACTGGCCAGCATTGAAAACAAGCCTGTGTACCCGGGCTTATATGCTATGGACAGTATAAATACAGCCTCAACAAAAAAAGAAGAAAAACAAATACGCATGATCTTTTCAGTAACGTGAAGCAAGTACACATTTGAGCCTTTTTGAGGGCAGCTGGTCTGTCACACCTCATATAGTTTACTAAATAATTGATAAATTAGAAACAAAACCTAAAATTGTATGTTGGGAATTTTATTTTCCTTGGCCACAAATATATAATTCTGAGCTTTGTAATTAAATGTGTGTCTATTGACACATGATTGATTGTATGCTTTCACATGTATAAGCGATGGTTTGAATATTACAAAAAATACGGCCTATGCTGCCAACACAGCATCACTCAATCAGTCTTGTCACCATCTATACTCAAATATATAAGTTGAGGGAATTTAGCAGACAAACAACTGCCCCAGCCTAGTGTCAATGCATACAAACTTGTGATTGATGATTGATTGATTGGTGGTTGATTTTCCCCGTGTCGGCAGCATAGGGCATATTTACAGTGAGAAATGTTTGTTTTTTGTTCAAACCATCGCTTTTACATGTAAAAGTAGACAATCAATTATGTGCCAATAGACACTCATTAAATTAGAAAGCTCACAATCATATATTTGTGGCCAAGGGAAACAACTACCCATAGAAAAAGAAAAGTTTCATTAATAATTGATAGAATCTATTTAGTAAACTATACGAGGTGGTACAGTCCAGCTGCCCTCAAAAAGGCTAAAATGTTTTCGTGTTTTACAAAATTGTGTGTCACCACACAGACTAAGAAATAAAAGCCATATTGTTCCCAACATTGCTTTCCTGTTCTGACTGCAATGACTGCAAACTAAACGGAAAAAAACGTTTTAAAAAATCCCTTTGTTTGAATTCCAGCGGTGTGATCCCAACAAGAATGACTGCCCGACTAATTCAACCTGCGAACGAATTAATTGGGATTACCAGTGTGTCCGCCCAGCTTCCACAGTACCCGCCGACACCACGCTGGACTGTCCTGACGTCCTTTCGAAGATATTGGCGGCTAACTATCCTTACCATGGTCAGCGCCCAGGATTCCGTCCAGGCTCCGGCTTCCTAGGTGGTCGACCCTTCCCTCGGCCAGGATTCCATGGAGGTTCTGGCTTCCTTGGTGGTCGAGGCTTCCCTTGGTATCCAAGGGTCACAGAAACACCGACTGTTTTCCCGGACGTTCCAACCAATGCTCCAGTTCCTGTGCAAAGATGGCCATTTCAGAGGCGTCAATCTCATGGATAAAATGCTCACAAATTTCTTGATATAATAATCCAATCTGAGAACCGAAGGGCAATTAATTACCATGGTTACAGGTATTTTTTAATTTGTAGAACAATAATGTAGGAATGGGAAAAAAATGAACTTTTTAAAGGTTGGCAATGTTTATCTCAAATTTTGGATCGGTGTTTCTGAGGTTTTGTGTCTGAACTCTACATATATATATATATAGCATATATATATGTGATATATCACATATACATGTATACTGCGGATAATAATGAATTGTTGAAGGAACGCTACAAAACATCCATCGATGAGTCCTTCATCGACAATAAACATAACCGGCAATACCACAACCAATGGCATTACTTCATATCCAAATAGCGAGACAAACAACCAAACATTCGGAGACAGCCTTAATTCTGCCTGGTTGCTAATGACCCACCACTATTTTTATTTGAGAGGAATTTCAATGGGCCAAGAGTGGTGGAGCGAGGCTGGTGTATGTTGGAGGAGCGAATGAGTTGGGTGGCTACTATGCTGACCCATAGTACTCCAGATGACGTCATGTGCTTGGCTTTGCAGCCTTACCAGTAACATCATAGTCAGTTCGCTTAGCAAAAGCATTGCATTCCTAATAATATTTCTGCATCTTGATATAATATAATGTATCCTGTCTATAATAATTCTTACCTGCAATCATTGGAACTGTTGGCAACCATGTATCAATATCCCATATGGTAATAATAAAGTTATTACGAATTCTGCGGTATGCCTGGTGTTTTTGTTTAATTTTTCAACAAAATAAGACCTACTCTTTTTGCAATACGACCGAGGCCAATGTGAAGGCTACAGGTTTTTTTCTCCATTAGTAGAGCCAAGTTGTCAGGCTGGAACCATACCATATATATCTACAGTAAAACCCCTCTAACCAAGCACCTGCACAGACCGACCACTCCCCTATATGTATCGCTGTATGTGGTCCCAACAATACCATTGTAACCATATTCTAACTCTCTATAAGCCAAATATTCATCGACAATAAACATAACCAGTAATACCACAACCAATGGCATTACTTCATATCCAAATAGCGAGACAAACAACCAAACATTCGGAGACAGTCTAGACTCTGCCTGGTTCCTAATGACCCACCACTATTTTTATTTGAGAGGAATTTCAATGGGCCAATAGTGGTGGAGCGTGTCGGGTGGATGTTGGAGGAGTGCATGAGTTAGGTGGTTAGCATGCTGACCCATAGTACTCCAGATGACGCTATTAATAGAAAGATTATAGGGGTATGCAGCATAGGCAGCAAAGTAGGGCTCACTTATTCATCATCATCATCAGGGTGTCGGTCGCGATGCGACAAAGACTGCTTTCATTACTTGACTGCCGCTCTCCATTTAGCTCTCTGCTGTGAGAGTTGCGTCCATGAGTCGGTCTTAATGTCTCTCAGCAATACAGTTGAGAATAGAGGATCTGCTTTGGTAGCCTGTCTGATGACATCCTCATGAGGTGTCCAGTCCACCGGAGATTCTTTTTGATCAGAAGATCTTCCATAGAGGGCAGCCCCGTTCGTTTGAGTATTTCCTTATTTGTCACTTTGTCCTTCACATTTCATGAAAGCTGCCTGCAAAAGTGTTGAAGTGCTGCTGGTTTTTGCAAGTTACCAGAGGCACTCTCTCGGGGAGCAAATAGAGGTTTGACACCAGTAAGAACATGTCAAGACAGGCACAAAACTATTTGTCCCTGCAGTGGCTGGTCGGGCGATGTTGGGGGTTCCATACATCAACCGCCCTTAATGCTGCCATAGTGACATGGTTTTCTGTTTAGGGTTTGCTCCCTTAGCCTTCGGTTCTGTCAAGAACCTGTACCACAAGGCAGTGGTTTACAACTCTGCAAGGCAGGGGCGTCAAACTCCCTGAGGTATTGCTATACCTGCAATACCTGCATACCACTTATTATACCTCCCTAAATGGACCACTTTCAGTCGGTCCCATGGTCGGTCGATTTAGGGACCCAAATAAGGCGAACAATATACCTGAGTGGTAGATCTGTAGATGTGGTTGGTTAGAGAGGTTTTACTGTAGGCCGATATGCAATAAAACCTCTCTAAAACCTTGAGACCACTAATTAAAGTCCGCCCCAATGTTGTTCGATTTAGAGTAAAATCTCTCTAATTCGAGGCCTTCACAGCCCGTAGGACCCTCCCATAGATTACAACCATTAAAACCCTTAGTGATATTACAGCCCTTAGAGCCCTCACATATATTACAACGCTTCCATCCCTTACAGGTCTGAAAGCCAATAAAGCCAACACAACCCTTAAGGCCCAGTCAGACCTTACCAGATTGAGCAATGGACATAAACCGGACAAAGAATTGTCTAGTCCGGTGGTGTTCGGTATCAAAATGTATAAAAATGTGTTGAACTGTTGCAACAGCCGCCAGACAAAATGGACGCTAAACGGACAAGGAACGTACATTAACGAATATCCACCAGACGAGAAACGGATGAGAAACGGATGAGAACTGGACGAAAACCGAATGTCAAACGGACGTACCGGATTGTTCACGGACACGCCAAAAACATATACTGACCGAATTCCCGCAATAAAAAAAAAAAAAAAATAAAAAATAATAATAAAACATCAACAAACTTGGCAGGAAGCAAACCGGACATGTATCAGATGGGTACCGGCCATGAACCAGAGAACACGGACTAAACGGACTTAAACCGGACACCAACAGTACACTATAGTCTGGCAGTGTCCTGGACAAGTTTTGCTCATGTTCAAAACTTGTACCGGACACCACCAGACACCACCGGACAGATAACAGACATGCCGGTTGCCAACCGTATATAAACCGTACATTGCCGTATTTCACCAGACAGTGCCCGTTTTCTGTCCGTTTCTCCAATCCGGTGAGGTATGACTGGGGCTTTAAGCATTTCACAGCCTTTACACATCCTTAAGCCCTTACAGATATAACAGCCCTTACAGCACTCACATATACTGCAGCCCTTATGGCCCTCACATATATATTACAGCCATCCCATCTATTACGTCTCTGAAAGCAAATACCGCCATTACAACCCTTATCTATCTCACAGCCCGCACATCCCTTACCTGACCTTGAAGCCCTTACAGATATTACAGCCCTTAATACCCTGACATATATTACAGCCCTTACTACCCTGACATATTACAACTCGTACATCTCTTCCTGCTTTTAAAGCCATTAAAACTCTCAGTAATTTAAGCCATCAGACCTCTTACAGATCCTACAGCCCTTGCAGTCATTACAACCATTAAGGTCCTGACATATATTGTCGCTGCTAAAGCCCTTACACCCCTTAGAGCTCTTACACCCAATAAAGTCCTTCCATCCCTTGCATCCGTAAACCCCTTAAATCCCTTACACCTCTTGGAGCCCTTGCAACTCTTGAATCAATGAAAGCCATTATTGCTCTTACACCCCTTACTACCCTTAAATCCCTTACAACCCTTACATATATTAAAACCCATAATTCCCTTACAACCCTTACAACCATTACAAACAAATGTAGTTTTGCCGCTGTGAATATGGCCTAAGTTGCCGACACCGCGTAAAGAAACCAACAACCATTCAAGCAATCAAGAACAATTGTGAAGCTACTTTTACACAACTCCCATATCTACGCCTAATGCAATTGCTGGTGGGTCTCGATTCTGTGTGTCTCCCGTGACTGCGCAATTTAGTGGATGCTTGAGATATGTTATAGATACTTGTTTGTTTGTTTGTTTGTTGTTGTTTTACGTCCTAGCAACATCTAAGGTCATATCAGGATGGAGCGGTTGTTATAGATACTTCACCTTATTGATGGGTTTTGATTGTGTGCATCTCATCTGACTTTGCGATGTAGTTCTAATCCCACCCACCTCAGGTGGTGAAACATGGCAACTGCATCTATCTGGCTATGTGATTTGCATCCTTTCCAAAGGTGTTTATTATAAGGAGTGTGGTAGTCTGCACTGACCTATCTAATCGATCAGCCGCATAACTGCGTAGGCTTACATATGGTGATTGCTTCAGGGCGTTAAGAAAACGAGCTTGTTTTTGTAATTGCAAGCATTGCACACCTTCTGGATGTAAACCATTTAAAATACATAAGATTCCTTGGGCACTAGTCTGCACTGACCTCTCAGGGAAGGAGCCACACACACATGTAGGAGTCTGTATGGTGTTGCATCCTAGCTTTCCCCAGAATGCCAAGAAGTGTGGATTTGAATCCTGAGCTCTAGGAGCCGAGTTTGCAATTGTGATCATGACAGGAATGAAGATGATGTATGCATATAAAAGCAACAGAATAGGAGATATATAGGGGTAGACGACATAGGAAGCATAGTAGGGCTCACTTATTATAGCTTCTCTGGCATTCCTATCTTAAATGACCTTAGATGTTGCTAGGACCAACAACACAAATAATGATTTACACTGAGAACCCTCCAAATGGGATGGCAGAATGAGTTGAGCGTCTGTCTCCTGTTTTCGGAGATTAAGGGATCCAAACCTATCGTGGGTTTGAAACCTTGTTCAGTCAAAGCAATGACTTAATAATTGATACTTGTTGCTTCCTAGCCAGGCGATCGACATTATAATACATGTCAAGGACTTGTGTGCTAAGTGTCAGGATAATGTGACTGAGTGTGATATCCGGTCATGGTACTGGTGGCGTGGTCTCTCAGTGGGGGATCACTATAAAGTTACCATGAGTGCGCACTGTCGCAAGTCAGTAACCATCCTGCTATGACCTTAGATGTTGCTAGGACATAAAACAACACACATAAACAAATACTCAGAACCTGGAAGACTACAGGTGCATTGAAATAATATGGTTCTGAGGACTTCAGCCCTTAAATAAAAATTTGATAAGTAGAATCAAACCTAGATAAGTGTTTTGGTTTAAAACGAAACTATTGTGGCTTTCAGTGTAATATTCAGTAGTTGAATGTGGGCACAACTGAGTGGGGTATGAGGGCATGGTACCGGTGGCAAATACATCCAGGGTAGCAACACTATAAAACCACTAGCGATCACACTGCTAGACCCTGCCATGCCCATTAGCTTAACAACTGATAATCAATTACATCAATCTAGGCCATGTGCATCATTAAAATAGTTGGGTAAATAGCGTAAGAGACCTAGCTCGAGGCATACACACCTCACAGTATACTATATATATACTATATAACATCATGGTTTACAAATATTTCACAGTGGACAGGCTTGAATTATTCACAGTCTATCAGAACAGCACACCATTGGGACAAGTGGAGAACCATTGCATCCAACCCTCGACTAGAGGACGGAACTATTCATTGATTGATTGATTGATACTATATATAATATATATTGTAGTATATTATAATACTATATATCATATATATATATCATATATATATATATATATATATATTATACCATATATATCGTACATACATAATATAAATACATAAGCATATTCAGCGCTAAACGGAGCGACCCAACTAGCCACAGTGCGACCCAACCAGCCATGATTGAACTCGTTTCAGCTCATTTAAACTTGTTTCCGGTACAAAGGCTAGGGGACCAGGTTGGAAAGTGAGTGATAATAGATGAAAACCCCTGTGCCTCTGCCCATGCAAAGGAATGCCAGGGGACCAGGCTAGACCTCCACAGAGCTAGCAGTGTAGTCATATATTATTTGTCTAGTTTATTTAGTTTATTTTTCAGACATTATCACATATTTATGTATCTTTTGCACAGATTAAATTGTTTGAAGTATATTTGAAATTGATCTACAATGATTTCTTTTAAATCACACAATATCACTACTTAATGAATGGGAAACTCATCCTGCAAGGGTATGCTCGATATTATTATTACCCAGTGGGAACTCGTTGTTCATCCTTTCGTCGCTGTGGACCCTTCTCTATAAATACCGACTGACACCATCTTGTGTGACCCTACATCCTGTGGAAAAGCGATCGCCCGATAATAATACTACATGTAAAAATATACGGATTTTCGGTTAAGAATTATATATTGGCAGAGAGCATTATTATTCTTGGATGCTGGAGTGGGACTGATAGTATGTAAACTAAAAGTAACTAAAGTCAACAAAAGTCCACTCCCATTGTACATGATACTGAGGGAGGTAAACTATATGTTATCTACTAAGTGTGGAGTTGATGGAAATGTACATGATGCTGAATAGAGTAAACTATCTGTTATATATGATGTTTGGAGTTAATGAAAAGAGTTCCTTTGTAAGAAACAGTACATGATGGTTGAAATGTTCTCTTGGTGTTCATAAAGAATACAAAAGAGGAAAAGAATGATTTTACTATATACAAATCTGTAACTGTTTGCAAGATCCTGTCCACCCAAGACCACCGACTGACCCACCAGCCTCATTTGCATATGTATAGAGTGCACCACCTGCAGCTGGTTTGAGTGACAGCCCCTAATGGGGTGGTCACCCACCCAGTCTGTGGGGGAGTGTCTCATTGGTTGGCTGGGGAATGTCTGGTCACCTGACTCTCTTGGCCTATCCTGACCCACACACTAGTCTCAGCTAATTAATTATTCATGAGTTTGCTTCAGACACACTGAAGGAGAATCACTCTCATCCTGGCTCTTGAGTGAGACAGACCAACTTCTGAGCAGGACCCCAGACACTCTGTCTGATGCTATCCAAATTCAGCTATTCTAATTGAGTGTATCCACAGCCATAGGACTCCTGTCCCATGGGTTGTAGGCACTGGTTCAACATACAGGCTAAAGTGACTATGAGACATAGTGTGGGCAGTATATGAGGAGTACAGGTGCTAGGTCACATGTAAGGGGGATGACAGGAGTTGCTGCCAATAAAGCACAACTTATTCACTGTTTATCCTTGTGACTAGTTTTCCTTCCTCTTTCTAGACATGGTTAAATTGATCAGGCTAATTGCATCACAGGTGAAATGAAGGGGGAGAGTATTGTAATCACATAGGGTGCTCACAGCGGCAGAGCATCCGTGTTTTTATAACTGGTGACCACGACGAGAGCTAGTAAATAGGAGTGGCGAGGGGGCTGTAACTAATAGAATATTAGTATTCGCACTCCTTTGACTAGGCTATAAGGAGGGTACCCAGTAGTAAGACGACCCACTGTCTGCATAAGCAACCCACAGGGGTGTGTGTGTGTGAGTGTGGGGGTGAGCTGAGAGACTGCAACCACAAGTCACGCCACCCACCGCCGAGTGTAAACAGCCGGCAGGACTCAAAAGGACTGTGTGTGTGTGTGTGTGGGTGAGCTGGGAGCTGCACCCACCCTAAATTAAAGGGGCATAGTCCAAGGGTGGAAATATATTATTCCAAGGAATGTTTTGTTGTTGTTTAAATTAATGAGGGATTGCAGTTGATGACGAAAGGTTGGTGAGTGCACATGTATCTAACATACAGGGGTAGCAAGCAGATCTGGAAGCAGTGAAGGGTTTAAAGATAGGGTGATTTCACGAAAGTGTGCAACTTTAACAGAGTGGGGGCTGTCCCAGTAGAAAGGCGACCCACCCTGACTGTGTGTAGGGGGCTGTGCGCAGTGTGTGTGTGCAGGGGTTGTACCCAGCAATATAAAATTCTGCTATTAACATGCAGCAGAATATGAATTATTATGGTATGAAAGGGCCACGAGGGGCCATCGGCTACTGGATGTTGCATCTGTCGAGCTCTCGTCATTTTTTGTAGTTTCAACACTGGCACTCAGCTGTTCTTCGGGTGGGTCTTACCTAGACTTCAGGGTGGGCCGATGGCCCCTCGTGGCCCTTTCATACCATAATAATTCATATTCTGCTGCATGTTAATAGCAGAATTTTATATTATGATGGTAATCAGGCCACGAGGGCCATCCGCTACTTTGTATTGCGGCTGTGTACCTGTGTTGTTTTCATTTCTAAGCAATGTGAATGAAGCCTACGCGGAACATTAACTTTGTTGCTTAGTTGTCTTTTATTTCTTTTTTCAATCTGTAGGTGGCTCTGAAGCCTAGATACAGCATTCTTGGATATATTCTTGGATACATTTACATGGTTACATTACATGGTTACATGGTCACGTGAGTCAATTGTTCGTCGATCTCTCGCTCGTTTCCCTTTCCTCTGCCCAGATGGTAGGGATGAGGTTGGTTGTTACCGCTCCTCCTGAGGAGAGGGGTCGGTTGTAGAAGCGCCTGAAGGTGGTTTCACCTGTCCATCCCGCTGCCAGGATGATTGTGGCCAGGGGGACTTGTTTCCTTGCCGCCGCACTGGTGGAGGCGTGTCGACATGAGTAAGGTGTGAATTTTGTCATGTCGATGCCTGCTTCTGCCATGGTGTTCCTCACATACCTAGACAGTGTCTCTTGTGAGGCCGCGACATGCGGGCTCCTGGTAGTTGCGAATACGGCCGGGTCCGCCCCTTTCAACTCCTCCTTGTCCATGTATGTTCTCAGGTGGGTGTACACACATAGTTCTTCCACCTCAAATTCCTTGAAGGAGAGTACAAGGGGGTTCCGGGCTGGGTCGTTGGATTTCATTTTCATTGAGTATCTCAACGTGCAGTGTCCCTGTCCCCACCTGATGTCCTTGCGCTTCATCAATCCCAAGGCCTGGAGCCTTTGTCCTGTTGCTAGTAGGAACAGGCAGGTGGTCCGTTTATTCAGCTGGTCCACGCTTAGCAGGTGCGTCAGACCCCACCCCTGTAGGTAGTTCAACAATTGTCGGGGATCCCATACTGCTTCGTATTTGGGGCGGTTAGGTTTGAGGTTCCCTATCCCCTTCAGCAGTCTGCTCACTAGGGGGTGTTCCCCGAACGGCTTTCCCCCCACTGTCACAAAAGTCGATAGTAATGACTTGACGGTGCTGACTGTGGTCTTGGCTGCCCCTTCGGAAAATAGTCTCTCCAGGTATTCAATCCCTTCCTTGAGGGTAGGTTTTCGGGCATTGATACCTTCCTTGTCACAGTGCTGAGCCCATCTCCTCAGGATCAAGGTGTATTGTCTCCTGGTTGCATTTGCCCATGATGCTGTCAGTAGTTCGGCCGTTGCCTCGTTCATGCCCAGGGATCTGAACATGCCGGCTAGAGTCTCACCGCGTGGAGGCTCATTTTGTGGGCGAGAGGGAATGATTTCCATCCCGCCCCCTTGATCCGTAGTGTCCATGTCGTTACAGGGATCCTCATCCCTGCCTGGTATTCCCGCAGTTGTCGTAGTAGCGGGAACCACGGTTGTGTTGGCCAGTCTGGAGCGATGAGGACTGCCTTGGGCTGCTCCTCCCTCAGTTTCACCAATACTCTGGACAGGCAGCTGAAAGGTGGGAAGAAAAATCCGTTAATGTGTTGCCAATTTAGTGATAGGGCATCCGTTCCCTCGGCTTGCCTATCGAATTCTCTGGCCACATAGCGATTAAGTTGGTGATTTTCATGTGAGGCAAACATGTCAATGTCGGGTGTACCCAGTGTGTCGAATATTTCCCTTACTATTTGGCCGTCTAGTGACCACTCTCCCGCATCTGTGAACGCCCGTGAGGCCCAGTCTGCCTCCACGTTTTCCACCCCCGGACAGAATCTTACACTTATTCGTAGATTTAGCTTCTCCGTTAGGGTCCAGACGTGCTCGGTCTCTTCCTGGCACTCTTTAGATCTTGCCGAACCCCCTTTGCCTATACAAGCTACTGTAGTGGTGTTGTCTGCGAAGACCCGTACGTGGCTATTCCTTAGTTTTCCCCCCGTGTGCTCTAACATTCGTCTCACCGCTCTGAGCTCTAAGACGTTAATGTGTGTGGTCTCGCTAACCGTCTCGTCCCATTGCTCCCCATAGTGTGCGTTGTGGGTTTGGTCGAAGTACCCCCAGCCGTGGGATGATGCGTCCGTGAAAACGCAGACATCCACGGGTCTCTGCTCGTACTCCCTGTTGGTCGTTTCTAGATTATTGAGCCAGAACAGGAGGCACTCTTTTACCCGCTTTGTGAGTGTGCAGGGGCTCTCATAATTGTTGTTGGAATTCCGGATATTCCAGTTTAACGCTCTTACAATCACCTTAGATTTTATTTTCGCCCATTTATTACCTGGGTCGGTTGCCACCAGCTTCCCCACTAGCGTGGCCAGGTCCCTTACTTTTAGTTTGGTGTTGTTAAGTGTGTCTGTGATGTGCCCCTTTAGTTCCTCACACTTTTTTGTCGGTATATCTACTTTTATTGTCAGTGTGTCGATTGTGAAACCTAGGAACTGTAATTTCTGGGCTGGGACTAATACCGATTTTTCCCTGTTGATAGTGAAGCCCAGGTGGGTGAGTAGATCTATCGTTAGTTTCACCGCTGACCTGACCTCCGCCTGTGTTTGTCCTATCAGGATAGTGTCATCAATATAGAAACACAGTAGAATGTCATGTTTAGTTCTGAGGTAGCTCATTACTGCCCTCATTATTTTGGTAAACACTCTGGGTCCTGAACTGAGCCCGTTAGGTAACACTCTGAACCTGAGCCTCCGATCCTCAAATATGAATTGTAATAGATCTCTGTCTTTTTCCCTGATCTCCAGGCTGTGGTACGCCTGCGATATGTCTATGCTTGCCAGCCACGCCCTTTTGTGTACTAGCTGCATTACCGTCCCTAGCTGCTCCATTTTAAAGTGTCGGTAGACTACTAGTTCATTAAGCTTAGATAGGTTCAGTATGGGCCTAAAGTCCCCGTCTTTCTTAGGCCTGAGGAAAAGGTGTGACACGAAACATCTGTTGTTAACTGATGCCTCTTCTATCACCCCTTGTGTTAGCATTTCCCCCACTTTCTGTTTCAATGTTAGTTCTGTCCCTTTGTCCCTGGAGATCGGTAGGATATTCTGTTTAGGCAGCCCAGTTACCTCGATTTTTACTCCTTTAACCATCTGATTTACCCAGGCATTATCTGTTATGGCCGCCCATCTGTGGCTTTTGTCAGTGACGCCTCCGGCCGTAAATGGGTTTTTAGTGGTACTTACTTCACTTTCTACGTCCTCCGGTCTCCGCCTCGGCCTCGGTAGCTGCCCGTCGCCCTGCCCCGTCCCCCTCGGTGGGGGCGTGTTTGGCTTCCGCCGCTTGGCCGGTGGTTGTAGTGTTTCGGCTCCTCCTGTCGGTGCCTCGGGGTGTTTTGTGGGAGGCGGCCCCTCCCCAGACCGCCCTTGTAGTTTCCCTGCTTGTATGCCTGTCGTTCATAACTCCGGTGTCCCTGTCGGTTTCCTTGTGACCTCACTATGGCCAGTGCTGTCTTTCTGTCCGCCTCCAGGGATGTCACCTTGGCACTCAGGTCCTCGCCCAGCACATATTTGAAGCCTTGGTTTCCCTCCTTTTTGGCTAGTGGCTTCAACTGTTGTAGCAGTGTCGGCCTTACATTGTCTCTCCTCATTCCCACTATGGTGTTGCTCGTCCTGGCGAGTAGTTTGAGGGTAGTTACGAGTGCTGTTACCAGTTCCTTAGTGTCCAGTGCCTTCCCGGTCTCAATGCCGTCCAGTGCCCTGGCCACCGGCCTGGCTGCAAATTGGATGCCCCACTGTGCCGCTGCTAGTGCCGCATCGTTTTCTTTTACTCGGGCGGGCAGGGTAGTCTCGATCTCCGGATTCATCCGGGTCTTGTGCAGCGCGTCTACGTTGGCTGGTCTCGGCAGCGTTGCGTAGACCTCTGCCGTTTCCGCCTTCGTCATGGGGTGGGACCACAGTGTGTTAATTAGTTTGGCCGTACTGTCTGCCAGCTTGTCGCCCTCCGCGTCCAGTGGAGCTTTTTCTACCGGAATAAACTGTTCCAAGAAGGATCCCGTAGCTGGTGGTGCCGTAGCTGTCACTGGGGCCAATACCAGTGGCGGTGCTGGCGCCGCTGGCGGCGTCATGTTGTTGTTGGAGGGGGGTGGGTCTCGGTGGGCCGGTATCCAGGCCACCTCCTCCCGTCTCACTCTCATTACCTCCGCCGGGTCGGCTGAGGTCGTGCCCCCCCCCCCTTCCTCGGGGTGTGGTGGCTGCTGGGGTCACCGGTCTGGATGTGTACCCAGGAGGTTCTCCTGAGGGACCACCCCTACCGTCTTTCCGCGGACTGAAGGCGGACGGTAGCGGCCTGTGCACAGTGTGCTCCTGTCCTCCCCTCAGCGGGGGCGGTGTTCCGTCCTTCACCAGCGTCGGTGGGGAAGGCCCTTGTGGTGTGGGTCCCTGTGACCAGTTAATCGAGTATCCGGCCCTGCGTTCTCGTATCTCCACCTCCAGCTCTCTTTTCCGTACTTCCAGCCTTTCCAACTCCGCTATTGGGGTTGGGACGTAGTTAGGGCCTCTCCACTGGTCCCCGCAGGCAGGGTCCGGAGGCGGGCTGAAGGTCTGGGTCAGGTCCGCCACTACCATTCTGAGTCCGTTGTGGAGTCCGCCCAATGGCGGTGGTGTGTACGTGGGGGAGGTGGAGGCCAAAACCAGCTTTCTCCCCGGTCCTTCAGTGGTTACCACTGCACCTGGTGAAGGTGCCTGCTTGAACGGGATCGCATTCCCAGCTGGCCCGTCCTGTTCATCCCTGGTTGGGGTTGCCCCGGTCTCATCTCGGTCGTCCATCTCCACCTCTGAGCCCCCGTCTGACTCGTGTGGCAGGGGCACGTAGAGTGGTCCCGCGTGCGGGCTCTCCCGCTGCCTCTCTGCCGATTCTATGTAGTCGGAGAGCAGGCTAGTCGTAAGTCCTGTTCTGTTATCCGTTCCTGTGCCGAGGACCGGAGACGGTGTCCTAGACATGTAGTGCGCCATTGCTCGTGCGAGAATGAGTGTGGGTCTCCTTAGGTTATCGGCATAAGTTCTTAAGCCGTCGCCTGTATTCTAGCGTGCTGTTATCAGCCCTAATTCAATTAGGTGTCAGCGCGGGGTTCCCCGGTCGCCACCGGGCGGCTCTGGCGCCTAATTAGATTAGGTGTCATCTATGACCCCGGGCCGCCCTCGGCCGGGACCCGAGCACCTGCTCCCAGTCATCCTGCCCCCCCCCACTCCCCCCCGGTCCCTGTGTAGAGGAGACCGTGGAGCAGCAACCGGGGTGGGGGGGGGGATCCAAAGGATCCTAGGCTGCCGAGCAAGCCTACCGAGCGGCACAAAGCCGTCGGGGGAGACCTCCGGGGGTGCCGTAGCAACCACCCGAGTGCAAGCACGAGGTTCCCAACCGTCCCACGGTTCCTAGGCTGTCAGGCAGCCTACCGAGCGGCACAGTGCCGTCGGGGGGAGACCTCCGGGGGTGCCGTAGCAGCCACCCGAGTGCAAGCACGAGGTTCCCAGCCATCCCCGCGGGGAGGCAGGCGAATCGCCTGGTCGGAGAACTACGTGTTCATCCGTGTAATCCAGGGCACCTCCTGTGGTGCCCTCAGTCCGGGGCCTCCTCCGGGTAGATACTTACCGGCTCCCGGCCCTGTGTGAAGCGCGCCGCCGGTGCCCGGGCGTACCCGGCCCGGCCTCCTGCGCGACGTCCAGCTCTCTTGATAGCTAATCCAAAAGTGACGAGAGCTCGACAGATGCAACATCCAGTAGCGGATGGCCCTCGTGGCCTGATTACCATCATAATTACACCACCCACCGGCTGTGTATATGCCGACAGAAGGGTGTGTGTAGGGAGGCCGCGCGCACCAGGCGCACACCGTGTATAGCAGGCCAGCAGAGGGGTCTCTGTGTGTGTGTGAGGGAAGCCGCATGCAGCGGCGAGGCGCCGGCAGGGGTCTGTGTGTGTAGGGGGTGTGTCCAAGTGCCTGTGACCTGAAACGACCCCCAACAGGCAGGAATCTGTCGGGTGTTTTAAAAATTGTCGGGGGTTTGAATTGAGAGGAGTTGTTTTGATACATATTGATAGGATTGTATGACTGTACATTGATATATGTTCATTGTGGATATCATCATCATCATCATGCTGTCGGTCGCGATGCGACAAAGACTGCTTTCATTACTTGACTGCCGCTCTCCATTTAGCTCTCTGCTGTGAGAGTTGTGTCCATGAGTCGGCCTTAATGTCTCTCAGCTTCAGGTTTCTCTTGATGGTATCTTTGAACCGGAGACGGGGGCGCCCTCTCTTTCTGTAGCCAGAAGACAGTTGAGAATAGAGGATCTGCTTTGGTAGCCTGTCTGATGACATCCTCATGAGGTGTCCAGTCCACCGGAGATTCTTTTTGATCAGAAGATCTTCCATAGAGGGCAGCCCCATCCGTTCGAGTATTTCCTTATTCGTCACTTTGTCCTTCCAGGTTAGCCTCATGATTGAACGCAGATGTCGCATCATGAAGGCATGCAGCTTTTTCACCTGCTGTCTGTACACTGTCCAGGCCTCGGCTCCGTATAGTAGGGTGGATAGCACGATTGCGCGGTAGATCTTACCTTTGACCCGAATGGACACATGGTGGTTGTTCCAGAGTCTCTGGCGTAGTCGGCCGAAAGATGCGCTAGCCTTGGCCATCCTCCTCTGTATCTCAGCATCAATGCGTCCATCACTTGATATAGTGCATCCGAGATAGGTGAATTCCGGAACAGAGTTCAGCTTGTTTTCGTCAACCATGATCTCCTCCTCTCGGGTTCTTGTAGAGTTGGGTTGGTACAGCACCTCCGTCTTCTTGATGTTAATTTTCAGGCCAAACTTCTTTGATGCATCGGAGAAAGCGTCCACTATTTTCTGGGTCTCTTCAGCAGAGTGGGCAACCAGTGCACTGTCATCTGCGAATAGTAGCTCTCTCACCAGTATCTGAGTAGTCTTGGTCTTCGCTCTGAAGTGTGCGACATTGAATAGGTCAGCGCTCTGTCTGGACTGTATATAGATGCCATCCCCCATGTCTCGGAAAGCCTCATCTAGCATTGCTGATAGGAAGATGGAGAAGAGCGTGGGGGCCAGTACACAACCTTGCTTGACCCCATTGGTAACCCCAAACGATTCCGAGACTTCCCCTCCAGCACTAACGTTCGCCATCATTCCTGTATGTAGAGCCTCGATCATAGTTGTGAACTTCTCTGGGCATCCATACTTCCTCAGTAGCTGCCATAGCCCGGTCCTCCCGACTGTATCAAATGCCTTAGTGAAATCGACAAATACCATGTACAGTGGTCGGTCCTGCTCAATGCACTTTTCTTGTAGCTGTCGGAGACAAAATATCATATCCACAGTGCTCCGGTTACCTCTGAAGCCACACTGTGACTCTGGAACTACACCAGGTGTTATGTGAATAGATAGTCTGTTGAGTAGGATCCTGGTGAAGATCTTCCCTGCTATGGAAAGAAGAGAGATTCCTCTATAGTTCCCACAGTCTGTTCGACTTGTGGATATAGGTGGTTGATATATATTATATTGTAATATATAGCAGAAGATAGAAGGAGGTAGTGTGCCAGGTAACAGTACAGCTATCGCAATGGCAGAAGTTGAGTTGAATAGGGGGTTTGAGGACTGGTTCACACTTGGGGTAGCCACAGGGGAGATACCCACAGATGGGGACCGGCTTGTATATTTAACCAAATATGCAGCAGGGCAGTTGGAAGCCCAGGCCAGGGTGCTCAGAGAAAATAGAGAGCAGGGGGCTGGACCTAGCCAGGAGCAGGCCAGGATTGTAGAAGAGAGAGCAGTCAGACAGGAGCACCTGGCATTAAGTAGAGATCTAGTAAAAATAGAGGAGAGAGCAGTACGGGATCTAAAGGACCAGGGAAGACAGATAGCCACTGTGGATGGGTCGGATCTGGGTGCATTGAGGACATGGGTAGAGCAGGTAGGCAGGGCAGGTAGAGTGTCAGAGGCAAAGGGCGCAGATGTAGTGAAATTTGCACTTAGTCATTCCAAGGGCAACCTACATGAAGTGATCTACTCAGTTTATGAGGACGATGCACAAAGCTCCTGGGAGGCGGTCAGGGAACGTCTGGTTGGGCTGTTCTTAACAGCCAGGGAAGCCACTGCACTAATAGACATAGTATTCTCACTCAAACAGGAGAAAGGGGAGCTAATGTCGGCATACTGTATGCGATACAGTACAGCAGTGCAGAGGGCATGGCCAGAGAAAGGGCTACTCAGGCTGGGGGCAGTTCAGGGCATGGTGATTAAAAAGTTTGAGGATTCATTGATTGAGCCAGTGGTCAGGCTGATTGTACGCCTGGCCAGGGCAGTGAGTCTGGAAACAGCCATGTCAGTAGCCAGGGAAAACGAAGAAGGACTGGCCGGTCCAGGGGGAAGGATGACTGGGGCCCATAGGATGGAGGAGCCCATGGAGGTAGGAGCCATGGAGATTAACACTAGGGCAGATGTTAAGGAAGATAGGGCAGCATTTAAGATGCTCCAGGGGGAGATAAAAAGCCTCAGGAAACTGGTGGCAGAGCGCACTGAGCGACCAGTACAGGCTGCCCAGTTAGCCATAGCACCAGCACCACCCTCTACGGTGGTGGTACAAATGGCACCAGGGCATGGTAATAATAATAGAGAAGATAGAAGGAGGGTGCCACGGCAAGTCAGAGGGCGAGGATCGAGATTAACCCCATGGGCAGAAGAAAGGGAGATGATGAGGTGTAGGTACTGTGCACAAACCTATCACTATCGCTATGTAGATAGCCATGAAATGAAGTGCAGGCAAGTAAGGGCAAGGGTCCCCCCAAGGGCAGATAAAAGAATGCAGTATGGGCCTATGCAGTCGGGAAACTAGGGCAGGCATCAGATCGAAGACCGTGCATCCAAGTGGACTTTGGTGGAGTCTCATATGCAGGTTTAGTCGATACTGGTGCCAGCAGAAGTATGATAAAGAGCAAGGTATATAATGCACTAAAAGCAAGGGGATATGCCAGTGGGGGGCTCCAACAGGGCTTGAGGCTCAGATCGCTCTCAGGACACTTAATTCCTACAAAGGGGGTGGGTAGAGTGGTCATGGTGGGAGTAGAGTGTGAGTTTTGTGTAGTGGGTGAGTTGCAGCATGATATCCTGATTGGGACGGATGTCATGCAGCAGTGTGATGCTGTGCTATCCTACACGGATATGAGCATTATCCTAAATGGGGAAGAGCACAGGTGGGTGGGCACAGAAGCTACATGTGCCAGTGTGTTGGGGATAGTCTCGGAGGTGGAGTACTGGAGGAAGAAATTTCCAACAGTGTTCCCCATCAAGGGGGCTGCCCTGGACACTGCAGATGTGGTAGAAATGAAAATTGATACAGGGGATGCCCGCCCAATTAATCAGAGACCCTACCGGATTCCACTCTCAAAGATGAAATTGGTAGAGGAAGAGTTAGAGAAGATGTTAAGGGAGGATATAATAGAGCCAAGTCGAAGTGCCTGGGCAAGTCCTGTAACAGTGGTGCCCAAAAAGGACGGTTCTATTAGATTATGTGGGGACTATAGGCGGTTGAATGAGGTAACCCATAAAGATGCCTACCCACTACCCCGATCCAAGACATCTTTGATCAACTCACAGGTGCAAAAGTCTTCACCACAATAGACCTAAAATCAGGCTATTGGCAGGTGAAAATGCACCCAGACAGCAGGGAAAAGACTGCCATCAGCACCCATAGGGGGTTGTTCCAGTTTAAAAGAATGCAGTTTGGGCTGACTAATGCACCTGCGGTCTTCCAACGCATGATGAACTCAGTATTAGCCAAATATCTGGGGAAGTCATGCTTGATCTACCTGGATGACATAGTCATCTATTCCCATAATGAGAATCAGCACCAAAATCATGTGGCTGAGGTCTTAGCCACCCTGGGGGAGGCTGGCCTAGTCATTAAAGAATCCAAATGCTCATTTGGCCTGAGAGAGGTCAAATTGTTGGGTTTTGTGGTATGTGCTGAGGGTCTGAAAGCAGATCCGGATAAAGTAGCTGCAATCCGGGATATGGCCCCCCCCCCACAGATAAAAAGGGAGTGCGTCGAGTGTTCTGCCAACTACTATCGACAGCTAATGGTGAATTATGCAGATGTAGTGGCACCACTGACTAATCTGACTAAAAAGGCAGTAGCATTTGAATGGGGACCTGAATGCAAAAGGGCTTGGAAAGAATTAAAGCAGCTTCTTTTGGATTGTGTCATACTCAAGTTCCCAGACCCCACCAAACCCTACAAACTGTATACGGATGCATCAGACTACAGCATAGGTGCCATCCTAGTACAAGAAGATGAAAATGGGGTAGAAAGACCGGTGCACCTGATTAGTGGTAGGTTAAATGCAGCCCAGTTAAACTATCCAACTATTGAGAAAGAGGCTTATGCCATGATTTTTGCACTCATAAAGTTGAGACCGTATCTGTATGGTGCTGAGTTTGTGATCTACACTGATCACAAGCCCCTAAAATGTCTGTTTCAGAAAGAAATGCGAAACAGCCGCCTACAGCGGTGGGCAGTACTGCTAGCTGAATATTCAGCTCCAATCCAGTATTTTGCAGGTGCATCTAATGTGTGGGCAGACATGCTATCTAGGCTGAGACCGGTTGCCATGGCCGAGGAGCCAGAGGAGATGTCAGTGGTGGAAATGGCAGGTCTAGAGGAAGAAATCCCTTTTGATTATTATAAGTTAGACAGGCAGGCCATTGGCAGGGGGCAGTCAGACACTGCACAGGCAGAGTTAGCCGGGAAAGAGCAGGATGAGTATATCCTAATGGATGGGTTGGTTTATTCACTAATTCCACCAGCAGGGGGAAAGGTCTATCCCCGGTTAGTGTTGCCAGTAGAGTACAGGGAGCAAGTAATAGAAAGGGCTCATAAAGATGTGGGACATATGGCTATGCAGAAGACACTACAAAGGGTGCAAGAGCATTTCAGGTGGCCAGGAATGAGATTTGATGTGGCAAGATTTATATCCAAGTGCCCACCATGCTCACTAAACCAGGTAAAAAGGGAGTATCCACTGCCCACTGAAATGCCACTCCCAGTAGCTCCAGGACTGCTGATAGCAGCAGATCTGACAGGGCCATTCCCAGAAAGTAAAGAAGGCAATAAGTATATGTTATCCATAATAGACCACTGCACAGGTTGGGTAGAAGTAAAACCCCTCCCCAACAAATCAGCACAAGGCATCTATGATTATTTGGTAAGGGAGTACATACCAAGATATTCAGCACCAGAAGTATTTCTGAGTGATAATGGGCTGGAATTTAAGAATAAACTTATTGTGGGATATTTAGAGGAATTGGGTGTGGAAGTAAGACACACCACCCCATACCATCCCCAATCAAATGGCATGGTGGAACGTTTCCACAGAACATTGAAAAGCATGTTAGCCAAATTGGTTAATGCTAGGACTTCTGAGTGGGAGGAATATCTGGGGGATGCACTATTAGCATATAGATGCACAGCTCTGGGACCCACAGGGTTCTCACCATTCTATTTACAGTTTGGCAGACATCCAAATAAACCCCAGTCCCAGTCATTGTATAGACAGACTGGAGAAGTGGCATCAAATGCAGCAAGGCGCATTGATGAGTTAGCAGAATCCCTACAAGAAGCAGTCAGAAACAGAGCCATTAGTAGACAATATAATACAGCCAGGGCAGTAAACAGGGCGAATGCAGTGCAGTTGAAAGTGGGGGATGCAGTATTACTATTGGTAAATGAACCTGGGCCATTGGATAGGCAGTTTGATCCTGGGTTTATAGTGACAGGTGTGAGGGGAGCAGTGATTACTGTGGTGGGCCCTGAAAATAGAAAAAGGGTAGTGAATAGAGACCAAGTCAAGTTGGCAGATGGGGAAATGGAGTGGGATTTGATTAATTCCAGGTTGACCAGAGCCCAAAGAAAGAAGCAAAGATTGCATAAAAAAGTCAGAAATGAAATAGAAAGACTAAGAGCCCGAGATGAAGGGCAAAGCACAGGTGGGGAGTCATTGGATGGGAATGGGAATTGTCAATTGCCCGAGAGGCAATTCCAAGGACAATTGCCACACCCGATGGGTCCTCATAGGGCAGGTGGGGGGCCAGGTGCACCCAGCACTCATGGCATGATGATGAGGGGGCGGCAGAAGCACCCCCCACCAGTGGTGAGATGGGCAGCATTCCCACGGGCAGAGCCCCCACCCACAATGCAGGGTGATGATGAAAGTAATGAGAGTCAGGGTGATAGAGGCCGAGGTGGTGATAGAGGTAATGAGGGACAGAATTGCACTGATGGGAGAACTGGTGATAGAGGTAGTAAACCAAATGAGAATACTGATGAGATGCAGGGTGACAGAAGTGATACCGGAACTGGGAATTGAGGTGGTATGAATGTGAGTGGAAGTGAAGGGCGGACTAATGGGACAGTTAATGGTACTTGTGTGTCTCGCCTGTGTTTTGTTCCCCGGCTTCCTGAACAGGTGGTGAGGCATGCTGGTCCAGACCGTGTGAGGCTCAGCAAACCGAACGCAACCCGGTGATGGAGGTCGACCCACGACGTGGGTGCAAGAGGGAGGGCGGGGCCTTGGATGAGGCTCCGCCTACTCCACCCCCGACCCACGCGCCCTCCCCCGGCAGGGCGGGAAGTGACGTCACCGGTGAGACGGCGGAGGAGGTGAGAGCGGCGTGGCGTGAAATAAGGCGGGAGATGAAAGGAAGCCCCGCCCATCCGACACCCCCACGCCTCCCCGGGACCCAGGAGCCCAGCTCGCCTGACGCGACACGTATGCTGACCGCGCCTGATGGGACACGCCTGACGAGTTCGCCTGACACGACACGTGAGTTGGGACATAGACTGACGGTCACCGGTGCAGTGAAGCGCCCCCCACCACCCACACCCAGCCCAGAGTGTTCCAACACCCGTGTGCTGCGTTCTCACACCCGAGAGAAAACCAGACTGATTGAGGCTATCCCGGATCCACAGGAGCAGCACATCGCGAAGCGCGCCTGTATAGCGTGTGTGGAGGTGTTCTGTGGAGGTTGGAGGACAGAGCAGTAGTCTGGAGGTATGGTGGAGCAATCATATAAATATATGTGGATGAATAAGTAATTTTTTTTTTCATGATTATCAACAGCACTTAATCTTGGAACTTTGAGATTTTTGTTTACTTTGGCAGTGTGTCGCTGTATCTGTAGGTACGCAATAACGAACAGGGGAGGATTGCCATAGACCATGTGTACAGCCCTACATTCACAGACAGGTGTGACTTCACAACACCAGGTGAGCGCTTACACACACATGTGGGTGTGGCAGACATTTACATGAACATTGTGTTGAGCATAACACTACATAAACATTGTATGGGCGTTGCAGACTGGTGGGCTGTACACAGACGTTAAGTGGTCCCCTGTCCCGACGCTGGCCAAAAATAGTTGAAATAATTTTTTTGTGAACCTGACGTGTTGCTAGGACGGGCAACCACCATAGGACGATGACCTCGTAGTAACGGTAAGACACAGCACGAACATTGTGTAATTTTCCCTCCAACTAGGACGTGTGGGCGACGGAGTTGTGTGTTTTATCGTATACAGGTCGCCCGGTGCCTGTGGGGTGCCTAGGACAAAAAACCCCAACCCACCTCAACGGAGAAAGGTGCACAAACATTGTGTGGTTTCTGTCCGGCACTGGGCGGGATTTGAAATTTTTCGTTATTTATGACCTGAAGTGTTGCTAGGACGGGCAACCACCATAGGCCGACGACCTCGTAGGAACGGTAAGACACAGCACGAACATTGTGTAATTTTCCCTCCAACTAGGACGCGTGGGCGACGGAGTTGTGTGTTTTATCGTATACAGGTCACCCGGTGCCTGTGGGGTGCCTAGGACGAAAAACCCCAACCCACCTCAACGGAGAAAGGTGCACGAACATTGTGTGGTTTCGGTCCGGAGCTGGTCGGGATTTCAAATTTTTCGTTATTTATGACCTGAGGGGTGGCTGGGACCTGAAACCCCATAACACCGCCTACAGGCCATAAGGAGGACACGGCGCCGACATCGGGGAGCCTCCAAGTTAGCCAGAGGAAATTGGGAAACTTTATTGATAATTGCCACTGGAGGGTATAATTTCCACACACATTCGGTGCTGATATAATAGATTTACACGAACATTGTGTGGAGGTCAGTGCTAAGTGGGAAGGATTCTCTCCACTCTCACCCGCTAATAGGTCAAAACCACAGACATTGGTGTAAATGCTGCTAAAGACAGTGAATTAGTACAGCAACAGGGACCAGTATAGTAGCAGGGGGGTGGTGAGTGGTAAGGGAGTTAAGTGGCTGACCTCAGGGGCGGTGAGGCGTGTACTTGTATATGCTGCACGACTTGATATACACCACCCGGTGTAGCGCGGAGAGAAGCAACAAGACGACGGGTGTGCGATAAATCGTGGACCGAGCGACGCCGGTGTAGCACAGATAAAAATACCGAGACGGTGAGTGTGCGATAAGGAAGTGGACCGAGCGACGCCGGTGTAGCACAGATAAAAGTACCAAGACGGTGAGTGTGCGATAAATCGTGGACCGAGCAACGCCGGTGTAGCACAGATAAAAGTACCGAGACGGTGAGTGTGCGATAAGGAAGTGGACCGAGCGACGCCGGTGTAGCAAGGATCGAAGCACAGGGACGGGCGGTGAGCGGACATCGCCCGGTGTGGCACAAATTGACACGCCAGGATCGAACCGTTACCCATTGTCGATCGGCAGCAACCGAGAATATTTTGAACAATATTGAAGTTGGAGAAGATTCACCTCGGACTTGAACCGCCGACCGTCAGTGCCGAGTGAGATTATTTTGAACAATATTGGTAGAGAAGCAGTGAGAGACACTTGTCCTGAAGACCAAGGCGTGTTCTTAAGACTAACAATTTTTAAAAACAATTTTATTTTTTTTTATTAGCTTCGGGAACCTCCGGGGTGCAACGAGATTGCAGTCAGGAGTTGTCCAGTTGATTGCAGCAGTGTGGGGGTGTTCGATATATACCATCAGGGTTCGTTGGGTATAGCGGTCAGGACTGATATCAGGATCTGTCCGGTTTCACTGTTAATATAGTGCTGCGGGACACGATCTCCTCGAGGGATATCACCCCAAGGACTGCAAATATATACCTCAGTCGTTCCGACCATGTGGTCTCTGTAATGGCACGTGGGCGTCATCTTGTGCTGCCCACCTCTAGTCGGCAGCACCGACCTATTTAAAGATGATGGCGTCCTAGTACGTAGCCAAGGAGAGGTGAGGACGGTGTCTGCTGTGTGGCAGCTGGTGGTGCTGATCACGCCACCTAGCCGACCGCCGGTGGATCACTGGGTCTCGCAAGTACGGGGCTATATGGGGAAGCTGACTGCGAGTCGATGGTCTGTGAATATTCATCATTGGAACATGAAGCTCGGAGTCCTGCAGGCCAGAGTAAAACATGACCCTGTAGATTTCCTACAGTTGGTAACTAAACGGCCTAAGCGGGGACTGGTTAATGCGATAGGGGAGGCAGCGTCGTGGCTGTTCGGTACGGTAAGCCAAGCACAACTGAAAAGGGTGCAACTGGCTATTTCTGCCCACAGACTACAGACACAGGCCCTGAGGCATAACCATTTGCACATGATTTCCATGATGAATAGAACACGAAGTATCCAGCTGCAATTAGCGAAGCATGTTTCTGTAGTCGAATCAATGATAGCCTTGGTGAGGGATGAAGCGAAGAACATGACGGCACACTGATTTAGTGTTGCTGCAACGAGTGAGGCTGGCGGTGGAGGAGCTGGAGAGCGTAGTGGGCAATTATGTGACGAAGCAGGCCCTGTACCACCGCATGGTGACCCAGCTGGAGCGTGGCATCTTAACAGAGACATTACTGAGGCCGGCCCAGCTGACACTGGTGAAGGAGGCGGCGAGGGATATAGGCTTTCGCGGTCTCGATCTGCACTGGTACTATCGTAATACAAGGATAGAGGGCGTGTGGGGTCCGGACGGGTCGATCGCCTTCCGCATGGGACTGCAGATGGTTGGCCCGGAGAAGTACGCGGCATACCACTTGACATACCTGCCAGTGCTGCTAGACAACGAACACTTGAGGACCGTGGTGGGGAAGGCCAGGATTGCGGTGAGCACAGGACGGCTTGCATGGGCAAGCGGCCCATGGTGTGCTATCCCGCCATGGAGATGACCTACCAGACCTGCGAAGTGGCGCTCGTGACTGGGACGAAACCGGGGGACTGCAAGCTGCGGATCACGAAGATCCAAAAGACTGTGTCGGCCACCGTAGTGGCACCTGTAGAGGGCATAGGTGACGTTGCACCCCACGGGCCGTATGTTGACGTAACGGTTCGTTGTACGGGAATGCCGCAAAACGACCAGAGGATCACTGGCCCGGCATTGCTGCAAGTGCCGGAGGCGTGCTTGGTGGAGGGCAGAGGTTGGCTTCTGCGAACATTGACAGTGAAACATGAGACCGTGAACATACGACGGATGCCGCCAAGGCTGGATCTACCAGCCTTGAATGTCTCATGGCCTCCCATCCTCCACCGAGTAATGAGAGAGCAGCTCGAGCGGCTGCCCGAGTTACAAGTCCCCCTGATGTCGATGGACGGTCTGGTGCAAGTGCCGGACGATTATGTCCGTGTTGAACATTTTAGTACACTGTGGTATTGTTTGTTGGCAGCAGCTGGTTTAGTAGTATTGTGTGGTGCCGCGTATTGTCATTACAGATGCCAAGCTCGTTGTAAAAGATGCAGACGCTCAAGAAAAGGGAAAGGTAAAGTGACGAGGTGCAGGGAGGGGGTGGTCGATGAGTCCGAAGAACTACCCGCCCCTTCCCCATTGATGATCCAGAGGGATCCGGTTGCACGGTATAGGGCGCAGGGCGCAGTGTTGGAGCTGGGTACGCTCCCGTATGGAGGGCAGTAAAGGTTACCAACAAGTGTGTACAGTACCGGTGCACCGGAACCATAAAGTTTGGGGACGGGCAGTGGCGGGAAGCAGGACAGTGCCCGGTTTCAAGGGAGCCTGCAGAAAATAACGGATGTTGCGAAGCGAGAGGGGTCCTGACAGTGACATTGAAAAACATTAGGGACTATTCTTATCTATATACACATAATGCATTACATAGCATGCATATGTATATGTGTATATATATATGCATGTATATACATATATATATATATATATATATATATATGTGTATATAATTGATATAGATATATATGTGTACAACGTTGATTATGTATGTGAATATATATATACACACCTGGGACCTGCAATCCCAGTACTTCCGGAAACTGATTGGAACTCTAACCGGATGCAGCTAGGCGTCCCATAGTAAGGCAGAAGGAAATCCGTCCTAACCCTCCAAAGCCACAAACCGGAAATGAAATCGTTCAAATAGGAAGGTTTAAGTGAAGGTACAAAATGAAACAAGTGCCAGGCGGGCTTGATGAATAGGTAGAGCGTAGGGCTCCCGTGCGGGAGATTGGGAGTTCAATACCCAGTCGAGCCAAACCAATGACTTGCATAATTCATACTTGTCGCTTCCTAGCATGGCGCTCGGTATTATTAGGATAGGACAAGGACTGGTTATCTCAGTTTCAGGTTAATGTGACTGAGTGGGATATCGGGTCATGGTGCCGGTGGCCTGATTTTCCAGTCAGGCAGCCATATCAAATCACCATGAATGTACACTGCAACAAGTCGGTACCAGTCATGGTATGACTTCAGATGTTTCCCGGATGTACAACTCCAAAAGCAATCAATCAGCTGCCATTGTTGGGTTTTACATAGCATGACTCGATTAGATCTGGTAGTGTGCCTGCGTCTCGTACCGGAAGTCACTATGAGAGCACACTGCCACAATAGCGTGGTGGCCAAATGAGTTGAGCGCCCAATTTCCGACTTGGTAGCACATCCCAAATTGGTAGGTTGTTGGATTCAGACTCATGTGTTCGAACCATTGACAATTCAAACCAATGAACTATTATACTTGATGCTACCTAGCCTAATTTTCAGCATTATTCAGATAGTGTAAGGACCAGTAGAATGAGGAATACTTATTATCCACGATTTGCATTTTCCCTGCTTAATCAACTAATATACCGTCAATGACACAAATGACACAAATAAATCAACACTATAATTCCAAATGTTCAATTGCAAATGTAATGTGTGAAGATGGCAAACTGGATCGCTCCATAGAGCTGTACAAATGTCCGATAATCAGCCGAGCGGGGACATGGAAATCCTCTATCATTCTTCTGTGTGGCCGGCCAAGAGTGTTTGTGTATATGTATGTTTTGTATACATGTGGCTTGGCCCATGCTTGATGGCAGGGAATTATAGACATAGGGATGGTTGGCAGGTGTGGGTGAGTTCACTCAGGGCCTGGCTCTCTGCTGAGGTAGTAGTCAATGCACACAGTGGTCAAGGTTTATGGGGTGGCCACACATCAACCAGCTCTGGTTGTGGGCAGACCACTGGTGGTCATGGTAACCAGAAATGCTGAGTCAATATTGGAGGAACTAGGAATGCTGGATCCATATTTGTTGAAGTGATTTGCATGGTCCTATACCAAAACTCCAGGTATTATATAAATAATAAACCAGGGGGCTGGACTCTCTTCGCTTACACTTTACTCTCTTCCTTTCTCTTTGTCTGGATTGTTTTCCTCATAGCCTACATACACAGCAACATATCCGAGCATTACATACTACATAGCGATTGGTGCGATTGCGCATTTAAAATCGGAGGGACTGACTGAAAACGCAAGAGTATTTGTATTCATGGGAGCACGCAAATAGCATACCTCATAATCATACCACATACAGCATATATGGAATCCTACCTTACCACGTGACCTCAGAGCATATCCGGTCCAGACAGCAAGAGTTAGTAGCAGGAAAAGACGCTTACATATTAAACTGACATCTGGTCCCAGTCACACAGTGTGCATGGGGTCCCACGAAACAGCCTGGGGTGTGGACCATCCATTCAACATCCTCAACTCGGTTCGAACCCATTGGATCCAACACAGGAAGCAAGACAACACTCTTCCCAATTCGGCCACCATATCCGATTGTGGAATAGATTCTACACAAGCTTCTCAAGTAGAAGACATTGACTAGGAACACATTAGTGACATGGGAACAGAAAATGAGGCGATGTGGATTGGGAATTCACATTGCTTTTTTTAGCTATGCGGGTTCAAGGTGTTTGGCTCACAAGCCGGTTATGTGTTTGGATTGGTATTTCAGCGAAGAGGGTGTGTTACATAGCTAGTTAGTATTATGGGAAGAGCTGGGAACATGGTAACATGATGACAGACAAGGCAGTGCTACCATAACATATATGCATCTTTTGAATATCATCTGTCATGGTTGGGTGGTTCTTGGAGCTGTATGTCCTGGCAACAGCTAATGTCATATCAGGGTGGGCTTCATCTATCAATCATCAAGCACATTGGTAATGTAAACATCATCGACAATAAATAATGCAGTCGATCACATGAACGATCAGTGAACAGTCATAATGAATCGATGGATCATCTTTTATCTTTCAGTTTTTGAGTTATTTGTTTGATCTGGTGCTTGTTTGCTTCCACCTGATCAGACAGAGGTGTGGGTGAGTGGGTGGGTGGACAAGAGGTGTGACCTGGTCTGGCAGTGGTGTGAGTGAATGGGTGGTTCTAGTCAGCACTGGGTGTGTTTTGGTGGTGGATTCCGGGAGGTAGGAATTACTGGTATGAGTGGGCTGCGATTGGCTGGTTTGGTTGGGATGCGTTAGTGGAGTAATTGATTGTGGTGAGTTGACGCGAGTCTCTGTGGTGAAGAGTTGTGATTGGATAGCCACCTTGTAAAATAGTTGGGAATGTTGGGGTGATTTTTACTTAGTGCTTGCTATTCAAGAAAGCAGGTGATGGCTGTGTAGGTACTCTGAAGCCAACGGGCTGCCGGGTACCAGGTAACTAGGTCACCTGACTTGTATGCAGCTGTATTGGTACTCTGCAGCCAATGGGCTGTCGGGTACCAGCTAGTGTGACCTGACTGATACCCGGATATAAACCTATAAATAGGGTGCAGATCACATGCTCTCTCTTGTTCATGACGGTTGCCAGCTAGTCCAGACTATGTACATGTGCCTGTAGTAACTATTTTGAGATTAAACAACCATGTGAGTACAATGTTGTCTTCTTGTGGATGTTTCAGACCCTGAGCGTACACCGATAACAGAAGTAGATAAGGGATATACCAACAGGTGCACACAATTTTCAACTGGTTGTGGATTGGTTGTGGGTGTGCCTCACCCGGCATCCCAACCAATGCCGGGTATGCGTCAGTTCCCCGGCCCCCAGCAATGACCATGAATGATTAAACTTGCACTCATTCCATCCAATGCCATGCTTCACCTGCTCATTACAACCGACTCAATCAAACAATCAATAGTTCCGTCCTCTAGTCGAGGGTTGGATGCAATGGGTCTCCACTTGTCGCGATGGTGTGCTGTTCTGATAGACTGTGAATAATTCAAGCCTGTCCACAGTGAAATATTTGTAAACCATGATGTTCTTGGTCTTCCTCTCCCTCTGCTGCCATTCACCTTCCCGTCCAACAATGTACGGTATATTTAACTCTGATGAACGATGTGGCCAAAATAAATACCGACCCAGGTGACTTTAAATGCTGAAATCATCAACCACCGAATTGAACAGCGTCCTAATTTGGGCTAATTCTCCCATTTCACACGCCATTCTGAGGCATTACTGCCGCATCCCAGTGGTGCCCCCAATTTTCCCTCACTTCATTAAATGTAATGAGTCATGCTGGGAGGAAAACCACCATCGATAAAGTGAGGTTTTCAACTTCTTTCTGCTTTTAAATGTGACATTCAAAATTGGTAGCTAATTTACATAACCTATTTTGTGTGTCAGAAAAAAAACCCACCCTGATCTGACCACTTTAAAGTAATGTAATTTTCGTTCCATTACCTGGAGCCAGGTGGCAGTTTGGGGGTTGAGCTATTTTCAGTTTTCTCAGGAGAAAGTGGAATTGTTGGCGATGAAATGAATTATTGCGCTATCTATGATTATTCAACAATAATATGGTTAAAACCCCAGTCACACCTCACTGGATTGGGGTACTGGATAGAAAACGCACACTGTCCAGTGAAATATGGCAATGTATGGTTTATATACGGTTGGCATCCGGCATGTCTGTTCTGTGTCTGGTGGTGTCCGGTATGTACAGTAGCAAGTTTTGAACATGGACAAAACTTATACAGTTTTTTAATGTTTTTAGGCGCGTCCGTGATCAGTCCGGTAGGTGTCCGGTGGGTGTCCGGATGGTTTCAGGTTGGTGGCCGAACCGTCCATTTGACATTCGGTTTTCGCCCGTCGGTTGACCGTTGCTTGTCTGTTGTTATCAGGTGTCATCCGTTTATCATCTGGTGGGAGTTTGACGCCCCTGCCCTGCAGAGTTGTAAACCAGTGCCTTGTGGCATAGGTTCTTGACAGAACCGAAGGCCAAGGGAGCAAACCCTAAACAGAAAACCATGTCAATGTGGCAGCATTAAGGGGAGCAAACCCTAAACAGAACCGAAGGCCAAGGGAGCAAACCCTAAACAGAAAACCATGTCAATGTGGCAGCATTATGAGCGGTTGATGTATGGAACTCCCAACATCTCCCGACCAGCCACTGCAGGTACAAATAGTTTTGCGCCTGTCTTGACATGTTCTTGCCGGTGTGAAACCTCTATTTGCCCCCCGAGAGAGTGCCGCTGGTAACTTGCAAAAGCCAGCAGCACTTCAACACTTTTGCTGGCAGCTTTCATGAATGCAGTCTTTGTCGCATCGCGACCGACAGCATGATGATGATGATGATGATGATGATGGCTATTCGTTAATGTATGTTCCTTGTGCATTGAAAGCGCAACATTTCGACACATTTCGGAACATTTTTATTCCAAATACCACCGAACTAGACAGTTCTTTCTCCGCTTTTGTCCGTTGCTCAATCCGGTATGGTGTGACTAGGCCTTAAAGGAGATGAGAAGATCGAACCTCGCTCTGAGCATTTAATGGTGACAGGAATTAGTTCTGGTCTACAGTTATAAGTTAGGTAAATAACATCGATCATATGTAATCTACAGCTAAGAAATTGAAGACATTTTGTATTCACAATTTGTAGGCATTATTCCACAAACATGTACTGTTCTGTTGACAATAGAAATTGCAGGAACAGTGTAACCATCAATGGTTGTCTTACCCTGCCCCTTATGGACAAAATAGGTGCCAGAACAGTTCATTGTTATAACAGCTGGGGTATAATTGTGTGCATCTTCTTCCATGTTTGTGTGTTGTATTTGACGATAATAACATTATTCAATGAATACACTACATTTGCACTCGCAAATGTCAATGTTTACTTTTTTGGAGGAGGGGTCATTAAACAAACAAACAACCAATCGATGGTGTTGCCAGCTCCTTATCTTTAATTCAACGGGTCTAGAGTGGGCTTAGCCTAAGTAGGTCATATGATGCTATGACATCACCATGTGTTAGTTGACATGTTGGGTATTATATCATGCAGGTGGATGTGTATCCTGTTTTCACCACTCATTACCTCAGTCTCTCGGGGAGCAAATAGAGGTCTCACGTCGGAAAGAACACGTCAAGACAGGCGCAAACTATTTGTCCATGCAGTGGCTGGTCGGGAGATTTTGGGAGTTCCATCCATCACCGCCCTTAATACTGCCACAGAAGCATGGTTTTCTGTTAGGGTTTGCTCCCTTAGCCTTTGGTTCTATCAAGAACCTGTACATCACAAGGCAGTGGTTGCAAAAGACAGAAGCATTTCAACACTTTGCAAGCAGTTTTTATGAAATGCACAACCACACAAAATAGCAGCGCTTAAGAAATAAAAGCAGTCTTTGTCGCATTGTGACCGACAGCATGATGATGATGATGACCTCTGTCAGGTCGACGCAACCACCATTACCCGTGGTTCACCAACCAGCATCAGACATTTTACACACTTTATAGCCACAAAGCATATTGAACAAATGTAGCGCTCCTTAACTGGATTATTGCATAATAACTGTTATATAACATACCTTATTGTACAACCTCAACTGTATTGTGCGAACCATGCATTGTCGTCTCTATAAATAATATGTTGCATTTTACCCAGCTCTTGTCTAATGATGAATTACTCTAATATAACACATTGAATGCTGGACTGCGTAAGGTAGTTTTCGAGAGCTGAGGGGAAGTTTTGCTTCATTATAAAACTCCATTTTCCAATGACAGCATCCAATTTTCAAAGCCTGAGAAGCTGTTACCAGAATTTGATTCTACATATCCAACTTAAATTCTGGTGTACTTATGAAGTCCTTACTGCTGTACTAAATTGACTTTAAAGTTAAGCTCAAGTACTGGGGCACTTATTAAGCATTAGCTGCCGCATGTAATGGACTAATTATAAGTAGATTTACTAGAACCAATCCGAAACTATCAATCAAATGTACAGCTTAGATCCAATCACAGTCCTAGTAATACTGTTACCATACCTGTTGAGATAAAGTTCCATATCGTGTGTTACGGTTGCATATCCTAAAGTTTCGTTAATTGTGTTTATAAAATTAAATAAATATATTAGGTTGATCTTAATTCTATTTTGATGTATACATTATTTTAAATGGCAAATGTTGGTGATATTTTAAGTGCAAACAACCACTAATTAATATGAAAATCTGACACCACATTCCTCAGCTGTGACAGCTTCTATTAAATAAACTCTATAACCCCTTCTCTGCAGCTATATATGCTTCATAAGTGCATCATTATTGACATTAAATAACTACCTACAAATCCAGACTAATATTTTGGTTTCAGAAATTGTCTGATTTCATCGGACGGTTCACCAGTAACAAACGGCCATTTATTGGACTCATTTCTTTTCATTTTCTTAAAGCAGAGAAGTCCTTTGTGATTACCCAAGAGACACTTGATTATTGAGGGGGTCCTTCATTAAGGATGTCCGGCTTCAATGTGATAGGAGAACCACTACGGGTTCTTTCAGAGCCATTTGAAAGGTTCAGACGCAAACACCGACAAATCCATATTTATTGTTTTCTGTAAAATAGAATTTATTGTCACGCTTTCCAGTTAAATTTGATGAATTTCATATTGAGTGTGGCATTATATGGGGGATGTGGCAGGTTCAGCAAAAGAAAACTAGATTTACTTATCAGAATGATGGAAGCTTGACCTCAAACGTCATCATTGTCATGGTTTCATTTCAGCCTAGATGGGCCCTTGTTGGTTGTTGCGCCTGAACGCTTCATTTGTTGCGTCATAAATTTCTCGCTCACTCCTCTTCCATCATCCGTTCAAACGTGCGACATTGTTACACTGGTGCAGACCAATGGTGCAATGGCTTTGTTTGCGAGAACACTTAGATAACCCTTCAAGCTGCATAGTCTGATGAAAACATCAAATTTACAAAACCTAAACAATTATCTAGATTTGATTCTACATATCTAATGTGGATCCTCGTCCACTTATTAAACATCTGTCGTGACCTAGACGGTGATACTTAGGCAATCAAATAGAACCTGTTACTGCATATCCTTATGGTGTCAGATCTTCGCATGCTTGCCAAAATTAATCTTGAATGTTTGCACTTCAAAGATCTGAAAAGTTAGCCATCTACCATGAAAGCTACTTCAAGCTAAAGTAGAGTAGCTTAAAATGATCAAGCTGATAACTTTATCTCAGAATATGCCAGAAAGTCAAAACAATCGGAATGTGCAACGTAAAATAACCCCATAGCAAACCATGTGTGAAGCTTGCAAACACACAAGATTCAAGTGATAGCATCGCCATATTGGCGCTCTAACAGTCACTCTAACAGTTTGTCACTCTAACAGTCACCATTCTTCCGGCCTTATGAAGGTCATGAGAATAACAATTACAATACAAATTAGAATGAGAATTAAAAAAGGAATTAGAATACAAATGAGAATAAAAGTGAGAATATGAATTAGAATAAGAATGAGAATAAGAATTAGAATTAGAATAAGAATTAGAATAAGATTACAAATTAGAATAAGAATTAGAATAAGAATTAGAATAAGAACTATCATAACCATTAGAATAAGAAATCGAATAAGAATTGAAATATGAGTTAGAATAAGACTTATAATTCGAATTCGAATAAGAATTCGAATAATAGTCATACTAAGAATTCGAAAAATAATTAGACTAAGATTTAAAATAAGAATTATATAAATACTTAGAATAAGAATTAGAAAACAAATTTACATTATAATAACAATAGGAATTACAATAAGAATTACAAAATAACAATTCGAATAAGAATTATAATATGATTTAAAATAAAAATTAGAATAAGAATTAGAATACAACTTATAATGAGAATTAGAATAAGAATTAGAATAAGAATTACAATAAGAATGTGAATAAGGATTAGAATACGGATTAGAATAAGAATTGTAATAAGAATTAGTATACAAATAATTAGAGCATCAATAATATGCCTCATGAAACTAATTGGAGATGGACATTCCAGTTATATAGAACATCCTGTTATAACCTTATATGTTGCTAGAATGTGAAACAACAACCAGGAGAACACAAGCTATATGTCATAAAAGGAACAGCATAGTCCCACATTTCTAGCCTGCTACTGCGGTGGATTAACCGTTACACATATTGGCACTGCACACAGGTAGATGGGTACTGACATTAAGCTGACTAAGTTGGTGCAACTGTGGAACGCCTGACAAGGGGATTATTAATGTACAACGTCATAGTGCTGCATAAAAGCAACGTTGGGCACATTACTGGTGAATTATGCTACGCACCTTGGTGCATCCAAGCCTCGTTTTCGGACACATGGAGAATGCGTTGTACTAACTGAAAAAGCCAGACGGGATGGCCGAGTGAGTTGAGCGTCCGTCTATCATGTTGGCAGGTCATGGGATTCAAACCAACGGGTTGGAACCCCGTGTAAAAATATACAAATTTTCTCTTTGGATTCATATCGTGGCAGCGAGCATTACTATTCTCGGGCAACTGAGTGGGGACCAAGGTTATGTAACAGAGAAGCAATGGGTGCACCACTCTCTGTGTGACATAAGGGAGTATGTGGAAAATATGATAACACAGGGTGCCCAAAATTATGCCGTGATGTTCCTATGTAAGAGACAGTTAATGTTTAGTGAAATGTTCATGCTATGCACCAGTAAGAGTGCAAGTGGAGGAGAAGGATATTTTTAATATATGTTTATTGTAACTGTCTGCAACTACCTGTTACCACAGGGTCGATGGGCAAGCACACCCAGCCATCCAGCATACCTTATGGACACCACCTGTAGCTGGGGTTAAGTGACAGCTGCCCCTATTAGGGTGTCGTCCCCCCAGGCTGTAGAGTGTGTCTGATTGGCTGGCAGTGGGAGGCCCGGTCACCTACATCCCTTATACCTGACACACAGACCTCATTATTCTTCATTTCACTTCTTGAGATACACTCTTGAGGGAGACTCCGAGCTAGGCACTCTAGCAGGAGACACCTCTTCTCTTGTCCAGGGACCCAGACACTCTGTTTGAGGCTGCACTTTCTATACACAAACTTGCAGCAGCTATTCCAAAGGCACTGAGATGTGTGCAACAACCATGGGACTGCGGTTCAATGGGCTGTAGGCGCTGATTCTTCTACACACTAACAAGTGTAATTAGGATCTGTGTGGACAGTAGGTAAGGAGTGAGGGTGATAGGTCGCTAGTAAGTGAACAGGAGTTGATGCCAATAAAGCACAACTTCTTCACTGTAAATCATGCATGACTTGTCTTCCCTTTCTTCCTTATGAGCTTGTTTGAGAGGAGTATCCAGTGGGAACTGACAGACAGTTGTCAGAACGCACCTGGGGAAGAGTAAGTGGTACCTTGGGGCTCTGACAGCCGAGCACCCAACATATTACACCTAGTCAATTCAAGTCAATGAATTAAAAATGTCTGCTTGTTGATTTTTTGCCAGGCGCTCAGCATTACTAGGATAGTATATGGTGCAGCGGAATGAGGAAGACCAATTGTCGGCGAGTGAAATTTCACCTGCTAAATCACCAAATGTAGAAACGAAGAGAAATACCTCACAACTAAAACATATACAACGTGACCCACTTATAATGAGATAGTTGGGGGTCCATGAAATGTTATTGCGATAAACAAGCGGGTCATGCTAAATTGGGGTTTTGTTTACTTTCTGACAAGTACATTACTTGTAAAGTTTGAGCTAAATAATTTTGGGAATAAATCATTGCTGGCGCTGTAGAAATTAAAAGAAGTTAATCTTTGGTAAAACTTGTGAGTTCCCTGGAACGAACAAAGGAATAACGGTCCAATGAATCATGGCGTGTTATCCAAATTTGTGTAAAAGCAGGGTGTGTAACATTGGGTTTTTAGTGAATATCTATAATCTTCATGTATATAAGATAAATACATATACACATGTACATATGTAATGTATGATGATTATGCGAGTATAAAGTTGCGGAAGAGAGTTATTATTACCATTCTATTTGTTACTACTATTCGTTGCATCATTTGGTGCGGAGTACCCCTCCCACATGACCACTGGTGCCACCAACACCACTTCCTGAGACCAGACGGGATGGCCTAATGAGCTAGAGCGTCCGTCTCCCATGCTGGTAGATCATGGGGTCATGGGTTCGAACCCTGGTTGAGTCAAACCAATGACTTAAACATTGATACTTGTCGCTTCCTAGCCAGGCGCTCGGCATTATTTGGACAGGGTAAATACTGGTGTGCTCAGTGTCAGGATAATGTGACTGAGTGGGATACCAGGTCATGGTGCCAGCGCCCTGGTTTCCCAGTGGGACAGCACTATACAGTCACCATGAGTGTGCACTGTCACAAGTCGGTACCCGTCCTGATATGACCTTAGATGTTGCTAGGATGTAAAACAACAACAAACAAAGAAATAACCAGCTTTCCTAACTCCTGAGGCTCAACACTATTCTGTGTATATAAGCCAACTTATTTATGCATATATATATGTATATATATATGTATTTACATTGTATATATAAGAAGATTCCGTTTGTACAACAAGTTGTACAATTTTCCGATATAAGGACATAAGGATATATGAACTGTACTATAATAAATTGCAACTCATCTATATAATGGTAAATGGTAATATATAAAACCAAAGGCATATGAGGGATATGTGGAGTTGGTAAACTATTACTCATAAATATAGACATTGTATAGTAAATTAGTATAGAGGAGGAGTGTCACTTCTTAGATACAGTCTTTGGAAGAGTTGCCTCACATACCTCCTCCCCCCAGGTGTTATTTATGGATCACTACACATCACAAGGCACATTAGCCAGCATGACAAGGCCTTGGATACAAGAGATTGAACTCTGATTGGTGGATAGATAAATACCTGTTAGGGATTGGGAGATCAACCCATGTGACCACCACCATCTTGGATTCTAGAAACCTATATAAGATAATAAACCAGGAGTCTAGCTCTCCTACCTTTCACTCTTTATCTACTTTCCTTCATTACCTGTATTGATTTTTCATTAGCCTGTCCACACCACTCACACCACCAACCGTCGACTTTACAAAGTGACTACCCAGACCTATGAACATCTTTGCGCTTAACTGCATGAGTAGAACTTAAGGCCTTCTTAGCAACTAATGACATTAAGAACTTACAATTGAAACGCGCACAAAACATTGTTTAAATGATAGGTGAATGGACTAACACAAAGCGTGGTAAAAGTTGGATATTGAACTGTTTGCAAACCCAAATTATGACAAAAAATAAATATAGAAGATTTGAATCAAATTGGACTAGTACTGTCCGGTGTTGCAATTTCCGTGGTATACCAGTTTGCGAGGGAAACATACATTCAAATGCATTGTCAATGGCTGTGACATACAGGAAAAGTCAAATATCTCTCAAATTACACCACCTAGAAGCAACCCACTTGGAACACATATATAGAAAACATATTCAATGAATAGATTATGTTAAATTTATAAGGTTAGGCTTCTGCACTTCTATTAATTTTGAATAAAACTAATGTTTCGCACTGTGTGTACCGTCAAACTCAAAGCATTGTCAATGGTCGTGAGCAATCTTCATACAGAAAATACAGAAAATGTCAAATGTCTCTAAAACCACACCACCTAGAAACAAATTGTTTGGTACACATATAGAAAACATCTTTACCAAACAAATTATTTAAATTCATAAGGTTAGTGATGATGCTGTTCGATTTTGACCCATGCACAAAAGCGATGTGTCCCTCGCAAACTGGTGTGCCGCAGAAACTGCAACACCGGCAGTGAAAATAAGTGTTAACACACTCATCCGTTATGGGAAATTAAAGAAATTCATCACAAAGAATGTCACAGCATTGCGTTTTAGGCTTTGTTATGGGGCTGTGTGGTAATCCTTTTATTCGAATGGACAATTTCCTTTAATAACTTACTTAGTTCATAGTTCACAGTTTACAGTTCACATTTGGATGGTGCTGAGTTTTTGTTCTTTAGTAATGGCGGACATCGATAAAAACTGAATGGTATCATCAAGGCAGAACACAGATGATGGAGGCCGACCTGCTGAGGTCAGTCAGGCGCCACCGAGGCCTTGGCCTGATGATGTTTATAGTAATCCCATATAGGTAAACACAGCCTCTGTTATCTAACACATCACACAGCCCAGGAGAAAACAGAGTAGGCTGCATCTGAAGTTTGCCCATACTGCCTGCGTCATATTTCCAGGAACAATAGAACATACAGGCCCATAGGTAGGAATTTTTGCTTGGTGCCCGGACATTGATAAAAGCTGAATGGTATCATTGTGGGAGAAGACACATGATGGTGGCCGACCCGGTGAGGTCAGTCAGGCGCCACTGAGGCCTTTAATCTGGAGGCTAAAGGCCCAAAACAGCCGTATGTGTGAAAATGCGTACTAATGCAATTTTATTGCAGATTGTGATAGTCATATATCTATCTTTTGAGAACCAGGAGGGTGCCACTCTGGCACCCTTGAGCAATTTTTTGTATAAGCCTTTTTTTATATGATGTCATATTGGATCAAACCAGCATTTTTGAGCCGTTCAACATTAGGGGGTAGTGTTTGTATATCAGCTGTAGTATCATTTCTAATTCACTTAGCATTACATATATTTTGGAGAGGGACTTAGCTTGGTTTGTGTCCATCGTACAGAAGAGTACAGATGATGAAGAACCGATCCCAGAGTTGTCAAGAGAAGCAATGACAGCTTCATCCAGAGAAGAAGGCAGGGCTGTTGGTATGGCGAGCCACTTTGTATTCGGTCCTCTCATTAACCTACCGCCTGCTCACCCCAACACCATCTAAACCACGCTGATTTTCATAGAAGAGTCCCTAAAGCAACAACGCTACATCCATCTGTCAGCAGACATGCAGCTTTACTAGATCATCATGCAGGTTAAGTCGGAGGATCCAGATCACTGGAAGAGCTTGATTGTTTGTCCGGGAGGGATGATGTTTATATCAATCCCACATAGGTAAACACAGCCTCTGTTATCCAACATATGACACATCTGCGGCAAATAGTATTGCGCTGCAAATGAAGTTGCCCCTTACTGCCCGCATCATAATTCCGGGAACAAGACGCCATAGAGGGCGGTGTGGTAGTTACATTCTAGGAACATGTGAGGGCTGAAGGCGCCAGGGATTTGTGGGGTCTTCAGGTATGACCCCAGCATTGTTTTTAATGTCGAGGCTCTTGAGAGCCTTTACCAGACAATTCAGGGAGGTTATATATACTTAAGACGTCAATAGCAACAATAAACGTTGAATTCTCACAGTATTTATGTTTGTTTAGACGTAACAGGAATTATTTAGGCTTGTATATTGTTTTCTTGGGGTAAGGTTATTGTGTGTGTGTGGGGGGGGGGGGGGGTGTAAGGGAAACCAAACCCCGTTATCCCCTATATCTACGGCCCTATATCTGTGTCTCTGTGTCTCAGTGTGTGTATCTGTGTATCTATTTGTGTCGGTGTGTGTGTGTCTCTGTGTTTGTGTGTATCTCTGTGTCTCTGTGTGTGTATATGTGTGTGTATTTGTGTCTGTGTGTGTCTCTGTGTATCTGTGTGTGTCTCTTTGTCTCTGTGTGTGTCTGTGTGTATGTGTGTGTCTCTATATGTGTCTCTGTGTCTGTGTGTGTCTCTGTGTGTGTGTATGTGTGTGTGTCTCTGTGTCTGTGTGTGTGTCTCTGTGTCTCTGTTTATGTGTCTCTGTGTCTCTATGTGTGTGTCTGTGTGTGTCTCTGTGTCTGTGTGTCTCTGTGTCTATGTGTGTGTCTATGTGTCTTTGTGTCTCTGTCTCTGTGTGTGTCTGTGTGTGTGTGTCTCTGTGTCTCTGTGTGTGTCTCTGTGTATATGTGTGTGTCTCTGTGTTTGTGTGTGTCTCTGTATGTGTCTCTGTGTGTGTCTCTATGTGTGTATGTGTGTATGTGTGTGTCTCTGTGTCTCTGTGTGTGTCTGTGTGTGTCACTGTGTCTCTGTGTGTGTCTCTGTGTCTCTATGTGTGTGTCTGTGTGTGCGTCTCTGTGTATGTGTGTGTCTCTGTGTATATGTGTGTGTCTCTGTGTCTTTGTGTATCTGTGTATATGTGTGTGTCTCGGTGTCTGTATGTGTGTGTGTCTCTATGTGTGTATGTGTGTCTGTGTGTCTGTGTGTCTGTGTGTGTGTCTCTGTGTCACTGTGTGTCTCTGTGTTTGTGTGTGTGTCTGTGTGTGTGTCTCTTTGTCTCTGTGTGTGTCTCTGTGTGCGTCTCTCTGTGTGTGTCTGTGTGACTATGTGTGGGAGGGAAGGGGGGATAGGGAGAGAGAGAGGGAGGGAGAGAGGGGGGAGGGAGGGAGGGAGAGTGTCTGTGTGTGTCTCTCTCAGAGACACACACACAGACACAGACACACACATAGAGACACACACAGAGACACAGAGTCACACACACAGAGACACACACATAGACACACACAGACATACACAGACACACAGAGACACAGAGACACACACACAGACACACACAGACACACACATACACATATACACACACAGAGACACACACACAGACACAGAGACACACACACTGAGACACAGAGACAGAAAGACAGAGACACAGAGACACATACACAGACACAGAGACACACGCAGACACAGACACAGAGACACACACACTGAGACACAGACACAGAGACACATAGATACACATAGATACACCCACAGAAACACAGAGACACAGACACAGAGACACAGACACAGAGACACACACACAGACACAGACACACACACATAGACACAGAGACACACACACATACACACACACAAAGACACAGAGCCACACACAGAGACACACACATACACATATACACACACACAAAGACACATAGACACACACACAGACACAGAGACACACACACATAGACACACACATGGAGACACACACAGATACACACACAGAGACACATAGACACACACAGACACACACACACAGACACAGACACACACAGAGACACACACACACAGACACACACAGCAACGTGCCCGTAACGTGGGTCAACGTCATGCCAACGCGCCGGTAACGGGCGATCCAACACGTTGGCGCACGTCGGCGCGCGTCCAAAGTTTTGTGCATGCGCAAAACCTCGACGCGCCCCGACGCGCGCCGACGCGCGCCGACGTGTCCATTCACACGTTGCTATGTACCGACGCGCCGGTAACGCGCCGGCAACGCGCCGGTAACGTACCGGACGTGTACCGACGTGTTGAACAAAAACCCAACCCGTCGGCACGCGTCGAAGCGCGTTGGTGAGAAACGTTGTAGTGTGACAGGGCCTTGACAGGGCCTTTAGCAGCTTGTATATGTAACTGAAATAACAATATTATCTATTTAGAGACTCATGTAGTAGTCTGTAGATGAGATGCACTACCATGTGGTGGCGGCAGACACTATGCCGCACACATACACATTTACGTTGAACTGTCCTAGGTGGCTGCACGCTAGCCATGGGCTGGGCTGCCCTCTCCTGCATGTGGCTAGCAGACCCCACACCCACTTATAGAGGTGCTGTTGATGCTGCAGAGAGCAGATAGGTTTAGCAATAAACCAGTTGAAGCACACTGTCTCTGGATCTTGGCTTTCTTCCATGTGTGTTTGACAGGGAGTGAAAGACCATGGACTGGCTGAGATCGGGCCTACCAAACTTACATATATATACTTTGAAAAATGACATGTATGAGATGGTAATTTTATGCTGTGGTGTATGGCCCTTATGTGATTTAAATATTCCAAGGTTCCGTAGATGAGTATGTCACCTTTCTCAGTATAACATACTACAGTATAACCCTGTTAAACCAAGCTCAGTTAACCAAACGATCGGTTAATCCAAACTTCTTTCGACGGCCCTGTAAAATACTACCATTTACCAGATAACAACATTGATTAAACCAAAGTCTGTTAATCCAAATCATCAGTTAATCCAAACAAAATTGTCGGACCCAAGGCCACTTCCGGTATGGTTAAACAAAACTTGGTTATAAGGTCATCTGAGACCCCTCCAATTGTTTATATGATAAATGGTAGTATTTTGCAAGGCCGCCGAAAAAGGTTTGGATTAACCAAGCTTGGTGTAATGGGGTTATAGTGTATATACATAAAAAACAATAACCAAAGTGTCCAGATACATTGTATATTACATTCACAATGCACCCAAGTTTTTGCCAAAGCCAAGTCAAAGTCAAAGCCAATGCGCGGTTAAACCAATGATTGGTTAATCCAAACAAATTGCAAGGGTCCCTTCAAGTTTGGTTTAACGGGGTTATACTGCATAGAGCAACGTTGTCTAGAGGAAATCGATTAATGAGATTTGTGTGTCAGGTGGGAGGGGGGTCGATGCTCCGACGCCTTACATATATTTGTTCTTATTTGGTTTTTTTGTAGTAGTCTGCACTGCGCTCTCAGGTAAGGGACCACACACCCAGGTAGGTGGGTGATCGCATAACGGAGCCTAGGTGGTGTAATGGTTAACACACTGCCCGGGAATGCAAGATATGTGGCACAATATTAGGGACAGTATTTCCCATTGTCACCCCCCCCCCAAACAATGTATAAAAACACGGATGCTCTGCCGCTGTGAGCACCCTATGTAATTACAAAACTCTCCCCCTTCATTTCACCTGTGATGCAATCAGTCTAATCAATTTAACCATGTCTGGAAAGAGGAAGGAAAACTAGTCACAAGGATGAACAGTGAATAAGTTGTGCTTTATTGGCAGCAACTCCTGTCATCCCCCTTACATGTGACCTAGCACCTGTACTCCTCATATACTGCCCACACTATGTCTCATTGTCACTTTAGCCTGTATATTGAAACAGTGCCAACAACCCATGGGACAGGAGTCCTATGGCTGTGGATACACTCAATTTGAATAGCTGAATTTGGATAGCATCAGACAGAGTGTCTGGGGTCCTGCTCTAGAGTAGGTGTGTCTCACTCAAGAGCCAGGATGAGAGTGATTTTCCTTCAGTGTGTCTGAAGCAAACTCATGAATAATTAATTAGCTGAGACTAGTGTGTGGTCAGGATAGGCCAAGAGAGTCAGGTGACCGGACATTCCCCAGCCAGCCAATGAGACACTCCCCCACAGACTGGGTGGGTGACCACCCCATTAGGGGCTGTCACTCAAGCCAGCTGCAGGTGGTGCACTCTATACATATGCAAATTAGGCTGGTGGGTCAGTCGGTGGTCTTGGGTGGACAGGATCTTGCAACAGTTACAGATATGTATATAGATATATATACTAAACTTGTTCTTTTTCTCCAATTGTATTCTTTATGAACACAAAGAGAACATTTCAAGAATCATGTACTGTTTCTTACAAAGGAAAGCTTTTCATTAACTCCAAACATCATATATAACAGATAGTTTACTCTTATTCAGCATCATGTACATTTCCATCAACTCCACTCATAGTAGATAACATATAGTTTACCTCACTCAGTATCAGGTACAATGGGAGTGGACTTCTGTTGATTTTAGTTACCTTTAGTTACATAATCTAAGTCCCACTCCAGCATCCAAGAATAATAATGCTCTCTGCCAATATATAATTCCTAACCGAAAATCCGTATATTTTTACAACGTCCCTCTTCCATTTCTACTTGTGCAACACCATCAAGAAAAATGGAAGCCCTGAAACATTACATCGTTTTCGGTTTAAGCCAGAGCGAGTGCCATACAGTGGAGCAATTATGCGTTGTCCATAGGAGTTTGTACCTCCTGTACCAATTAGTGGTTGGCAATAGCCTTTGTACTCTGTACCAATTATGAGTTGTCAGTAGCCTTGTACTTTGTACCAATTATGAGTTATCAATAGATTGTTTTTGCATTTTACTTAGGTAGATTCTCCACTGTATTGGATACTCCTCCCTTAGTCACTGTTAAGTTTTTCTTTCAAGTTTTCTGTCTTTTTCCAGTTCTCCACCACCTTGAGGACCATTCCTGTCTACTTGTTTACACTAATTGTTTTTAGACAAGAACAGCCCCAAAATCTACCGTTAGAGTGGTGGTCCCAAAGTAGACGGTGGCTTTGACCCGGCTAGCTTGCTACCTATCTACACTAATACTACTCCCCCCTTAATTAATATTGCTTTTATATTTAACCAGATGTCTTTTTATCCTCCCGTCATTGCCCAGGCTGTGTCAGCCAATTCTCTTGCGCGCCCATGCCCCCTTTAAAACTCATGATAAAAAAATATAAAAATTAGTTTTAAAAATAGGGTAAGCAGGACAGAATAATGACACCAGCAGGGAACCATGACGGGTCAGATCTTGTCTAAGACAATCAGGTCAAATATTTCTAGCAGTGATTGATCCAATCAACCAATGCCGATTACCACACAAGATAATCAAATCAACTCTTTCTCCGCCATGATTGCTTCCCCCAATCATCGACCGGTTGGTCCCTCGATCCTCCATCACTTGAATGGCCTGAATCAACCAGATGACTCGCATCAATCAACTGGCTTGAATCTTCGCCTGCATTTAATTCGTTCTTCCCTTACTGGTCCCGTGACCTTCCTAATTTACTGATCCCGTCGATCATGGACCCTAGCTCAATCAAATGACCCGGATCAACCAGATGACCCGAATCAATCAACCGCCTAGAATCCCTCAAATGAACTCAATCATTTTTCTTCCCTCAATGGTCCATTGACCCTCCTAAACTATTGACCCCGTCGATTATCGACCCCAGCTCAATCGAATGACCCGGATCAATCAGATGACCCGAATCAATCAACCGACTAGAATCACTTGAATGCCCATTGTGGCACCCACCGCCGATGCCCACACCAGTGGTGTGCACATCGTCGTGAGCCCACGCATGTCTGCAGCCTGTCCGGCACCGCATACCCCCGATTGGACGTACCGACGCGAATTACGGATCCGGTCTCCAATCGTGGTAATACATGCACCGCGATCCGCACCTGCACTTATTGTATTCATCCAGAAACCCCCTTGGATTCTTACACAAACAAAAATCTGACTGGTGCTCGGATTACGTCCCTGTCGCACACTAACCCACGAGTACATGTAAATGGAGGGAATCGGTGGACACGCCTCGCGTCACCGCACCGTCCTTCCTACCCTAGGTCATCTTTTCTCCCCTCTCTAACAACCATATCCCTGGTTTTAACACACCACCCAAAAACAAATCTGACTGGTGCCTGGATCACGTCCCTGTTGCACACTAACCCATGAGTACATGTAGTTGGAGGGAATCAGTGGGCACGCATCGCGTCACCGCACCGTCCGTCCTACCCTAGGTCATCTTTTCTTCCTTATCTAATAACCACCTCCCTGGTTTCCACAATTCTGACTGGTGCTCGGACCACGTCCCTGCCGCACACTAACCTACGAGTACTTGTACATGGAGCGAGGCGGTGCGCACACAGTGCGTCACCGCAGCATCCGTCCTACCCTAGGTCGTCTTTCTCTCTTATCTCTTATTGTCCTACACGCGGACTCGTCCCTGTCGGACAGCGTCGTCCGGTTCGATCATGTGAGCAGCCCGAGGCGCGAACTCGTCTATGGCTCAACCTGTGCCTGACGGGTCAGGTGGCCGCTAGGACCTTCCCATGGCTATACCACGCCAGTTTTATGCAAGCAGGAATCAGAGAGGCGCATAATGTTACATTAAATCCTCCCCCCCTTACTTCGCGACTGCGGGTTCATTGCAAGCAGGAAACCGAGGAAAGACCAATTGCTATAATTAGCTTCCCCCCCTATACTTGTATCTTACAAGCAGGAATCAGAGAGGCGTATAATATTTAATTAAATCCTCCCCCCCTTACTTGTTCATTGTGGGTTGGGCGGGGAGCCTAATTTCCCGTTATTCCCAATTACCCCGAGCAACTACCAGGATCCCGGTTAGCTATCCATCGCCCGACCGAAAGGCTTGGGAAGGGTTAGGGAGTAGGTGACTGGAAATCCTTTGATGGCAAGCTCCAGCGGTTCCGAGCAACTCTCACTCCATTTACCATACAACTCGGTCACTTTCGACCCGTTAAATTATGTCGGAATGAGCAACTCCGTCTGTCTTTGACATTTATACAACGTCCCTGCTCATCCCCCTCAATTCGGTTCTGACGCACGAGACATGCATACCCTCTGTACCCCTAATAGACAGCTCGGAAACGTATACATAACTACGCAACTTATACCATGTCCCCGCTCCTCCCCAATCATTATGGTTCAGACGCACCAGAGTGCATACACCTGCGCAATACATATTACCCTTTACAAAAACAGCTCGGAAAAACCTGTCAATAACCACCCAAGTTATACAGCGTCCCTGCCCGTCCCCAAACTTTATGGTTCCGTGCACCGGCACTGTACACACTTGTTGGTAACCTTTTACTGCCCTTGATACGGGAGTGTACCCAGCTCCAACACTGAGCCCTGCGCCCTATACCTCACTATAGGATCATCCTAGATCATCAATGGGGAAGGAGAGGGTAGTTCTTTGGATTCGTAGTCCACCGTCATGTTCTTTGCTTCGTGCCTCGCTAAGGCTATCCTTGATTCAACTACAGAAACATGCTTCGCTAATTGCAGCTGGATACTTCGTGTTCTATTCATCATGGAAATCATGTGCAAGTGGTTATGCCTCAGGGCCTGCGGCTGTAGTCTGTAGGCAGAAATAGCCAGTTGCACCCTTTTCAGTTGTGCTTGGCTTACCGTACCGAACAACCACGACGCTGCCTCCCCTATCGCATTAACCAGTCCCCGCTTAGGCCGTTTAGTTACCAACTGTAGGAAATCCACAGGGTCATGTTTTACTCTGGCCTGCAGGACTCCGAGCTTCGTGTTCCAATGATGAATATTGACAGACCACCGGTTCGCAGTCAGCTTCCCCATATAGCCCCATACTTGCGAGACCCAGTGATCCACCGGCGGCCGGCTAGGTGGCGTGATCAGCACCACCAGCTGCCACACAGCAGACACCGTCCTCACTTCCCCTTGGCTACGTACTAGGACGCCATCATCTTTAAATAGGTCGGCGCTGCTGCCCAAGGGTAGGCAGCACCAGATGACGCCCACGTGCCAGTACAGAGACCACATGGTCGGAACGACTGAGGTATATATTTGCAGTCCTTGGGGTGATATCCTTCGAGGAGATCGTGTCCCGCAGCACTATATTAACAGTGAAACCGGACAGATCCTGATATCAGTACTGACCGCTATACCCAACGAACCTTTGGTGGTATATCTTGATCAATCCAATATTGCTGCAATCGACTGGACAACTCCTGAATGCAATCTAGTTGCACCCCGGAGGTTCCCGAAGCTAGACAAAAAAAACTTTTTAGTCTTAAGAACACGCCTTGGTCTTCAGGACAAGCGTCTCTTAATGCTTTTTTATTTTTTTTGGTAATATTGTTCAAAATAATCCCCTCGGCACTGACTGTCGGCGGTGCTCTCCCGCACTGCTCGCGGGTTCAAGTCCGACGTGAATCTTCTCCAACTTCAATATTGTTCAAAATATTCTCGGTTGCTGCCGATCGACGATGGGTAACGGTTCGATCCCGGCGCACCAATTCGTGCTACACCGGGCGATGTCCGCGCACCGTCCGTCCCTGTGCTTCGGTCCTTGCTACACCGGCGTCGCTCGGTCCACTTCCTTATCGCGCACTCACCGTCCCGGTACTTTTTATCTGTGCTACACCGGCGTCGCTCGGTCCACTTCGTTATCGCACCTCACCGTCTCAGTACTTTTATCTGGGCTACACCGGCGTCGCTCGGTCCACTTCTTTATCGCACCCACGTCGTCTCGGTACTTTTATCTGTGCTACACCGGCGTCGCTCGGTCCACGATTTATCGCACACTCACCGTCCCTGGACTTTTATCTGTGCTACACCGGCGTCGCTCGGTCCACGACTTATCGCCCACCCATCGTCTTGTTTTAGGTTTACGCGGTCTCCTACACGTCACGCCGACGCGCGCAGGTTCACAAAATGATAAAAGTATTCTTCAACAAAATATTCTCCGTCGCGTGGTATCAGACCAGTCACCACCCAGCATTAGTTCAGTTAGTGGGTGCCCGTATCAGTACGGTCACCGCCCAGCATCAATTCAGGTCCTGCTCTGTGTGTAATTGGACACGCTCCAGCGCCCTCAAGGTCAACACTCGGTCTCCCGAACAAACACATACCAGCCTGCTGCTATGTTTAACCACTGTTGGCTTAAATAATCACTGTTCTGAGTAGCAGTTAATATACAATGTTTCTGTACACTCTACCAGTACGTCTGTTTGCTGATTCGTTGTAGTTTTACGTCCTAGCTACATCTATGGTACTGAAAACCACACAACAATATTTATATATTTTAAAAAAATCAATAAATCAACTCACTCGATCACAACTCGTCCGTGTCGGGAAAAGCTAGACAATCTTCGCATACCTCTCTCAGTCGGTCGGTTCGTTGGTTTGTTGTGGTTTTCGGTCCTAGCCACATCTGCGGCGTGGGACCTTACACACTCAATAAAATAAAATAAATGTATTCTTTATCCGTGTCGGGAGAAAAACCACACAATGTCCGTGCCTGCTGGGCTGTGCATACTGTCTGTGGCACTCCTCCGATCTGTTACAACGTGCCTATGTATATAACGACACACTGCTAAAAGCAAACAAAAATATAAAAAGTCAAAGTTTCAATGTTTTTGTCCAAACTAAATTCTTATATATGCACGATCTCGTGAATATATATATGATATTCAGGAATACACACAGTCTTCCTTGTGCTGAGATCTCAACACTCGTCACGCATCGCCGGGCGCTGCATCGGTGGGTGGCGCGCCGGTGGGGGGGTGCGCGGGTGGTGTGTGGGTGGCGTGGGGGTGGACGCTCCTTTCATCTCCCGCACTATTTCACACCACGCCTCCCTCACCCCCTCCGCCGTCTCGCCGGTTACGTCATTGCCCGCCGTGCGGGGGGAGGGTGCGTGGGGCGGGGGGAGGGTGGCGGGGTATCGTCCAGTGCCCCGCCCCCTCGCTTGCACCCGCGTCGTGTTTGTTGTTGTTTGTTTGTTTGTTGTTGTTTTACGTCCTAGCAACATCTAAGGTCATATCAGGACGGGTACCGACTTGTGACAGTGCGCACTCATGGCAACTTTATAGTGCTGTCCCACTGGGAAACCAGGCCGCCGGCACCATGACATGGTATCCCACTCAGTCACATTATCCTGACACTGAGCACACCAGTCCTTGCCCTATCCTAATAATGCCGAGCGCCTGGCTAGGAAGCAACAAGTATCAATTTTAAAGTCATTGGTTTGACTCGACCGGGACTCGAACCCACGACCCCACGATCTACCAGCATGGGAGACGGACGCTCTAACTCATTCGGCCATCCCGTCTGGTTCCCCCGCGTCGTGGGTCGACCTCCATCACCGGGTTGCGTTCCGGGTTGCTGGTCACCACAGGATAGCGTGCCTGGTTCATTGTCGTCCCCGGGCCGGGTTCGTCCCGCTTCACCACCTGCTCAGGAAACCGGGGGACAGAACAAGGGAGAGACACGCCATCACCGCCACTCAACCCCCCATCACTCAGATTTGCATGCACACACTTATTTTCTTTCCCATGCACACACTCATAATTTGTATCACCCCTGGCATCCTGCATGCATGCACCATCATCCTGTGCATGCTGCACACCTTCAGTCTCACCATGCACATACTTTTTACTACTTGTCCACTTATCCTGTGCATTCTCCCACACACGCTCTGTTGATGCACGCTCTGTCGATGCACGCCGTCTTTTACAGCCCATAATTGGAAGACCCTCAATTACCTCAGCTGGACTTGACTCTACACGCCATCCCCCACATGTCTGCATCTGGTGTGTGCTTGGTACCTGTGCCCTTTCACACTCACTGTCCATGACCCGTGGCTCTGGTAATTGTCCTTGAAATTGCGCAAATGGCAATTGACAATCCCGCTCCCCACCTATCTGGTCACAGCCAGTGTTGTGTGCTTTGCGCACTTTCTTTCTATATTCAACTCAACCTGTGTGTGTATACATTCATACAATTCCCATCTATCTGTCGATATATATCAAAAACACAATATATATCGACGTACCGTCATACCATTCCCCTCTATCTGTCAATATATATCCAAAAATACAATATATATCGACGTACGACTCCCTTACTTATCAATATATATTGACGTACCGCCATACAATCCCCTTCCACTATCAATATATATCAAAACCAATATACATCGACGTACCGTCGTACGCCTCCCCTCTCTCTGTCGATATATATCAAAAACGCAATATATATCGACGTACCGACGTACGACTCCTTACTCATCAATATACACCAACAAGACCAAAAACACACCGACAACACTGCTCTATGGGTCGTCTCAGGTCACACTCTCTCGACACACCCCCTACTCACTCCCCCACACACACACACTTATACCCTTAACGGCCCGCTGGACATGGTGGGTGAGTGGCTTGCTGCGCGCGGCCTCCCTACACACACTCACACACAGACCGGGTGGGTCGCTTTGCTGCTGGGACAGCCCCCACTACGTTAAAGCTGCACACTCTACTGAAACCACACAATCCACCCAAAAACCCAACACATTACTTTTAGTTCTGATTTTTCTGTATGTATGTTATATACCTGTGTCCTTACCAAACCTGTCGTCATCAACTGAAATCCACTACCCAGTCAATTCGATAGAACCTATTCTCTGCAGTGACATAATTCAAACCCTAGGACTATGCCCCTTTAATTTACTGACACCAGTATCTCTGTAGGCTGGCTACAAACGGTGGGTGGCGTCACTGCTGGGTGCAGCCCCCCAGCTCACCCACACACACACGTGGCGGGTGCATGCCATGCTGGGTGCGACCTCCCTACACACACACACCTTTTGAGTCCTGCCGGCTGTTCATACACAGCGGTGGGTGGTATGCTTTCTGCTTGCACTCTCTCAGCTCACACCCACACCCACACACACAGACCACTGTGGGTTGTTTAGCTGTATACCATATACTGACCCCTCTGAGGTTGGTCTGTCCTGGTAATTAGCCTAGCAAAAGGAGTGCGATCACTAATATTCTATTAGTTACAGCCCCCTCGCCACTCCTACCGACTAGCTAATTCTGGACAACTTTCCATAACTCCCTTTATTTTAACTTAATTACGTCAATTTACCATTAATATACTTTACTTTAACGCGAAATATGTTATTTTAACGCGAACTACGTTATTTTAACGCGAATCGGAGAAGAAACGCCCCTTTCTCATTTCTATATGAAGTTACTGTGTGGTTCTGGCGGCGACGCGCGCACACCGTGGACAACCCGCCTTTTTATTTTTATATAAAGTCACCGTGTGGTTCTGGCGGCGACGCGCGCGCACTACCCGGACTGAGCTATCGTGTTGCCTGACGGCGTCACGCCCAATTAGCCTTTATCTTACACAAACAAAATTACCGTCGCGCGCCCTACTACTAACCAGCTTTCCGATTGCAATTAACTTTACATATTAATCTATATATCGGAACAGAACCGCACGAACAACGGACACAACCCAAACATAATAATATATAAATCTATATGAATCTCGGTCCAGCCCGTCGTGCGGCTCGGGTGGCGACGCGCGCACACTCCTAACTTCACAATATATATTTAGGTTTCAGCCTCGTTCTAGCCCATCGTGCGACTCGGGCGGCGACACACGCACACTCCTAATTTATCCATATATTTAGGTTTCCGCCCCGCCTGGCCCGCACCCGTACCGAGGTACTGTGTGGGCGTGGCAACCTGAGTGGACCTTTGTTCGACATATATACACACATCTATATCGACACACATGCCTCAACACACATGTATCAAATTCCACACACACAACTCCTAAATTAGTTACTGATAGCGGTACACAGTGTCTCACCCCCATCTCGGCGCCCCAGCACCCAAAACAAGTGATAAAACAACTGAACCCTACCCGGACATCGGTGATGTTCGTCCGCGATGTTCGTCCGCGATGTTCGTCCGCGATGTTTGTTGTCACCGCAGCACGTCTCACGGGCGCGTCTGTCATCCTCACGGCGTTCTCGCGTCATCACGGGCGTGTCCGCCGTCGCCATCACCCTCACCGAGTTCTTCCGAGACTGTCTTCCGCCGTGGAAGCCCAGTCTTCTGGACATCGGTGATCTTCGTCGAGTTCTTCAGTCATCTCTGAGAATCGTCTCAGATTTTGTTGTGGTCGCCAGTCATAAAAACACGGATGCTCTGCCGCTGTGAGCACCCTATGTAATTACAAAACTCTCCCCCTTCATTTCACCTGTGATGCAATCAGTCTAATCAATTTAACCATGTCTGGAAAGAGGAAGGAAAACTAGTCACAAGGATGAACAGTGAATAAGTTGTGCTTTATTGGCAGCAACTCCTGTCATCCCCCTTACATGTGACCTAGCACCTGTACTCCTCATATACTGCCCACACTATGTCTCATTGTCACTTTAGCCTGTATATTGAAACAGTGCCAACAACCCATGGGACAGGAGTCCTATGGCTGTGGATACACTCAATTTGAATAGCTGAATTTGGATAGCATCAGACAGAGTGTCTGGGGTCCTGCTCTAGAGTAGGTGTGTCTCACTCAAGAGCCAGGATGAGAGTGATTTTCCTTCAGTGTGTCTGAAGCAAACTCATGAATAATTAATTAGCTGAGACTAGTGTGTGGTCAGGATAGGCCAAGAGAGTCAGGTGACCGGACATTCCCCAGCCAGCCAATGAGACACTCCCCCACAGACTGGGTGGGTGACCACCCCATTAGGGGCTGTCACTCAAGCCAGCTGCAGGTGGTGCACTCTATACATATGCAAATTAGGCTGGTGGGTCAGTCGGTGGTCTTGGGTGGACAGGATCTTGCAACAGTTACAGATATGTATATAGATATATATACTAAACTTGTTCTTTTTCTCCAATTGTATTCTTTATGAACACAAAGAGAACATTTCAAGAATCATGTACTGTTTCTTACAAAGGAAAGCTTTTCATTAACTCCAAACATCATATATAACAGATAGTTTACTCTTATTCAGCATCATGTACATTTCCATCAACTCCACTCATAGTAGATAACATATAGTTTACCTCACTCAGTATCAGGTACAATGGGAGTGGACTTCTGTTGATTTTAGTTACCTTTAGTTACATAATCTAAGTCCCACTCCAGCATCCAAGAATAATAATGCTCTCTGCCAATATATAATTCCTAACCGAAAATCCGTATATTTTTACAAATGGTTGTTGTAACTAGGATCCTGTACAAAATATGTGCTGTATCAGTGTAGAGTTGCTAAACCTAATAGCTGTATATATATGAGCCTGTCTCAAAAGCTGATGACTCTTTTTGTGTTTGTCCATTGTAATGATTGTCACAAAACAGCACAGAAACGGTTACACTGAAACACAAGGACATTTGCTTCAAATCAATATGTATTCTATTGGGATTATGAAACACCATGTAAAAAACAAATCAGTTTATCCTGAGCAAATAGATAAGCAGATAGTATGTTGATCGTTACAATGGACAAAGTTTTGTCCCATATTGCTTAGCACCTTTTGAGACAGTCTCATATGTAAGGGCATTGCCTGTAAATATATGTAATTGTAAGCATTAAATTACTTATGTACCTAAGCCAGTTTAAAGACTTACAATTTGAAGGGGGATGAGCGTAGTGGTCTGCAGTGACCTCTCAGTCAGGCAAGGAACCACATATACATGTAGGTGTGGATTTGGTGATGAATTTATATTTCAGAGAGATAGATATGAACAAACGATGGCCTACTGTGACATGTTAACAAAATGCCAACATATTCTTTCCAAAAATATAGTGTTATAAAGGCATGCATTTGTGACATGGAGAATGTGGTCTTTTCTACAGCCTACTAGACCTTTATTTTGCATACCGTGTCTAGGTGATGAAATCGGAATGCAAAAGATGGTTGAACCCTGATACTTGATCAAGATCTATATTTCCTATTGACATCACCGACCCCCCCATGACACTATGGACATAGATGTACATTATATGGAGGTGGAAAAAGTCTACCTGTACTAGTGAACTAGGATGCTTTATTAGAAATATATAATTATACGATGACACAGCAGATAAGTTTAAAGTTGGATTTATTTTAAGCACCAGCAGTGTAAGTTTTTGTTCAATACAAAGTTCAATTTCAACAACAAGTTCAAATACAGTGAGGTCAAGAAGCTTTAACCCTCGCCCTCAACAATGTCACGTAGGGGTGGGTGGCAATATTTTAGGCTAGTCAGTGTCCTCCTTGTGCCCGTGTCGATGTGAGCTCGCTGCTGCAGGACCTGGCCTTATATAGGCTCGTAAGGTTAATTAGTTCAGTAATACAACTGCAGATAGCATTCAGGTAGGGTAATCAGGTTTCGTATCTCGAAAGTTAAGATAGGCGGCACTGGCACACAGGGCATATACTAATACAACAGTTCCTCGATAGGTGGCAGCATAAGGCCTTCCTCAGTTACTATGAGGCAATGGCTGTGTACGCATGTCAAATTATCCATGTTGCCGAGCATCACAGACAATGTCCCCATTGCCCAAGTTTCTCATTTTAAATCGACCTTACTTCGAAATAAGGTAAGATTGTAACAATCGACCAAATATATTATCGCAGAAAATGACAGAAACTCCAAACCATCGAACCATGCAACTTTATTTGTCAACCGGTTTTCATTTGTTGCTGGCAGTTTCTTTCTTATTGGGGGTTTCCTGAGGAGAGGGGGAGGAATTATATTGTTTTTCTTCTGCTCGTATCAGAGCCTCTCGGGGCTGTGGTTATTCTGCCTGACTGCAGGTGGCGCCACTGTGACTGCACACACTGGCGCATTGCTGACATGGAGCATGATGGATGGCTGGGGAACCCGGATGTGGATATAACAGGAAGTACACGCAACCATTCCCACCGGAGACAGGAACGAGTGAGCAACTAGATTTGTTTGTTGTTTTACATCCTAGCAACATCAACGGTCATATCACGACGGGTACCGACTTGTGACAGTGCGCACTCATGGCAACTTTATAGTGCTGCCCCACCAGCAGACCAGGCCGCCAGCACCATGACCCGATATCCGACTCAGTCATACTATCCTGACACTGAGTCAACCAGTCCTTGCCCTATCCTAATAATGCTGAGCACCTGGCTAGGAAGCGACAAGTATCAATTTTTAAATCATTGGTTTGACTCGACCAGGTTTCGAACCCAGGATCCCAGGCGTTCGGATCCTCCAATCTCCCAAAACCATAAGCATATTCAGCGCTCTACGGACCGACCCAACCAGCCATGGCTGCGACCCAACCAGCCACGGCTGGGACCCAACCAGCCATGCTTGAACTCATTTGAACTTGTTTCCGAACAAAGGTATTCGGGGTTAGCGATTGGTTAATAATATATCATAACAAATGCTCGCTGCCATAGAATATTTACTCAAAATTATAAGAAATAGAGAACAATTTGGCATAACCATGGTGTACAAATGCAATATTATTACTTTATTATTACTTTCTTCCACCGAAACGACAGTCGTATAACATATTGCAAATGGCGGCACCCATAAGGGGCGACCATTTGCAATCGAAAAGTCCAGCTCTGATTGGCTCAAATTATGGAAAGATCCCATTATTATTTTTGTAGTAGTTTCTTGTTCAGACATAGTTACACGCATCTTTTGCACAGATTAAAGTGCTTGAAGTATATTTTTATTTTATCTACATCAACTTCTCTTTAAATTACACAATATCAGGACTTAAAGAATGGGAAACTATTCCTGCAAGGGTATGCTCAATATGACCCAGTGGTCACCAGTTTTTGCTCCTTCCCTCGCTGTGGACCCTTCTCCCCAAAACAGCTGACGGACGGTCAACTAATCTGGGCATCCCGTCTGCTGAGCAACTGGAACAATATGGCTGAAATCGGAGTAAGCCCAAGGGTTTTTGCCAGAGGGTAAATTGGGGGAAATGATGTATCCTTAAAGGTTCTTAGGGTGCGACTCTGTTCCTTCAAATTGTGTGGATCATTTTTAATGTTGGTAGGTCCAGGCCGAATACTTTGAGTGTCCATAACGATGTGTCCTGCTGGGAGTGGGTGTGGCAGGATACACAGGCAGGATTCTAAACCGTCCATGTGTCGCTTAGTAAACTGATAACGTTGCAGTCTTGTGGTGGTGATGGAAATGGAATATTGCGCCTGGAGCAGGATTCGAACCCACATCTCTTTCATTCCAGGCTGATGTCATAAGCATTACACAAACGAGGCTCTGTGATTTCATCTCTCTATCAACCCATCTGTCTCTCTGGATACTCGCTTGAAATTACTACACTCATCCCCTTGGAAGTGTAAGTCTTTTAAAAATGGTAATCTATAAGTTGCTTAATCCTTATAATTACACTTACATATGGGTCACTCTCCTGAAAACTGGGCAGAAGTTTCACATGGAGAGTTACAATCTAATATTTGAATTTCTTCACATTTGTTGGTTGCAAATGAAAGCTGGAAATCTCCCCTTTAGATCTATGTAACATATAAATTGATGAGATACAAAAATAAAGGTGTAGTCCATGATTAAGCTATGTCTTTTGGCAGTATAATATGTGTTGCTCAGATGTAACACATGTTTAGGACACCACACAGTCTGGTTAATACAAATCTAAGCACAATTAACTAATTTCGTACTTAGAAGCATATTAATCATGGCATAATATACAGGAATATGTAGTGCTTATATTGATACAAAAAAGTAATTCCCAGCCATGCTTTACTCATTGAATAATTAGTGTACAATATTTGTGTGGCATCCAGACACCACTGATTACATCTGTGACCAAACTTTGTAATGTTATCTCTGAAGACATCAAATACTTTTTTTTTAAATTTAAGCATGCATACATGTTAGTAAATACTTCTTTTTGATTTGGGAACCGTTTTGATTGGTATATCAATGCAATACAAGATGGTAGTAAGGATTCAACCATGTCCCATATGTCATGTTACAAATGATTAACTGTAAAGTATATTTTTGTTGGTACAAAAACACTTCATAACTAAAGTTGCATACAATTTATTTTATTTCCCTTATTTCGTACATCAAATCTGAACATGAATATGACAAGTATAAGGGAAAAAATAAGTAGGAAGTTTTGTTATTGATGTTTTAAAATCCCATCCCATGTTGACCAGTTTTCAGGAGAGTGGCCCATATACGTACACAGGGTAGGTTCAACGACCATATGACCCATAGCTTGTACAGGATCCAAGTCACAGCAACCAGTGTGTTGGGGGGTGATGAAAATAGGAAATACTGCACCTACAGTAGGATTCAAACCCACGCACCTTCCATTCCGATCTAGTGTGCCAGTCAATAAATCACATAGGCCCCCTGATGACATCACCCTGTAAAGTCTACAGCTGAAATATGTGGTGGCGTAGGCAGGCTATGGTGAAATGAATACAGAAAAAGAGAAACGAAGAGTACAAAGTGTGAAAGAACAGAGAGAGAGTCAAACCCTCTGGTTTCTTATTTATATGGTACATAGATACAGTGTAGAGTATCACCCCACCCGTTTCCCCCAATGGGAAACAAGCATTCTTAGCTCTACCAATAGGGATCCAGCATTCTTGGTCCCCATGGTTACCAGTAATCTGCCCACCACCACCAAGCTGTGTGACTCCCCTGGCCACCACCTGCCTTGAACCTGAGTGTGGTGATCCTACCTAGCAGAGGGGGGAGGGGGTACGCTCAGAGTGCCCCTTACACACAGTCCTGCCAGCACCACTATGTCTATTTACCTCTCAACCAAGCACCACCAGCACCTACATATACACATACATGCACCTGGTCATGTATACCCGATCAATACTAGAACATTTGCATTCCCCCCACCAATGCATCACATCGGAATATTTTACAACGCTATCCACACCCACCTGTCGATGTGGTTTGTTGCCTTTCAGGTCAGTGCAGACAACTACACTAGCGCACATTCAACAGTCTATCGGAGAAGACATCGGTCAAGGTATACAGTATTCTACGATGTATGTTTGATTATTGAGGGCATTTCCATCCTGTGCGTGTTCAGTGAGGTGGTGGATTCGATCCCTGACTGAATGCACATTTAAAACTAATTACCATCCAACTGTGCAGGTCACAGAGCATGGGTCAGTCACCTCTCTTAATGGGTCTGTTTTTGGTGATGAGACCTGTCAGAAACATTTTCATTTCCGAGTCGTCTTACAAGGACTGCAGGCGAATTCATTGAAAGCAGAGTTCATGGGGGTCAAAGATTGGGGTAGGGTTTCAGTGTTTCAATCAGACTGTAGCAGAGAAACCTGTATGGGGGAGGTGGGGGAGGGAGTGGGAGGGGGGAGAGGGATGGCGGTTCGGGTTGGAACACTATATCCCGATTGAGTAGCTATTGCTGCTACCTTTGATATTAGTTGTTGTTGGTAAAACAGGTTATTCATCAGAATAATAGAGTTGTTCAGTGCCGAGGCACTGGTCTTCCGGCCGTTTACATTACATTGTAAAACGGTAGATGTTAGTAGGTTGTGAAATGGGTTAGTTTGTTAGTGGGTTAGCCATAATAAGTTCAGTGTTATGGCCTAAGATGGTATGTCACTGCACAAACTGCTGCTATTACAGAATAGATGGGGGTAAATAATTCAGTGAAGGGGAGTGAACGAGGGAGGGGTGGGGGCAGAAGGAACGGAAGAGGATCCACACTATGATGCTTGTTCAAGTGCCTGGCCACTGAGATGCATTCTGACCAGTGACTTAAAGCCTTGGTAGCAAGGTGCACTTCGAATTGCAGATGGTAGTTTGTTCCACATCTTGCCCCCTTTAAATATTGGTGGCTTAGCTAGTTTGTTTGGGTTTGGTTTAGGAACTCTAAGGAGTGGTCCATCTCCCAGTCTGGTACGCCTGTTCAGTGGATCTATGTATTGTGTTTCTTTTGATCTTTTATAAGTGATCTTGCATACATGATCTGTTATACATGATCTTTTATACATACATATCTTGTTAACATTTTGTTGCACCTAAAATGCACTTGTCTATTCGGTTAACAATGATATCGCTAAACATGTTATAAGGGGGCTGGAATTATATCACTCATTTAAATAAGTGGTCAATGGGTCCATCCAAATACAGCCTTGAATGATGCCTGGATGTAAAACCCAAAAAATGACCAAGGACAGCAGTGCTCAATGCAAATGCTGTAATCATTCTGAATCCTAAAATTTCAAGTTTGATTAATTACCTTTGAAATTATTTGAGTCAGGTGTAGACTATTGGATGGTTAATTCAAAATGAGATCCGTTTGGTTTTGAAACGTTGCATCGTCTAATGCTTTTGGGTTTCTGCAATGTTGTGAGTTACGATTGTAGTAGTCTGTACATGAGCTCCAGTACCAAGCAGTGGTGGCAGACACTACATCATACACCTATGCAGTTACATTGAACTGTGTTAGGTGGTGGCACACCAGCCACTGGGTAGGGCCCCAACTGGGCTGCCCTCTACTGCATGTGGCTAGCAAACCCCCCACCCACCTATAGAAGCAATGTGGGACGAGTTAAGGGTGGGTCACTTGACTTGTGCCACCGCGGAGAGCGGAAAGGTTTACCAATAAACCAGGTGAAACCTACTGTATTTAGATCTTGGCCTTCTTCCATGTGTGTGTGACAGCGAGTGCAAGACAGTGGAACCACTGACATCTGGCCTATCATATTATCAGTTTATTTCATCTTGAAGTAATGTATATTTTGAAAGGACATTTTTTAAGGCCAAACATATCCAGTTAATGTTGGCAAGCACGTCAACATTCTGACACCTGGAATAATAGTCAACTTCATGTAGTCATTTTGATTTGATATACCAGATAATAACTCCTAGAAACACCACAAAGTAATACCTCAGTCACCATACTGCTTGCGACCACCCGCGACCGCAAAAAAAGGGTTGTCGCAATGAGGTTGTATGGGGTCGCAGAATGATTAGAAAGTGGTTGCAATGGGGTCACCAAGGGGTTCTCCGTCATTGGTGACCTTGACAGATCTTGGTCGCAAGGAGGTTGCAGATCCTGCACTAAAGACATGCAACCAAAATGGTCACAAGGAGGTCAGTGACCATCAATTTGGTCACACAGAGGTCGCAAGAAGGTCGCAAGAAGGGGGGGGTGGGCTTTGGTCCAAGGTGGTCCCAAAGTGGTTGCAACGTCATGACAAAATGGCTGCAAGCAGTCGCAAGCCTTAGTGTGACTAGCGCTTCAGGCACCGGAGCATTAGCAGCATGCATGCGAGTAGTAGTGACAAAGTGGTTCATGGCACAGGCGATGTTATGTCCTGAAGTCAAGGCACTGGAAGGGCTTACATCATATGCACTTGTTGACACCCAGAATGTACCATTCCGGCCAGCCTCGTCATGGCAACTATGTCAAAGGAAAATCATGCCAGCACAGCCGTGCCGTAAGAAGTGGGTAAGTGCAAACTCTTAAGGAAATACAAGGGTAATCGATTGGAGTGAAGCACTCAGTTTGTTTGTTGGGGTTTTATGTCTTACCACCATCTAAGGTGATATCAGCATCGGTACCGCCTTGTGATAGTTCATGCTCATGGTCACTTTACAGTGCTGCCCGACTGGGGCACTGAATCGCTTGCACCGTGACCTGATAATCTTGATATCCCACTCAGTCATATCATCTTGTCACTGAGAAAACCAGGCCTTGCCCTTTCCTGTTAATGCAGAGAACCAGTTTAGGTAGTGACCCGACTCAATGTGATGCAATGATGGTTTGAGGTGGGCAGGGTTCGAACCTACGACTTTTCAGACTGGAAGAAGAAGCCTATGGTGGCATGCTTGTCCAATTTATTTGGGATGATTGGAATTCAAACATCTAATATAATTAACCATTTTAAGCAAATGAGACCACACAATAAATTATCTGTGATGCTCGGCAACACCGGTAATTTGACATGCATACACTGCCATAGCCTCATAGTAACTAAGAAAGGCCTGATGCTGCCACCTATTGAAGAACGATTGTATTAGTATATGCTTTGTGCGCCAGCGCCTCCTATCTTCACTTTCAAGATACAAAACATGATTACCCTAACTGAATGTTATCGATCTGCCATCTGCAGTTGTATTACTGAACTAATTAACCTTACGAGCGTATGTAAGGCCAGGTCCTGCAGCAGTGAGCTCATATCAACATGGGAACAGGGAGGACACTGACTAGCCTAAAAGATTACCACCCACCCACCTCTACATGACATTGTTGAGGGTGAGGGTTAAATCTTCTTGACCTCACTGTAATTTAACTTGTTGTTGAAACTGAACTTTGCATTGAACAAAAACTTACACTGCTGGTACTAAAATAAATCCAACTTTAAACTTATCTGCTGTGTCGTTATCCAATTATGGTAAAATATGATGATCAATCTAATACAGTTATCTTATAAAATGACATCAAATGAAAAGCATCGGACTATGCAACTTTAAAATACATAGAATATTCATGTAATGTACACACCAGGTAAAACCAGACGACTATCTCTTGAATGGACCATGCACACACGTTCGTTTGTTTACAATTCACAAATATGATCACCGAGCATGATGGCTGAATCGGTAGAACGCAGGCCTCCCGCGCCGGAGAGCAGGAGTTCAATTCCCGTTTGAGTTAAACAATGACTTATACAATTAATACTGTTTCCTTCCTTGCTTTGCGCTCAGCACTACCATGATAGGACAATGATTGCTTATCTCAGTCTCAAAGTAATGTGACTGAGTGCGATATCGGATATGGGATGCTGGCAGCCTGATCCCCCAGTGGGGCAGCACTGTAAATACGCCACGAGTGCTCACTGTAACATACGCCATTAATGCTCACATTTATGACTTGATATATTGTCAGGACGTGAAATTCCAGCAAAAAAACAACCAAACATGATCAATTATCTCTTGCAACAGAGTTGACCATGACCTCGTTGAAAGGTTGGGTCATAGCCCATGCCCTCTGAGCTTCTTAACATGTGGTGAGTGCTTCCAATTAATTAATCTACGACGTTTAGTATGAGGGTTAATAAATTTGAGGCAATTGCATAGCTCGTTGTTATCATGACTGTTTCGCTTGTTGCGCTGATCATTGGCAATTTTGTAAAAGTGTCCCTCATCCTAATTGCGACTCTGAAACAATGACTGCAGTCATATTTATAATAGGTGTTCATCCTTGAATTGAGGTCTGTGGAAATTCCGGTACCTCCAGGTATTGAACCTATCACAGCGAAAGATGAGTTGTGGTCATCGTCCCCACCGAAGGACAACCAAGAAGAAATGATGTAAGTGACTTGCCTGCATTCATGTAATTGTAAACATTAAACAACTTATGCACGTAAACCTTTTAAACCACTAACAATTCAAGGGGTACTAGTGTCCCAGTCTGCACTGACCTCTCAGGCAAAGAGTCACACATACAGTGATGAATGCATATGGTGATTGCACCAGGGAAGCTAGGTAGAGTCATGGTTTGCTCACTAGCCTCGGAATGGCAAGAGGTGTGTGGGTTCAACAACATTAGATTAGAGTGTTTGAGCTATATGCTCAGTCCAAGTTGGAGACTCCACCATCAGGGCTCACAGCATGTGGTGAGGATGCTCTGTTCAGTTTTGTCATGTGCAGTAATGAGTTTGAATCTGCTTGCGTTAGCTGGGTGTATCCTGGAATCTGTGGTTCATCTGGTATTGTTTCTAACACCTTGTCAAGCTGCCTTTTGAATGATTGTACACTGCCGTTTGATTGATTCTAGGAAATACACAGTTCACATTCAACTCGAGTTATATAATAGACTCCCACAAATAAATGACAACAACCAACCAACCAATCAACATAATAGACCCTTTCCATGGACCATGCGCAGTGGGGTGCTACTGACCACATCTGCTCTTGCAACTGCCATCAAAAGGCAAATCGGGAATTGGAATCCTCTGTGAAAATGTTCCCACAGAATGTGCTGCACAACCAGCTGCTACCCACTTGTAAAATTGTCCGATATAATGGCATGAGGATATATGTGAAAACTACTATAATAAATTGCAACTTGTCTATATAATGGTAAATGGTGATATATAAAACCCAAAGGCATATGAGGGATATGTGGAGTTGGTAAACTATTACTCATTAGGTATAGAAATTGTATAGTAAAATAGTAGAGAGGAGGAATGTCACTTCTTAGATAGTCTTTGGAGGAGTCACCTCACATACCCCCTCCCCCCCACCCCCATGGTGTTATTTATGGATCACTGGCCACCATAAGGCACTGTAGCCAGCATGACAAGGCCTTGGATACAACAGATTGAAATCTGATTGGTGGATCAACCCATGTGACTACTGCCATCTTGGATTCTAGAAACCTATATAAGATAATAAACCAGGGAGTCTCACTCTCCTACTTTCACTCTTTACCTACTTTCCTTCATTACCTGTATTGATTTCTCATTAGCTTGTCCACACAACCCACACCACCAGCCGGCGACTTTACACACTGATAGTAGTAGTTCTCTGAAGGGACGGGTTGGTGCTTGAAATCGCCTAATCATAGGAGATGTAGCTTCATCTCCTATGATTAGAAGTGAAGATTCACATTACTGATGCTGTGGCTGGTAGATGACTATTCTGTATATAGGCGCATTTCATTGTCAGTGCTCAGTGGTTGTAATTAGATTTGGAGGCATGGTGGTGATTCGATTACCTGCATGGGGCAAGTCTTGTTTATGTATGCGTATAGCATGTGTTACTTTCGGTAAGGACGCAATAGTGTTCTGCATATATACATATATATATATATATGTAAAATATAATTTATTATATGCATATACATAGGTGGGGTTCTCCTACCTTATTTTAATTATTTATTATTTATTCTCGATTATTCTATATATTATGCGGTCCTAGCATTTTGATCCGCTGCTACAGCACTGCTGCCGCTTTTCATTCATTCGCGCTGGCACTCAGCTCACTGCAACTACACAATTTTAGCTTTGTATAGGTAGGGCTATTTCTTTTGCCCGGCCATGGGCCTTCGTTGCAAAATTAAAATTAGAAGGTTCCCACCAACTCCTAGCTTCAATTCTCTCTCTTGTTCTCCTCCACCATAGCCAGTTTTAAATATATATATATATATATATATACATAAAGTCTTTGCTACAGTACAATGAGGAGACAAGACAAGGATTCGGTTGAGATGATATATTCTCTGGCTTAGGTGATATGATGCCCTAGCACAATAACAAAAATGTTCAGTGCCTGAGTGACAGAATTCACGGCACTGGTACTGCTGGGGGGGTGGGGGTGGTGGCGCCACCTGTCCCAACGTGAAGAGGGGGTCACCCATAAAGTAGTACATAACATAAGGGTGGCCAAATAAGGAATCTTCCCTTACGCGCCTTCATACTCGCATACGTTTTATACACCACATATAACCAGACCCGATGAGTTAGAGCGACCGTCACCCGTGTTAGTAGACCGTGGGGTCATGGGTTCGAAACCTGGTCGAGTCAAACCAATGACTAATAAATTCATACATGTCGCTCGGCTTTATTAGAATAGGGCAAGGAGTGGTTACCTGAGTGTCAGGATAATGTGACTGAGTGGGATATCAGGTCATGGTGCTGCTGGCCTGGTCTCCCAATTGGACAGCACTATAAAGTCGCCATGAGTGCGCACTGTCACAAGTCGATACCCGTCCTGATAGGACCTCCGATATTGCTAGGACGTAAAACAACAACAAACAAAAAATATATATACACATATACATATATATAAATAGTATATGGTATCTGCATATATATTTGTGTGGGCGTGGTTCTCAGAAAGTGTCTACCACATTTATGTCATGGAAAACCGAAGTAAAATCATTCCAATTAAGAGCCGACACCAAATAATAGAAGAATCCAATGTCATAATTATGAAGGCTTACATGTTGCACATATGTCAGACAAATACAAATATTGCTTTTCAATGTTCATCTTTTACTATTTGAGAACAATGTTAATATTAACGATGCAACATCCATACATAACATCATTATTCACACACACAATATTCAAGCAAGATTTGATTCATTACAGTTGAGCTAAATCAATTATGTCTTACTAGGAAAAAGTTGAAATCAAAGTATGGGAAGATGCACTATGTTGGTATGCTCCTTTCCACATTTTTATTTCTTCACCAAATCATGTAAACATATTGTGATGGCCCATGGTCTTCCACACTGCCACGCACTCATGGAAGAGTGCCAAGATTTAGTACAGTACACTTGCAACTGGTTTATTTCCGAAACCTCTCCGCTCTGCGTGGCGTCAACAGTCAACTGACCCACCCCCTAACTCGCCATGTCCCATGTCACCTCTACAGGTGGGTGGGGGGTGTGCTAGCCACACACAGTAGAGGGCAGCCCAGTTGGGACACTGCCCTGTGGCTAGCGTGCCACCACCTAGCCCAGTCTAGTGTAACTGCATAGGTGTGCGGTGTAGTGTTTGTCGCCACCGCGTGGTAGTGGGGCGCATGTACAGACTACTACACTATTATGGATACACTTTGTCGAAAAGACTAAATACATGTAGTATTGTTAACACAGCTATGATAAACAGCGGCGACAATAACTATTTAATCATTAACAATGTAAAGTGGACATTAATTATGTGGGACACAGTTTCCGAGAAAGATTCATTATATATACCTACCAGCTAGCCTACTGAGCATACGCCTACCCGTTCCACGATAGTGTCATCAAAACGAGCTAAGGCAGCCCCGAGAGAAGGAGGGGGGGTCGAGGTGCATAATGGTCACCCCCCGCCACCCCATATTAAGGGAGGGGGGGGGGGCGGGGTGGAACCACTACGTAGCGTATTACCCCTGATAAAGGGTTTATCACCGTTCATTTACCATTACCCTATGCTGTTATCAATTTATAAAGAAGAGTTCAGGCGCAAAACCACGTAAACGCCAATCCAAAAATTTAGTTTAAATAATGGACTTTTACCTGACAATAATAGTACACTCATTTATTTCACTGTTCCTCTGATGACATGGTAATTGAGCAATAAACAAACCAGTAGGAATATAACAATATAAACGTGTTGAAGGTTTGATACCGATGTTTATCTCCATTTCTGGATTGGAGTTTAGGTGGAATTACGCCTGAACTCTTATATATAACATAATACCCCTGTCATACTACGACGTAATGAGCGAACGTGAGCCTAACGTGGTGATCTTTCGTCATTACGTTGATGTACGTTGGATTACGTTATGATGACGTCATAATGACGTCATAATGACGCTAGAATGACGTCGAGCTACGTCATGTTACGTCGTGTTACGTCGAGTTACATCGAGGTTTTGGACATGTTCAAAAGTTTCGACGTAGCTCGAACGTAAGGGTTTACGTTCGCCGTACGTTCTGTACACGTTCGGGGAACGTCAATGACGTTAAACAAACGTTATTAAAACGTCGGTCACTACGTTCAACTACGTTGCATTACGTTGCACTACGTTGACCCACATTAATACCATGGGAAAACGTGCAGTCCACGTAGTGAAAACGCCGGGTTAACGGATGCCTAACGGACGTCCAACGTAAGTTTACCGTTTTGCCACCGTTTCCTGACGTAAGTAACGTAAGGTAACGTAAAGCAACATAGTTCTGGCGATGGAATAACGTACATAACATTCCCTGAGCGTAATTACGTTGTCCTCTCTCGTTGAATGATGCAATCACTACGCTTTACCGCCGTTGCTCTCTCGTCCACTACGCTGCATCCACGTTCAACTTGTGCCCAAATTTGCATACTACGCTGAGAAGTTCAACGTTCTTCACGTTCTCCCTACGCCGACGTCGTTACGTCGTAGTGTGACAGGGCCATAAGCTAGTAGCCCACACATGAGACTCACCACCATGCGGTGACTACGCTGACCTCTGTTGCCCTTCCGAGGCAACAGGTGCCAGCATGCTAGCCAGAGGCAGCCCTGGTGGACTGCACATCTTCAACTAGCTGGCGGCCAACTCCAAACCATGAGAGTTTACTTGTCGCCTGGCTGGTCACTAGGTCGGTCACTTGCTTCATGACTTGGGGAATGTGTTGAAGTGGAGGGGAATACACCAGAGAAGCCTACATGATTGCATCTGCCGTGCCTTCTGTGTTGCTGTCACTATCATTAGAAGCTCTGTCCCCACTATACGAAACAGCCTATTACAGCATTGTGTGGGCAGCAATGTGTGCAAGATAATTTAGCATCATTCTATACCGTTATATATAGTATGTGAGTATAAGGTTCAGGCGCAAAACCACGTAAACACCAATCCAAAAATGGAGATAAATGTTGGAATCAAACCCTCAAAAACTAATTTGTGTTATAATTCCTACTCTTTTGTTTATTGCCCCATAACCATCTGATCATATCAAAAGTGGAATTAGTGAGAATTATACATATTTTCAGGTACAAATATTTGATTTAAACTACATCTTTTGATTAGGGTTTTCGTGGTTTTGCGCCTGAACCCTTCATTTGTTATTTCTTGTAATTTGTACTGAACCTATGCATATCCTCATTAGCTACCTTTTTATGGGAAACTTACTGGTGGCGCCACCATCCGCCTACCTCTCCTACTAATACACTAGACCTGTGACAATGAGAAAGCAGCAGTCCTCTATTGTGAATAATGGGGGTATATCATTTTCTTGTAATTTAGGCTTTATTTGCTCTGTCCATATCATATAACTTGTTTTCAATGCTGAATAACTTCAGTCATTACTTTGCGGTTTATTGTCTTCTATCTTTAGAGTATGCGGGTATTGCATTACCTACCTGCTAAAATACCTCAGGGCGTTTGACGCCCCTGCCTTGCAAAGTTATAAACCAGGGAGCAAACCCGAACAGAAAACCATGCTTCCGTGGCAGCATTAGGGGTGGTGATGAATGGAACTCCCAACATCTCCTGACCACTGCAGGGACAAATAGTTTGCGCCTGTCTTGACATGCTCTTGCCGGTGTGAGACCTCTATTTGCTCCCCGAGAGAGTGCTGCTAGTAACTTGCAAAAGCCAGCAGCACTTCAACACTTTGCAAGCAGCTTTTATGAAGTGCACAACTGCACAAAATAGCGGCACTTAGGAAATAAAAGCAGTCTTTGTCGCATTGCGACCGACAGCATGATGATGATGATGATGATGATGATCTTTCGCTAATAATTTGTTAGTTCCTAGGGTAGGTCATTTGGTTGTATGTATATATTGTTATGTATGCTTGATTCGATTTCATGTTCCTGATTCTGCTCGGTTCTTCATTCCAGATGTGTGCTCTCATAACTATTACCATTCTGTCATACCTAGCCCATGTAGGTGTAGGTTAGGAATCTCCCTTTGTTGATAGGTGAAGAGCTCTTGTCCCAAACCTGATAAGCGCCAATCCAAAAAATGAGTCTGCAATGCCAATGCCAATTTTCTAGATTATAATTTTGAAACAAGCTTTTCACATATATAAATATGTTAAGAATAAGAGCTCTTTATGGATATGAAGAGCTCTTTTCCAGAACATGACCTATGTACTTGGTATTGGCAGTGCAAATCCATTTTCTTTTTATTGGCGTTTATCACCTTTTGAAAAAGAGCTCTTCAGTTGCACAAGTCCTTATACAGCATTTCTGGAATATTAACAAAAATCTCCTGGACTGAAATTGGACATATGCATCACAATATAGGTGTCTCTCTGGATGGGGTTTGTCAATCAATCAATAGTTCCATCCTCTAGTCGAGGGTTGGATGCAATGGTTCTCCACTTGTCCCGATGGTGTGCTGTTCTGATAGACTGTGAATAATTCAAGCCTGTCCACTGTGAAATATTTGTAAACCATGATGTTCTTGGTCTCCCTCTCCCTCTGCTGCCATTCACCTTCCCTTCCAACAATGTACGGTATATTGAACTCTGACGAATGATGTGGCCAAAATAAATAAGTTTCTTTGTCTGTATAGTGGCAAACAAGCTTTTCTTATTTTTAATTTTTCTGAGAACTTCTTTGTTGGTGATCTTCTTTGTCCATGATATTTTCATCATCCTTCGATAAGTCCACATCTCAAATGCTGCTAAACGTTTGTACATTTTCTTAGAGATTGTCCATGTCTCTGCCCCATACATTAGAGTAGACCACACATAACACTGAAGAATACGCTTCCTTGTTTGTATTAATATCTTACTTGATGTTAACACTCTATACATTTTGGAGAATGTTGTTTGGGCTATTGTTATCCTTCTTTTAATTTCTTCCTCACATCTCCCATCATTTGTAATCTTTTGTCCGAGATATATGAATTCAGATACTTGTTCTATGTTTGTGCCATCTATGGTTATATTGACATTTGGTTTATCTGTCTTTTTACTTATAACCATTGTTTTGGTCTTCCTGGCATTCATCTTCATGTTGAATAGTATTCCAGCTTTATTGATTCTATTCACTAAATCTTGTAGGTTTTTCTCACCGGGGTTTGTCAGCCACTATCAAATACGTTGTTGGTGATGTCCTATTCAATTGTGACTCAGTAATTAAATTCACTTCGCCTCCCATGTTCAGAGAGGACCATAATTGATGGGGAAAGAACTAGCCCAATTGCATTAGTCAATTGCATATATTAATTGATATGAGCAAAATGCATTCGGGGAATTTCTAGACTCTCTGCCTTCCCAATGACGGTATTAGCATTGCAAAGAAGCATGCTGACTTCATATCAAGAAACCATTCAAAGAGCGTATTAATATTGTTGTTCATGTAATTTTGATATGGGTTACATAGTCCAATTATATGTAAATTTCTTTTGTGTAGGTACATTCGTTGTTTAACGTTGCATAGTCCGATGGTTCTGAGTTTCTATAATTTTTCTGAGATCAATATATTAAATTGATTGCTATAATATACCTTACTTTAGTTTGAAGTAACTTTTATTTTAAATAGCTAAATTTTGAGATATTTGAAATGCAATCATGTCAAATTAAATGCCAAAACTCTGACAGCATAGGCCTAAGCATTAACAGGTTCTATTAAATTGACTCAGTATCCCTTTCTATGTGGCAACAATTGTTTAATAAATGCATCAGTATCTAAGTCAGATATATAGAATACAATATAGGTCATTGTTTTGGTTTTGAAAATGTGATGCTCCACCGGACTATGCAGCTTTAAGTAGGTGGATTTTCAATCGCGGACGATTGGTCTTCCTCATTCCACTGCTCCTTACCATATCCTAATAATGCCAAGCGCCAGGCTAGGAAGCGACAAGTGACAGGATCCGAACCCAAGATCACACAATCTACCAGAACCGTAGATGGATGCTCTAACTCATTCGACCATCCCCTCTGGCCAGGTTAATTGATTATTTTTAACCATGCTCATCTTATACACTGTTTGATTACAGTTTGTAAAAATATACATTTCGGCAGTGATCATAGCAACAGGATCAGTTCTTAATCTGGCGGAGCATGAACAGTTCAGAATTATATATTGGCAGAGAGCATTATTATCCTCAAGCGACGGAGTGGGAACCAGGGTAATGTAATAGAAAAACAGTGGGTGCCCCACTGTTTGTGTGACATATTAGGCTATGTGAACTTAGATATGTAATACATAGTGCCCAAGATTATGACGAGATGTTCCTATATAAGAGACAGTTATTGTTTGGTGAAATGTTCCCTCTATGCACCAGAAAGGATGCAAGTGGAGGAAAAGGACATTTTTAATATATATGTTTATTGTAACTGTCTGCAACTACCTGATACCACAAGGCCGATGGGCCAGCACACTAGCCATACTGCATACATTATGTACACCACCTGCAGCTGGGATGGGTGACCGCTGCCTGTGGGGGAGGGAGGGGGCGTCGCCTCCCAGGCTGTGGAGGGTGCCTGATTGCCTGGCTGTTGGAGGCCCAGTCAGCTGCGCCCCTTTGCCCCACCTGACCACACTAGCGTCACTTTGATATTGATTATTATAGTCACTGCTCCCGACACACTGGGCAGCTACACTCTACTCTGGACTCTTGAGTGAGACACACTCTCACTTGGGCAGATACCCAGACACTCTGTATGATGCTACCACCTTTCATATATACAAACTGAGCTGTGTGCAACAACAATGGGACTCCGGTTCAATGGGCTGTAGGCACTGATTCTGATACATCCTAACTAGAGTAAGGAGGCTTGTTGCAGACTGAATGTTAGGCGTGAGGGTGATAGGTCACTAGTAGGTGAGCAGGTGTTGATGCCAATAAAGCACAACTTCTTCAATGTCAATCTTGTGTGATTTGTCTTCCCTTTCTTCCTTATGAGTTGTTTGAGAGGGACATCAGATGTGAACTGACAGACAGTTGTTTGAATGCATCTGGGAAGAGGTTTGTGGTATTATCTGGGGCTCTTACGGCCGGGCATCCAGTAATATTATAAGTTGCACAGTCCGATTATATTATGTTCTTTATTAAGTTGGTTCCTGTAATGAATCTACCTTGCCTTATCGTTGTGAACAGGAACAGAGGATGTGGAAGGTGGAGTGGAGCGCATGACTTTATTCCAGACACTGCGCGACCCCTGGTGGCATCACATGTTTTGATCACCATAGCAGGAGATAGCAGCCGAAACAAGGTCATGATAGCTTCATGAATAGGACGTCACCATACTACCCATGCCTACCTGTCTATGCAGCTCCTTGCCTGAGAGGTTAGTGCAGACTACTACACTTATCCCCCTGGAATTGTAAGTCTTTTAATGCTTACAATTACATACAAACAGGCAATGCACTTACATATACATACACAGGGTAGGTTCAACAACCATACAGCGCGTAGCTTGTACAGGATCCTGGTCATGGAACCAGTGTCATCAGGGGTATAAAAATGGGAAATATTGCGCCTAGAGTGGGACTCAAACCCACATCTCTTTGCATTCCAGGCCAGTGTGATAACCATTACACCACCTAGGCTCACTGATATCACCATACTACCCACGCCTACCTGTCTATGCGGCTCCTTGCCTGAAAGGTCAGTGCAGACTACTACACTATAAAGGAACAAATTACATATCGGATGTCCGAATGAGTTAGAGCGTGTTGGTGGACTGTGGGGTCGTGTTTCGAACCCTGGTCGAGTCAAACCAATGACTTAACAATTTATTCTTGACGCTTCCTAGCCAGGCACTCAACATTATTAGGAGAGGGCAACGAGTAGTAGAATGAGGAAAACCAATCGTCTGGGATTGAAATTTCCCCTGCTTAAACAGTTAATGTACCAACAACAACAAAAGTCAGATTTGAATGAACAAAGTGCATAATGACATAAGGTAAATCGATGGTATTCATACCAAAGAATTACATTTTCATCACACATTCGATCATGTACAATCTGTCTCCTGCATGGTTGTTGAATCTCCCTTGTGTATGTATATATGTGAGTGCATTCCATGTATATACATATAATGGTAAACATTAAACAACTTATGGACATAAAGCAATTAAAAGACTTATAATTCCAGTTGGGAAGACTGTAGTAGTCTCTGCACAGGCCTCTCAATCAGGAAAGGAGCCACATAGACAGGTGGGGGGGGCGTGGGTAGGATGCCTTGATTGATTGGTTGTTGGAGTATTCGTCCTGTCAACACCTCAGGACAGGTACCGATTTGACACAGTGCGCACCCATGGTTACTTTATAGTGCTGCCACACCGGAATACCAGACTGTAAGCACCATGACCTGATGTCCCACTCAATCACATTATCCTGACACTGAGCTAACCAGTCCTTACCCTATCCTAATAATGCTGAGGTCCTGGCTGCGAAGTGGCACATATACATTAAGTCGTTGATTTGGCTCGACCAGGGTTCGAACCCATGCGTTCGAATCCCACGATCTACCAAAGCGGGAGAGGGAGGCTCAACTAATTCGGCCATCCTGTCTGGTAGGGAGCCTTGGTGATGTACCAGGTAGGTGGCACATTAGCCTGGAATGCAAGATACATGGGTTCATCCCTGCATTAGGCGCAATATTTCCCATTTCCATCACCCCGCCAATCACACACCTGTGTTTCATATGGCGCATCGCGGATGCTGATAACGGTGGTGCCACCTAGTGGCAGACATTTCTGGACATCAGATGGAACCATCCATTCGTAACCCTAGAAAAACGCTCAGTGAGTTGAGCGTCCGTCTCTCGTGGGATTTGAACCCACGGGTTCAAACCATGGTTGAGTCAAACCAAAGACCTAACAATTAATACTTGTCATTACCTAGCCTGGCGCTCAGCATTACTAGCGTATGGGAAAGACTGGTTGGCTCAGTGTCAGGACAATGTGACTGAGTGGGATATCAGATCATGGTGCTGGTGGTCTGGTCTCCCAGTGGGGAAGCAGTGCATATTTGCCATGAGTGTGTACTGTCACAAGTGGGTAGCCTACCTATCCTGATATGACCTCCGATGATGTCAGGATGTAAAATTCCCACCACCAACTAACCAACCAACAACCGTACCACTGTTTCTTTGTTCAACATTAGGAACGCCAAGCACCCGGTTAGCTAGCGACAACTATAACTTTAACAAAGTTATTTTGTTGGCTTGACTGGGGTTCAAGCCGATGATCTGTCATCCTGCTATGACCGTAGATGTTACAATGACGTAAAGCCCCAACAACCAACCATCCAACCTAGCAGCAGTAGCTGCTGCCAACCAGAAGTCCAGCATGCATAATTTACCGGTGCCAAACGCTGAGGGAAGCGTCAGGTGTGCGTCACTGCCGAACGTGAGCGTGATGGATGTGCGGGCGATAATGTAGGCACATCCCCACTGGGGCAATGTTAACAATTGCCTGCTAATGCGTCCATGGCTTTTTTTTGCTGCTGATATTTAAAGGTGCATAGTCCGATGAAAAAATCAACTTTTATCAACAAAACAGATATCTACACTTTTTGTTTTTAGTAAATATGTTTATTCTGCTGAATAAGTGTTTTGTCAGTGCCAAAGCACTGGCATCTTTCAATTCAGGGTTATTTACACAATACCTGTTCAATACACAATTTACAGCAAGTAACACAATGAAATTCTGTAACCCAAAAGTTCCATAGCAATATGGTAACAGTAGTGTCATATAACTAGATCAATATTAGTCAGATCAATGTGAGTATCTACATGTTGTTGGGGTGGGGTTGTTAATAATACACTGGACCAGCTGTGACCAGTGAAGCAGTGGGACCACTCCCAGTGCATTTAGGTCTTAGATGTTTACATTTTTATTTGGACTGTCTCTGTCATTGTATATGGTTGACTGGAAATAACAGAGGAACAGTAATTATACATATTCAAGTTAGATACTGACGCACTTATTGAGCATGTGTTGCTGCATCGAAGATGGCAATACGTCAATGTAATAGAAAATGTTGCTACTGAAGTTTATGGTGGGCGGCAGAGTCAGGGTGTCTGAAATTAAAAATTGGCATGTGTTGACATAAAATATCTCCAAAGTACCCCATTTAAAATAACAATTACAGTAAAACCTCTCTATACCGAACTCTCCACAGATCGACCACTCCCCTATATCAATCGCTTTATTTTGGTCCCAAAAGTACCGTTGTAAGGATATTCTAACTCTCTAAACCGACCACCTACCTAAATGGACCACTTAATGTCGGTCCCATGGTCGGTCGATTTAAAGAGGTTGTACTGTACTTCAAAGTAGACAATAGTGATTAGTGTATTGTATTTATCTAAAAAAAATGGCAGAAATTCAAAAGCATGGCACTATGCAACTTTAATGCGCTATTGCAGCCATTGGTGTTGTGGCGTTGAACAGGCCTGTGGAAGCAGTAGGTGCAGAGCGGCATTTAATGCACCACTTATGTGAAGAGTTCAGGCAGAAAACCATGTAAATGCCAATGCAAAATTGGAGATAAACATCAGAATCAAACCATGAAGAAGTACATTTTGCTATATTCCTCTTATTTTGTCCATTGCTCCATAACCATGTGATCTTATGAAAAGTGGAATTAGTAAGTCATAACATTATTTTCAGGTCAAAATCATTTATTTAAACTAGATCTCTTTATTGGGATTTATGTGGTTTTGCGCCTGAACTCTTCATGTGTAAATGGACGCACCGTCGCACACTATAGATTATTGTAATCCTGAATTGGTGACCTACATTGTAGTTCCAACCTGATTATGAAATCCTGTGAGTGCCAGCATAACCCCATCAATGCTTGGTTCATAAATGTAGAAGTGGCCGTTCCCGCTAGGTGGCACCCGAGGTTATGACTCTTCCCCACTCATCAACCATACTGTTGGCTGTACTGCCAAAAGGGCTATACTGTCCTGTATCCACTTAGGGCCTAATGTCCATACATCCCCCTCACTTCCCCCTACCCTATATAGAGACTAAATTAGGAGCTTGCCCCACAACAGACACAACACACGATCCAAGCTCAGCACGACATAGAAAAAGATTGAATACCTGGTTTTATTCACATATATAATGTTTACTAGACACATACAATTGTAGATGGTACCAACATTCTTATTGGCTATTACACCCATGCACGCCAGTCATTCCTAGCCCGCATGACGCTTCCCTGACATGCCTTCATGACCCACCACCCTCCCACCCAGACCTGGCCACTGCCTAGCTATCGTGGGATTACCACGGACTGCTGTGACATGTGGCTGGGCGAGATAAGCGGGGGATCATGATTAAAGGTGCACCTCTCCCCTCCCTCAGTGAGAAACATTTTAAAGGGAGTACTATTTCTCCTCCAGCTTTGTCAATCCCCCTACATACTTAATCAGAGAATTTTACAACCTTTGGTAAGTGCCTCTCTACCCTCAGTGTAGGCCTTTAAAGCTAGCTTTTCAGGCACCCACGTGATGCTAGAGATAAACCCCCATGATAGTTGAAAATATCTACCTCAAATTATATCTCCCAGCTTTTCCTTGAATTACTTAGAGATGGATTTCACTTCCCCCACTACCAGATGCTACTCATTGATACTGATTTACTTTCACAGACGGAATTCCGGCCCCCGGAGCATTTTGAGGCTTCCGTCGGCTGACCGCCCCCTTCTCGGGTACATGGTTTGGGCGCTGTATGCGTGCCAGTCGGGCAGCGCCCTTAGCATATGGTTGATTACCTCATTAAGCCCTATGCATGGCAGGCAGCGTTAGGCCCGTCTTCTCACGCACCCTATGAGTTTCCAAGGTTTTACGCCCGTCTAACCGATGGTGTCACTACCATCTGGGTTGGCTGCACTACTTTTGCCAGGTGCTAAGAAGAAAGTTGTGCTCTTGCCGCCCCATACTAGGTCTCCTTAGTCAAGTTTCAATCAATAAGTAGCTATCCTACATGCTTTATATCCTTCAACTGTCTATGTTACCCAGGAACTTGCTTCGTTTAGGTGCTACTAGGTCACAGCGGCGGAAGTAAACCATGGCGTCGATTGGGTCAGTTTGGTGCTTGCTGTCGATTTAATTTTGACCGCGGCCACAGGATGGTTTGACTTGTTCCGACCTCCCCCCATGTGTTCACGCTCCGCTTGATTAAGAAGTGATCCTGTTGCTATGATCACTGCCTTTACATTACTCTTCCCCGAATGCTTCTTGCGTCCCTCCCCTACTTTATATTATTTCTTGCTTCCCCTTTTCATTCATACCACTTTCACACCGTTCATCCTTCTTTATATAACATTTCTTTATATAACTTTTCTGTATATAGTATTTCTTTATATAGCATTTCTTTTTTATATATCATTTCTTCGTTATATAACTTTTCTTTATAAAGCATTTCTTATTTATATAACATTTCTTTTTTATCTACAATTTCTTTTTTTTATATAACATTTCTTTATATAACATTTTGGTTTTCATATAACATTTTGCATTGTGGTCTGTTCCTGGAGAGTCTTGCATGGTCTCCCTGTGTTAACGGTTGCACCTCCAGGTTCCCACCTTTCTATGGTTCTATATTTGACATTTGGGTTGAAACAATATTATATTATTAATACCTAACTTTTACTACACACGATACCCCCCCCCCCTCAAGCCTAACCCGCACCCAATTCTGGATAAGTTATGTCGATTACTGTGTGTAACTACTTCTCATTCAATACACATGCTGTAACAACAATTTAACTGATTTCTTTTTACTTCTTGTACCGAATCCCGGCCACCACTTGCCATATTTGACTCAGAGTATCGCCAGTGTAGTGACCAAAGGGCCCTTACCTCTCGACAACACAGTTACTACTACCTACTGGTTATACAATGGGCCTGCCTGTGTCCTGCGGCTGGTCCATCATGTGTTTTATTTTTACCATTGTGGGTGTAAAAGTCTACAGGTTGTGCGTATTCTTTTGTGGTTACGGATCCTTTTTTATTGCATGTGGCAGATACATTTTGCGGTTCATTCTGTGCCTGTTTGGCATATTTCAGCCAGTTTCTACCATTTGGCATTGTACGGTACATGTTACCTTAAAGCTAGAAACCGTTTTTTTTCTTTATTTTTACGTTAATTAGAGGTAGTAACTTTGCGAAAGTCACCTAAGCAGTGGTAATCTTTGATATATACTTAGGTCTAGCTACATGCGTAAGTTACTGTTTCTCCAGTGCCCCTGGGGGCCAGATCCTATTTGCTGTATTTAACAAAACTTAGTTACGATTCTTAATCAAATTCATTTCTTAACTTATGATACCTGGAATGTTAAAGGGAACAACCATGAGCAGGGTTAAACTTAACGCTAGGCAAAGACCCTGTACTGTGTAATCAAAATCATCAAACCCACCACTTGGTGCGCTGGCTGTTCTCTTGGTTAAACAGTTGCTATATTATATGTATAAATGTATATATGAATGTGAAAGTTGTTTGATGATGGCAATGATGATGACGATGCTGATGATGATGTGTACTTTTCATAGCAATTTCATATTGATGTGTATTCATACTTACCTATCTCATGTATAATATAATTGTATGTGTTTACATGTAAAACACCAACCAGCAGCTGGGCTGATCAATCCCACCACAAGGTGGCACTGCGAAATTTACATTACCATGGGAGAGATAGGGAGTGATCCGTCTTAGTATTATAGGGTATTTGCGCTAGGTAAGTTTGGCATTCCCATAACCAGGCAGTGAGGTCAGGACTAGGCGACCTTGATCATGGCATGACTTCCGAGAATCCCACTTACCATGGTACTGTCCCAAAGATCTAACAGTTGATCATAATGATACTCTATTGCTTATTCTAAAGTTTGTTTTATGGCCAGCGACCACACTTAAAATCATCTTATTTCGCCATACTTCATTACTTACTTATCCGATAATAGTCACCGCATAGGAGGGGGAAACAGGAACACCCATAGTTGGGGGAAAGCTGGCGGCGTCCCTACCACATATTGCTATGTTTGCCCCCCCCCCCCCCCGCCTCTTCAGTCACTCTCCCCACGCTGGCACCTACAATCTCTCACTACCACTCTCCTCCTCCTTATCGTCGGCATTACCTTTCTCTCCTTTACGCTCCTATTACTGCTTTTAGTTCCCCCTGCTTTTATTCTTCCTCAATTTATCTTTCCCTTATTCTTGTTGGTACCCTCCCCTGCTAACCTTGCTTTCCATTCTGTTAGTCCAGTTTCTAATTCACACTTGGAGCCTCCATGGTTTGGGCTTGGGCCATTCTTCCCCCACCTCTGGCAGCCACAGTACCCCAGAACTACCATTAGTAACACTCCTGTACCTGTGGAAAGCACACACCCCCAGTCATAGTACCAGCTCTCCTCCATGGATAGATCTGTGGGTAACTCTCGGATATCTCCCAGATCCAGTGCTGGCACTTGTAACTTTTGTCAGTACCTGAGTTGTTTCTTTAGGGCTGGGTACAATTCCGCCGCCCAGAATACATTGAGGGATGGCAGGGATATCATTGCGATCGCATTCATACCTGGATTGACCACTGCCTCCACCCTTCTCCCTCGATGGTGCACCCTTATGGCGGCTCCACCAATGTTGTTGCCAGTGCACCAACATGGCCGCGTCTGCTCCATGCAGTGCAACTGCTGCCCATGCCTTACCGTCCTGGGGAGGTATTACTTTTCCTGACCCTGTAGGTGTTTGGCACACCCTCAGTTTACATTGCACTGGGATTGTACCTGTGACCATTGCAGCTTCACAACCTTGTATGGTTGTTTTTTGCACCGGCCAGCATACATCCGGCCAGCATACATCCGGTCCCCTACTTGTACACTCCGTGGACGCAAACCTTGCCCTTGTCTCTGACCTCACTGCCACCCGCAGTGCACCTACTACCATACGGACATGAGTGTTACTGATCCGTACAGGTAGATAGTTGAGACTGAAGAGCAGGTACCGTTTATTCGCATCTAATAGCATGGGAACACTATATGCCAAGTGCCATTCTCTGCCCCGTACTGGTGCAACCAATGTATACCCAGAGTACCAATGCACCGGCAACCCCTCAAACCCTGACTCTTGAGTGGCTCCTAGCACCTCCATCAATCTAGGTTTCCCCAGGAGGTCTTCCGTGAGCTCGACCCTGTCGAGTTGCATTTCAATATGATGTTGGGCCTGATTGGCACAGTACACCACCATATTTGTCTCAATTACTTGTATAGACTGAGTAATTCTCTGCTCTAGCCTCAAGCTGTCCAGCACCATCTTGACCTGGTTTTCCAACATCACCAGATCCTCCTCAGTTGTTTCTTCGACAATCCTTATCCTATGAGCCAGCTCTCGTTGTATGTTTCAAGTGCCTTCATCAAGGTCAGCATCATGCCCTGATTATGCTTGAGTGCCCTAGTATGCAGGTGGCCCCGTTTGACAACTTTGTCAACTCGGTCTAGTTGGTCCTGGGTCACTACCCTGAACAGCCAAGAAGCCCCCGTACCCACAAAGTCTATGGTGGACCGCTTCACCCTTGCTGGTCCCTCTTCCCTCAGCCCGGGTCCTTAGGATAGCTGGATTTTGATGGCTTCTAGTCTCTTACCCCAGTTCTGCTGCACTTCCGATCACTGATTGGTGTTTGTGCGGGCCATGCACCTATTGAGAGAGGCGATCCATCTGGCCACGGGTGGGCGAACCTGTGGTGTAGCTATCACCACCAGCTGCGACACCGTGGTGATGGACCATGCTTCCCCATGTTCCTTCAACAACACTCCATCCTGGCTGAAAAGGTCCCCCATTAGGAACCTGTCCAGTGGTGAGTATGGCCAAGAGGACACCCAGTAGTGCCACACCCCACATGGCAATGTTGGAACCTCTGGTCATTCTCTGAAATATTTCCAAATAGTTATGATTAGTAATAGCTTTCAAGGCCGGTTTTGCCTACCAATTATAAATACCCCATGTTACTGACACCAACAATTTAATATGTTTGACTACTGGTGGTATCCAATATGTTTTTGTTTCAGTCCCCCCATTGCCCAAATAATTTGGTTTGGGGACACTACACCCCCAATTTGTCGTCCCCCTTTCGCATTCGCCTTATTAACCTGTATCTCGCTAGTCTAAACTGTCATTGGACTCCCCGCCCATGTCACCGGGGCAGTTCTCCTGACTGTCCGTCTCCCGCAGCACTGGTACTGCCCCCTTCTCGTTCTACCATGGGCACTGCCAGTGTGTCTGTGTGTAGGTGCCTGTGGGTGTGTATGTATGGGCCTAGATGTGTGCTGCATAGTGTGTGTATGTGCCTGGTATTCAGCAGTGGCGGGCTTGATAATAATAATGTCTAAGGCCCGCCGGGGTGGGCTACATTAGCCAATCTGTTGACTACACCAAGAGGCAATGGCGGTAGACTGTGACGTGCCGGGGTAGATGACAGTCGGTGTGGTCGCTTACCCTGCCTGATACCATGTCCTCCCGCTCCACCTATGTTATCCACTCCCCGATATGTTCTCCCTGCCCCCCCCACCCCTACATATACACTCCCCCTATCTCTCCCCATATCCATCATGTCATCCCACTCTACAAATTACCTATGTATTTTAGTGATTCCTTCTCTCCTACTGTACATATTATCTCCCTTTTATCTCCCTCCCCACTATCCGTTGTTCCCTCCCAGTCTCCCTAGCTCCATGTGTCCCCTTATCTCTCCTCATTGTTATTTCACCACTATGGGTTAACTGCCTTGTGGTAAGCATCAAATCAGGGGCCTGGGTTTATTGGTGCTTACTGTTGTCCAGGACGTTGTTTTGGACATCCCGCACACTTGGTTCTATCATGACTGCTTAATCTAACCCCAATCTCTAATACCATTGTCCACTTATCCCTCCACAATGGTTGTTTGTATGTGAGTGTTATGGCACTTGGCTGAAGTACCCAGATAAGGGGGTCCCGGCCGATACCAACTGTTATGCGTGTCCCTGGAGTGCAACCCTCCTCCCCTGTGGTGACCGGTGGTATTCCTGGCACACCAGTGGGCCAGTGCAAGCACTCACTGGCCTTACAAGTATACATTTTCTAAAGCGAGTGAATGAAAAGAATGGCGACAATAAAATTATGATGTTTGCGTCTTCTCCATATAGGATACAAATATAACAGGACTTGGGTATGTTTGCCACTCTTACTTAATAAAAATCGAGACAGTTCTTCAGATATGGTGGATTGTAGCAACTGTCACTGGCTCCAAGATGTACGTAATGCTTGACCAGTAGGCATCTAGTCAGGACTTGATACAGTTCACCGTCTCTGCTGCTACAATGCTCTCCAGCTTGATTGGTTCGATCTTGGAGTTTTAAATCCTTGCAATATTTAAGGTCACATCAGTACGGGTATCAACTTGCGAGAGTGCGTACTCATGGTGACTTTATAGCGCTGCCCCACTGCAAAATCAGGCCGCCGGCACCATGTCCTGATATCCCACTGTGGAACATTATCCCGACACTGAGCTAACCAGTCCTAGCCCTAAGCTATTAATGCCGAAAAGTATCAGTTTGTTAATGCATTGGTTTCAGTTGACCGGGAACCAAACTCCAGACCTTCCGCATGCAAGGCCCGCCCTCTACCGATTCGACCACCGCTCCCAGTTTCAGCAGTAGAGTCAAACTATTCAGTAGAGACAGTCATCCCAAATTCACCAGGTTATTTATTCATTGAGTAATGTTTTTGTTTTGTCGGCGCCAGATCACTCATCTTAGACCCAAACAGTAAACAGGTTGGAGAGCTTACCTCGATCGGGCTATGGTGGTTAAATACTTCATTCGAACCCCGGTTCAATTTCGAAGGTCGAATTTTATACAGGATTAGCTAGGAGGTTAGAAAATATGGTGATGGCACACTGAGTTTTGGGAAGTTTTCATATTGGAATACATCACTAGAAAGCAAAATATTATATCGAATTTCCTGAATATTCGTAGGAAATTTAGTTGGGACCGGATTGAGTAAATTAACAGTGAATATTAGGAAATAATTCAGGAGTTACAACACATGTCTACAGGACAAAACTGCCCATGACAGTACTGTGTTGGTATAGCCATTAATCCCAAACAATAGAGGAACCTCCAGTCACCAATGGGGTATATGCTGGTCTGTGGCCCACTCATATACTTCCACTTGCCACTGGGGGAGGTCCTGTGGGGACTGTTAAAAGCATACAGCCAGTCTTTTCCCTTATTATACTGGTCAGACAGAGAGGCGTTACATAATTGGATTGATTTGATCGAACGTATCAGGACTCTTGCAGATGTTTCAGACCTAGACATTATTCGCTTTGCTTTGTCAGATGCAACAGGAATGCTGCATGAGGTTCTTCGCACCGCTTTTCAGTATGAAAATGCTAGGTCCTGGAAAGAAAGTAAGGAAGTCATAGCATCTACTCTTTTGACAGTGGATGAACGTAGTCATTTAAAGAGGGTAGTGATGCCTATGAAGCAAGAAGAAGGGGAAACAGTAGATGCATACTGTCAGCGGTTTAAGACTGCTGCAGCTAAAGGTTGGGATCTTCCAACTGCAGTTTTTGGCACTGATACCGTTGATATACTCCTTTCGAGATTTCTCAACTCCTTACTTGATGATAATACCATGTGGTATCTGGAAACAGACCAACCAAAAACTCTTGAAGAAATGTCTATTCTCAGTGATAGGTATGTTATTAGGCAGCAGAGACGTGCTAAACCATGTCTTGGTAATTTAGCTATTTGTGAGCAAATGGATAGTCTAAATAGTACATTCTTTCTCTTCTCAAAGAGGTCGTAAATCCTCTGGTTCAGATAGTCAGGTCCTGAAGACTATTCAACGTGAGATTAAGTCTCTATCGTTAGGCAGTGGTGTTTCTGAGCATTCAGCATTCACACTGTGAAGGCTGTGACACCTTCTCATGTCAGTTCTTACAACCAAGGCGTATGTGATGGATTGCCGCAGGTAAACCTAGGGAAGTCAGACTGGGTAGAAAATGCTGGTGTAATTAGGCACACTCCAGTCGCACAGCACACAGCAGGGCATGCGCTGTGAACACAACAGCAGGAGAGCAATGGAAATTGTTTACCCATAGCGCAGACGTAGACATTACCTGTAGGTATGACTCACACATATCCGCAGTCGTGGAAAAGCCCCCATAACAACTTGTCTCTTCCCTTGTTGCACTTTGTTCATTCGCTTGTTGGAGTTTTGTATCAAAGCAATGTCTAGGATCATATCAGGATGGCCACCAACTTGCGACAGCGCACACTCATGCTAATTTTACAGTGGTGATTCACTGAGAGACTATGCTCCTGTAGTGGTCTGCACTGACCTCTCAGGCAAGTATCCACATAGACAGGTAGGCGTGGGTACAGTGGTTATATCAGGGAGCCTAGGTGGTGTAATGGTTAGCACACTGAGCCGGAATGCAAAGAAATGTGGGTTTGAGTCCCGCTCTAGGCGCAATATTTCCGATTTTCATCACCACCACGACACTCCCATCACAATGACCCAATTTCCAATGCAGTCACATTATCAGGACAGTGAGCAACCGAGTCCTTGCCCTATCATGATAAGACAGAACGCCTGGCTAGGATGCAACAACCATCAATTTAGTAAGTCATTATTTTGAATCGTCAAGGAATCAAACTCTTGACCTTCCACGCAGGATGCCTGCGCATTACCGATTCGCCTACCGTGCCCAATCTCTTCCCTTTCTGAACCTGGAAATAACTAAGCCATCCTATAAGACTGATTGCCCTCTTATCTTCTCTGAGATCTGGACTCAGGGAAGCCTCAGCGGTACTTTAATTAGGTGCGGCGGAGATGCTACTTTGATACGGAGGATCACTGCTCACATTGACTCACATAACACACGGCCAATCATAGTATCCCGCACAATCGATAATTGCGTTGGGGAGGTTGGGGGATGGGGGCAGGGGCATAATATCAGGGAAGTGGGTCAGGATGGTAGGATGTACAATGCAGATGACTTGTATGGCTATTTGTGTACTGCCTGGGTTGTGTGGCAATTTGGGTGCGACCTAAATTGGTTTTCAGGCTCAGTTACTTAAATATTTGAATATTTAGATATGTTTAACAACAAACAAGCAACACCAAAAAAGTTGCTAACTATATTGTGCGTAGACAAGATGTTCTGCTGTAGTTCTCTTAGTACCACATATGGGGACTGAGTGGTCTTTTTTAATGAACATATCCCATGGCTGCACTGATGCTGTTCTGCTGTAGTTCTCTTACTACCACATATGGGGACTGAGTGGTCTTTTTTTATGAACATATCCCATGGCTGCACTGACGTTGTTCTGCTGCAGTTCTCTTCCTACCACATATGGGGACTGAGTGGTCTTTTTTATAAACATATCCCATGGCTGCACTGACGTTGTTCTGCTGTAGTTCTCTTACTACCACATATGGGGACTGAGTGTTTTTTTTTGTATGAACATATCCCATGGCTGCACTGACGTTGTTCTGTTGTAGTTCTCTTACTACCACATATGGGGACTGAGTGGTCTTTTTTATGAACATATCCCATGGCTGCACTGACGGTGTTCTACTGTAGTTCTCTTAGTACCACATATGGCGACTGAGTGGTCTTTTTTTATGAACATATCCCATGGCTGCACTGACGTTGTTCTACTGTAGTTCTCTTAGTACCATATATGGGGACTGAGTGGTCGTTTTTTATGAACATATCCCATGGCTGCACTTACGTTATTAGCAGCTGGCCCAACTGTGAGATAATTGAGCGGAAATTATCAGGGAATTACGATATAAACTATATAAATAATTTGCGTAAATAACTATATTTCTGTTACACTTACAGTCGGAAGACCAGTGATACCCCACTGACAAAAGAGATATGTAAATCAAATGAATTTACCAAACAACAAGATTATGACGACAACTGCACAGTGGCTAATACAAGTGCATGCACTTAACCGCTATGAGCAGAATAAATAAACAATCACAAAAACTAAACAAAAAAATGTGGGGGGCCATGGAAGTAAGCACCCGAACGTTGGTTTCCTGTGAAATGATCGCCCTTCTAGAGGAAGGCCCATTAACTCTGGCATATGTGTCATCCTCTTCCCATTAGCAACCCCTCGTGGATTCTGGTCACGGCACCGTGGACGGCCGAGTGTTGACACCTAATTTAGGGGTGCGGTGAGGTTGGGGGGCGGCCTTGTTCCTTGGGAAGCCGCCTGTGCGGGGTGAGTGTTTGTGTGGGTAGATGGGTGGGTGTGGGTGGGTGGGTGTGGGTAGGTGGATGTGGGTGGGTGGATGTGGGTGGGAGGATGTGGGTGGGTGGATGTGGGTGGGTGGGTGGGTTACTGTATGTCGGTGTGTAAAATATTCCGACTTTTTAGGTCTGGTTCATAAATAAATAATAGTTAAAATATATTCTAAAATATCTCCTTTTCATAAAACTCATATGTGAAGCATTGAGAAAACTGTTTTAATCATATTTAAATCATCCAGTTATTTCTATAAAGTCATTATAATAATATTAAAATTATATAAGTACCACTATAAAACCTCTCTAATAATACCTAATTCATTCTATCATGTTGCTAAATACATGTGCATAATATTCAAACCAAGTTGTGAAACCATGGTAGATTATGTATATTAAGTGAAATGATAATTAATATCAGATTGTTCTAAGGTTCTACATCAAATATAACCACTGGAGATAAGAACTCTGGAAAATTATTACTGTATTGGTTTATTTACATGTATTCCTGAATTGAAGTCTGTTGGTATTATATATTGTATGAAAGGAGGTAAATGCTGAAACTAAGGGCAGCATATACAGTTGATGCAGACTGGTTTCTTCACCCAGACAAATAGTCTGTGAAGAATGCCACAGAATGGGTATAATAATTAAGTCAAGAATTTCTGTGTGCTTGTTATTGTTATGGTATGACTTACAGATGCCAGTATCTGAGGGAGTGTTAGGACACAGGTGACAATGCATGGGGGTTGTGTGTGTGTGTGAGTGTTTGCAGGACCTGCCAAAGCCAGGTGTCAGGCTGGAGGTGGGAGGAGTGTGTGTGTGTGTGTGTGTGTGTGGTGAGCCCTCCCTGCCCCACCTGGTGGCAGTTTGCTGAACTAAAAGATTATAAAATATCTAATTCTCAAAGTAAGGCATGTAGAAACTCCTACTATTTTGGAGTTGTCCCAATCTAAGGGACTGGTGACCACGGTGTTATGTAAATATAAACAGAGTTGATATTCCCATATAAGTGTAATTGGTGAACTTGATGGGAAAATATGTATCTGACTTGGGGTGGGTGGGTTGGCCCCCCACCCCACCCCCCACCACTGACTGGAGGGGTTCAGCCAATGAAATGCCATGTGACACTCTCTGACTGAGGAGACTCCCAGCAACTGTACCTGTATTTTGAATGTTGAATCTGAATAAAAGAGCTGGGCAGGGGGTGTGGCAGGCAGATGACCTGGAGACAGCACAGCAGGAGGAGCCAGCCACTCCTCCCTACTAGACTTTACCACACTTAATTTCTGTTGGTTTGATATTTCTTGGAACATATATAGTAAGCGGATATAGTAAGCGGATATAGTAAGCAGATACAGTAAGTGGATCATCGCTTGAGTAATATCATACATTAGTGCTTTCAGGCCTCCACACACAGAAGTTAGGGTTCTATTTCCTATTAAGATTCTAGCGTGTAAAATACCGCTAGTTAACAGGTGGCTGTTTGCGCGAGGGTGAATGTGGGTGGGTGGCTGTGGGTAGGTGGTTGGCTGTGTGTGAGTGTGTGGGTAGCTGTGGATGGGTGAGTGGATGTCGGTGGGTGGCTGTCGGTAGGTGGATGTGGGTAGATGGGTGGTTGAATGTAAATGGGTGACTGGGGGTGGGTGGCTGTGGGTTTGTGGGTGTGTGGGTGTGTGGATGGGTGTCCATGGGTGGTTGGTTGGTTGTGTGTTGCTGGGTGGTTGTGGGGGAGGTGGATGTGAATGGGTGGTTCTGAGTGAGTGGGTGGTTGTGGTGGGTGGGTGGTTGTGGGTGGGTGGTTGTGGGTGAGTGGGTGGATGATTGTGGGTAGCTGGTTTGCTATGAGTGAGTAGGTGGTTGTGGGTGGGTGTGTGGCTCTCGGTGGGTGGTTGTGGGTGAGTGGGTGGCTGGTTGTGGGTTAGTGGGTGCCTATGGGTGGTTGGGTGGCTGTGGGTTGGTGGGTGCGTGTGCATGGGTGGGTGGCTGTGTGTGAATGGGTGGTTGTGGTGGGTGGTTGTGGGTGGCAGGATGTGGGTGGATGTGGGAGGGTTGTGGGTGGCTGTGGGTGTGGTATTAGAGGGATGGCTCGGCAATGACAACTCTCTCCAGCTGAGGAAGCTTTTGGTGGATTCTATTCCCCAGGCACTACCGGAAGTCAGGGCGAAACTTGTTTTGTGCAACAGCAGTAGTTTCTTCGACTGCTGGAGAAAGATGATATCAGTGTAAGGCTCTTGTTTTTTTTCTGATCATTTCTTTCTTCTGGTCATAGCGATTCATAATATGCATATGTTTTCGCTGATGTGCATACGGATTGATGTACTTTTTTTTGTTTGTCCATTAGTTGTTTAAGCAGGGGAAATTTCAATCGTGGACGATAGGTCTTCCTCATTCCACTGCTCCTTGCCTTATCCTAATAATGCCAAGCGCCTGGCTAGGAAGCGACAAGTATCAATTTTTAAGTCATCGGTTTGACTCGACCAGGGTTGGAACCCACGACCCCACGATCTACCAATCACGGGAGATGGACGCTCTAACTCATTCGGCCATCCCGTCTGGTACTTGATAAATAATTTCCGTGAATTTGTTTATATGTGTGTATGAAGTTAAAGCTGCATAGTCCGATGAAGCATCACATTTTCAAAACCAAAATAAGTATCTAGAATTGATTCTACGTAGCTCTGGTGCAGTTATTAAGCATTTGTTGCCACATAGAAGGGAATTTACTGAGGCAATTTAGTAGAACATGTTACTGCAAAAGCCTATGGTATCAGAATGTTGGCCTGCTTGCCAAAGCTAAATTTCCATGATAGTACTTCAAATATTTCACAACTTAGCCATTGAAAATAAAAATTACTTCAAAATAAATGAAGATATATTCTAACAATCAATTTAATACATATATTTCAGAAACAAATAAGAAATTCAAAAACATCGGACTATGCAACTTTAACCTGTTGATACTTTGCAATTAAAATTTAATTCTATATATCCTATGTTATTTCGTCCGGGGGGGGGGTAGTTCTCACACCTTTGAAAGCATGTCCGCAATGTTGTATTCAATACGCAGAAACAGAAAACAACACGCATTTGATGACAACATATTTTCTATTTTTGATGGAAGACTTTTTATCTGTCTCGTTCTACTTATCATTGTTTCTTTTCTCTGATTGTTGAGTTGGATTTTTTTTGGAGAAGGGAGGTGGGCAGTAAAAAACCCACAAATGATGTGTGTAATTAATTCTTGGTGCGATCCATTCGGCTATTGATTACCAAGTTCCCAGACAGCCGGACGCGGATGAAATCTCAGTCACAATAAACTGACACATGCCAGGAACTAAAAGCACTTAGGGTTGCTTATTATCCACTCAGCCTTATGGAGATGACACCACAGCCCTGCTGTCATTCTAACCTCCCATTATTCAACTTCATGGTTTTATTCTCTTGTCCTTTTACTTCTTGTTGTTCTTCTTGCATTTCCTTTTTTGGTAATTCATTTCTCTCTCCTCCCTCCCCCTTCTTCTGTTTCCATCTCCCTCCTCACCCGACGTGTAGGTCAAATTGGAAAGAACACTTGCTGCCTGTCCTCACTTGCGGTAGTTTGTGGGTTCGAATCCACCCCTAAGTTAAAGCTGCATAGTCCGATGAAGCTTCAAATTGTCAAAACCGAAGTAATGATATAGATTTGACTCTACATATCTAATTTAGATAGCGATGCACATATGGAGTATTTATTGCCACATAGAAGTGAACACTGAGACAATTTGATAGAACCTGTTTGTGTTGAAGCCTATGGTGTCAGAGTTTTGGTGTGCTTGCCAAAACTAAGTTTGCATGTTTGAATTAAAAATATCTCGAAAAATATCCATTTAAAATCCAAGTTACTTTAACCTGAAATAAGGTAGATTATAACGATCAATTTAATATATTTATCTCAGAAAAATGGCCAAAACGGAAAACCATCGGACTATGCAACTTTAAGTTTAAAGACTTATACAATTGATACTCACCGAGTAGCCTGAATACTAGCACAGTGACCAGGACTGGTTTGCTCAGTATGAGGACAATGTGACTGAGTGGGATATCAGATCATAGTGTTGGCAGCCTGGTCTCCCAGTGGGGCAGCACTGCATATTTGCCATGAGTGTGCACTGTCACAAGTCGGTACCCGTCCTGATATAACCTCCGATGATGTCAGGACAAAAAATTCCAACCACCAACTAACCAGCCAACAACTATACCACTGTTCATTTGTTCAACATTAGGAACACCAAGCAGGAAATGGCGCCACCAGTGCATTCTCCCAGTGCAATGAAGTCAGTGCCAAACATCGGTGCCATCTTTATATGACAGTTGATGTTATTACACCGTGAAGCACCAACACAAACAACTAAATAATCCTGTATTTCCCGCCACCTTCTCCATCTTCCTCATATCCCTAGCTCTCCCTCCCCCTCTCCCCGTTCCTCTTCCCACCCTCTCCCCCTCCTTCTCATTATCTACCTTTCCCTCTCCCTGTCTTCATCCCTCTCCCTCTCCTTATCCTTCTCATTCTTTTCCGTCTCCTTCTCCCACTCTTCTCTCCCCTTCTCCTGCTTCTTATCCTTCTCCGTCTCCTTCAATCCCCCCCTGCTAATCCGCGTCAATCTCCCTCTCCTGCCTTTTCTCCGAGTTCCGTTCTCCTTCTCCCTCTCCTCCTTCTCCTTCCCGTCATCCTTGTTCTTCACTTTCACCATCACCTTCTACTTCGCTTCCTTCATCTTGTTCCCTTTGTTATTCCCGTTCATCTTCTCCTTTTTCTTCTTACCTTTATTCTTCCATTTACTTTCCACTCCCTTCTTCCCTTCATTCTTCCCTTTCTTCTTCCCGTCCTCCTTCCCCTCATTCTTCCCCTCATTCTTCCCTGTATTATTCCCTCTATTATTCCTCCCTTCTTCCCTTTATGATTCCCTTTCTTCTTTTCTGTATTTTTCCCTTTCTTCTTCCCTTCCTTATTCCCGTTCTCTTCCCCTTCATCATTCCCGCCATTCTTCCCTTTATTCTTCCATTCATTCTTCCCTGTATTCTTCCCTTTATTCTTCACGTCCTTCTTCCCTTTATTATTCCCTTTGTTCTTGCTGTCTTCATCCCTTCGTTCTTCCCTTTCTTTGTATTGTCCTTTTTCCCTTTGTTCTTGTGTTTCTACCACTATGATTCTATTTATATTATATTTCTCTTCTTCTCTTTATGTTCCGTCCTCCTTCTTCTTCCATCTTCTTCCTATTCCCCATCCCCCATTTCTATTCCTCTATTTTTCTTTCTTTCTCCTCTTTCATCCCCATATCTCCTGTTATTTTGTATTTTCATTTCCGCTTCTTCGTGTTCAACTCGGGGATTAGATCTAAGTTAAAACGATAGGTGGTGCCAGGTGTAGTCCTCCCTCCGCGCATCAATTACCCATGTTGCGAACGCAATATGGACAATTCCACTTTTCATATGAGCTCATGATTATGGAGAAGTGAAGAAAAGAGAATGATTATAAACAAATTAAGGTGTTGAGGGTTTTATTCCAATGTTTATCTCCATCTTTGGATTGTCGTTTACATGGTTTTGCGACTAAGCTCTTCATTTGTTGAACTGTCTAAAGATGTTCACAACAAATAAACAAAACACATCCATACAGTGTACATCACTGCAGTGTACATGCCACCATTATCTGGTGTCTTTCCATTTAAAATATCTCCAAAGTTAGTCATCTTTAGCCAAAGTTGCTTCAAACCAAAGACCATATAACACTAAGACGGCTCACTCCCTAACTCTCCCATGGTAATTTTGTAGTGGCATCTTGTGGTGGGTTTGATCAACCCGGCTGCTGGATGGTGTTTTACATGTAAAAACATAGGCCTACAAGGTGAGAGGGTGAGTTTAAAATTTTAAAAAGAGAGATTGCCTGTCATTTGGATTTGGCCGATGTTGTAACTACTGCCTGGTCCTCACCTCCCTCTGCCCCACCCTCCCTAATTCTTCTGCCCTCCCCCGGGCTCTGCCCCTCCCTCCCATTCTCCTGCTCTCGGCTCCATCCGACCCTCCCTCCTCCCCGCTTCAGCACCGTTCCCCCTGCTTCCCCCGCCCTACCCTTCCCTCCCCCTCCCGTCCTCCCACTGTCCCACCCTCCCCCAGCCTTGCCTACCTTCCTTTCCCCTCCCCCCTCCCATCTCCCCTTCTCTCTCCTATCTCCCTCCTCATCCACCTTACCCAACGCTCTCACACCACACCTCCCTCCCCTCCCCCTTCACCTCCCTTCCTCCCCCTTCCTCCTCCTTCCTGCCCGTTCCTCCTTCGTCTCCGCCTCTGCCTCCCTCTCCTCACCCGCTCCCTCTCCTCACCCCCTCCCTCTCCTCACCCATCTCACTTGGTACTCTCACACAACACTTCCCTCCCCCTTCCTCCCCTTCCTCCCCCTTCATTCTCATCCCTCCCCTTCCCCCTTCCTCTTCCTCCAGCACACTCCCTCTCCCCCTCCTCACCCATATCAGTCGGAGCTCTCACAGCACACCTCACAACCTCCTCCCCCTCCTTGATGTAAGGGGTGGGGGGAGAAGGGGGGGGGGAGGGAAGTCTGCACTGGTTGCATGTTGCTACTCCTATAGAACTCTCACCACCACCACTACCCCCACCCTGCCGCTCCACCTCTCCACACCACCCTCCCCTGCCACGAAACACACATTCTCTGTGGTGGCAGTTGACTGTGTGTGTGGTGGGGTGTAGGGTGGGTGTGATGGATGTGTAGGTGGTGTGTGGTGGAGTTGTAGGAGTCTTGCAGAGTGGCACGTCACAATCTTTAACGTCCCTAAACCCCCACCACACACCTAAACCATCACCACAGACCTAAACCCTCACCACATCCCTAAACCCCCACCACACCCCCCCACACACCTACAGCCCCACCACACACACATCACACCTACACTACTGCCACACACCTACACCCTCACCGCACACACCTACACCCCCCAACCACACACACCACCCACTTATATCCCCAGCACACACACCCACACCTACTACAGACCTACACCACCAACACACACATACCTACAACCCTCAAACACATGTGTAACCCCACACCACATCTCTAAGCGCCCACCACACACCTACCAAGCGACAACACAGTTTTTTCAGACATCCCAATGCTATCAAAATGATCAAACTGACCACCTGGTGCGCTGGCTGTTCTCTTGATTACACAGTACAGGCTGTGTGAGCCGTCTTATTGTTATAGGGTCTTTGTTCAAATTAAGGTTAAGTAGATGATCAGTATCAAAGTAATATACTTAAAATAATATACTTAAAATTACTTCATCCATGAGTACAGCACATCACAACCATCAAGATAACATAAAGGGCTCAGGCACAAAATCCTACAAGCGCCATCTGGGTGGAAATGAAGGCATGCATAGAAGGTTTGAGCGGAAGCTGCCATCATTCCGATATTCAAATGCACTTGTTTACAGAAGCTGACACATCCCCTCTATAATACACTATGCATTATGAAATTGATAGACTTTATATTTAACTGGAAAGCACAACAATAAATTCTATTTGACAGAAAACAACAAAAATTGGATGTGTCTATTATTTGTTGTTGTGTGTGTGTGATGGTTTGTTTATTCTGCATATAACGGTTAAGTGCATGCACTTGTTTTCGCCGCTGTGCAGTAGTGGGTCATAATCCATATGGATTGCTTTCCTTTAAGCTATCATTTCTGTAAACTTGTTGATGGTGTTTCCAATTTTTGTTTGTTTTTCATTATATTTTTCCGCCTGAACCTTAGACATAGGTACCGCCTGAACCTAAAGGCCCTGTCACACTACGACGTTTCTCACCAACGTGCTTCGACGCGTGCCGATGGGTTGGGTTTTTGTTCAACACGTCGGTACACATCCGGTACGTTACCGGCGCGTTGCCGGCGCGTTGCCGGCGCGTTACCGGCGCGTCGGTACATAGCAACGTGTGAATGGACACGTCGGCGCGCGTGGGGGCGCGTCGGGGCGCGTCGAGGTTTTGTGCATGCACAAAACTTTGGACGCGCGGCGACGCGCGCCAACGGGTTGGAGGGCGCGTTACCGACGCGTTAGCAACACGTCGACACGCGTTGGCGGCGCGCCGGCCGTACGCTGGCAGGACGTTGATCAACGTTGGTTAACGTTGGCTTTTTTTTTTCCCCCGCAAAATGGGAGCGTTCCGTCGGCGCGTCGGGAAAGTCCCATCGACATGTTGTGGGCATGCCATTGGCGTTGCTCCAGCGTTTCTCGGCGCGTTGGACGTGTTACTGGCGCGCCTGGATGCGTTGGCCGCGCGCTGTGGACGCGCTGCGGGCGCATCCTAACGTGTTGCTGGCGGGTATGTACGGGTTCACGCAATACTAACACGATACCAATGCGCTGCCTCCACGCCGTAAACGCGCCGACAACGCGCCGACAACACGCCAATAACACGCTACCGACACGCTACAGACATCCTAATAACACGCTACTAACGCGCCAATAACGCGCCAATAATGCGCCTCCAACCCGCCACTAACACGCTGCGCCGCGTCAAACTTTCTCCCAAAGCGCTGAAAAGTTTGACGTTTCTCGACGGGTTGCAAATATTTTGTGCGTTGCCGGCGCGCCGGCGGAAGCGTCGTAGTGTGACAGGGCCTTTAGACATAGGTACCGAAAACCGAAAGCCGTCAGATTAGGCTACATTAAGGATGCTCCCCCGTACAACACAACTGCAGTGTTCTAAACGTATTATGTTCTAAGCCTGTTCTCTACCGAGCAGGATTTTTGCCATTGTCCTTATTACATATATACATGTGAAGTGGGCGAGACTACTCGACCGATTATTTGGGGGGTCGCATTTTGCCATTACTTGCGAGCTCGCAACTGCCACATTTTCGAGGCCGGGTTCCGTGCTGTAAAGCGTTGCTTGGATACATCGATTGTGACTATCCTAGCAACAATAGGAGGCTGGGCGTTCGGACCTAGACCCATCCAACGTTTTTTTGCACGCTCCGATGTTTCAGCCGAATATTTAGGTTTTTATTGTCGAAATTCCAAACTTATTTAACTTAATTATATGGGAGGGGATTTACCTAAAAACATACATTATATTGCTGAACCATATTTAACTAATAACATACGTTATATTGCTAAATTCATCCTGTTAGTAAAAGGTAAGAATAAAACGGTGAGCTCCTAAGAAGTGACTGGAACGTTCCTTGCATTCTTTACTATTGTCCAGACTTATATTATTAACTGATATGGTCAACTTCATATTGCTATTTTGATTGCTCTATAAACTTATTTAATTAAGGGACTTCCACCCCGTGGTCTGTAAGGAGTCAAACTCTCCACCTCGGACATTGCTAGCCAAGGGTCAACCCGGCAGGAAGGCAGACAACCGACGGCGGGAGGCACAAGACATTCACATGGAAACAATTATTTGTATTAACGCGTAGGCTCGCCTTAAGCAGAGGTGGCATAGCCTGACGGTTAAGCATATATATCCCATTATCATTGTATCCTCTTTCCGCTTCCTCGCCCACCCACCCTCCCCTCTCACCGGTAATAACCACATCCAATTGCCCCATTTGCACATAGAGCATTGTGACAACAGATCCTCCCAGGTTGTACGTACCGGATGCATTTTATGGCATCCCTTTTCCAATGCACATATATATACATACATCCTTCGGCATTGTTCATGTTGCTATGGCAACACGGATAATTCACGCGCAGCAACGGATGACACTGGCGCCACCTGGTTGAAACCTGCAAGCTGGAAAGATGCATCCTTAATGATACTTGTCGCTTCCTAGCCTGGCGATTGGCATTATTAGGGGATAGCAGGTGATGGTGCTGATGGCCTGGTCTCCTAGTGGCGCAGCACTATTACGTCGCCAGGAGTGCGGTACCCGTCCTGATATGACCCTAGATGGTGCTACGTCGTAAAACAACAAGAAACAAACATGTAGCCTGATCCGATGGCTTTGGGTTTCTGCACTATTTCTAGGTAACTGTTTGAAGGGTTCAGGTGCGAAAACTGACAAACCCATTTTTAGATGTTTTTTGTCAAATAAAATGTATTGTTGTTCTTTTACTTATTAATTAGTCTATGAATTTCACCAAGTGTAATGCATTATATTGGGGATGTGTCGGCTTATGCGAACAAACTAATTTGACTGGCAGAATGATGGCTGCTTCAGGTCAAACCTGGTAGTAACAGTTTCATTGTCAACATGGGTAATTTAACCTGCAAGAAAAAGTACATAGTTAATATGGAGGCGACTACCGGAGCCTTCTATAATCTCTCTCTTAATTAATAATGCTCCGACTGTGGTGCCATCTTCTGTAAATTGGCATAATGAGATGCGACCCAGTTTCATTATAGACACTTCCACCAGAGCATTTCGATCGACAGGACGTGGTCTCTCCTCTGGATTTGCCGTCCCACCCACCCAAACTACAAGTGACATTCATAGGGCTACGTGCCTGAAATCCTGAAAATCTTAATAAATCAAACATCTCATGGCTTAAATGTAACAACAAAATAGTAAGAATAAATGCCACGTTATACTGTACTTGCCTTGCGTTGGTTAAATTACGGTCCAGATGGCAAACCAGTCCTTGCTCTATTCTAAAAAAGCTGATCTTCCCTAGCCAATCTCACATTGATAATATCTCACATCTCACAAAGATAATAACATGAGCTGCATGTAAGCTGTTACCTTGAAATTGACCTGTCAGTTGGCTTGGGGGGGTGTAGCGGCTACAGTTCTAATCTCTAAAAGTGGAATGGAATGTGTTAAATGCCAGGGTGGTGGAATGACTACAATATGTCTAAATTAAACTGTCATTGGAGTACTGGTGCAACAGCACGATAGTAGCAGCAGTTTAGTCACGTCATTTGTCTTGTGTGATTAGCATATGGGCCATTCAGTTTTGCATACAACGGTATATATATATATATATATATGTATATATAATGTTGATGGTTAGTGGGTAGGATAATGAGCAGGTGAGCCGTGGTGCCGTCGGAGTTGACCCGAATATGCCTGAGCAGTAGATGAGTAGTCTGATGCTCAACCCCCATATTACTGGTGGTGTGTTGGGACCGAGTATAGAATTCTGGGTTATTATACTCGTAGAATTCTGATACAGCATATATATACCATCAAATGCAGAAATGAATGGCACATAGACGCTAACCACACAAGACAATGATGCGACTACACTGCTGCTACTGATGCTGCTGTTGAACCAGTTATCCAATGACAGTTAGATATATATATATATATATATTAACTCAAGGGATCGCCAAATATATATATATATTTTACGATCCTTTGAGTGGGTATAGGTTTGAAGTGTATCCTTCACTGAAGGCTTGCACCATTTGTCTTAGTGTTATTTAGCAATTGAATAATCTATTTATATGATAATTTGGAACTACTCCTAGAAGCTGAATGTGTGGCTGTTCACACTTCTATGTCATACCTGGGTAGTACGGAGTATGTAGATGAGCCTCACTTGATAGCTGCAGGGAATACAGTAACATCATTATTCTCTTGCCATTCTGAGACAACAGGTGGCAGCAGGCTAGGTAGAATTCGGTCTGCCCTCTCCTACCAGTATATGATGGAGTGCTCTCCGCTCTCCAACTGCCTAGTGGCCAACCCCACCGAGACAGCTTACCTGGAGCCTTGCTGGTCAGGGGGCGGGTCACTTGGATCTGTGACAGCACAGCGACCGGACAAGGATAATAGACTGTGAGGCATGCATTTCTATTCCCTGTTGTCTGTCCATGCCGCATTAAATACACCCCAGGGGGAATCGTCCAGATTGTACTACACGGCCTATCACACTTGTCTAGTCGAATCAAAACTTTATATATCAGGTAAACTTACTGTAACTATACTTATTAATACATGAAATCCAATGATGACATTACTACACCTCTGGTGGACTTTATTTGTATCTTTCCTTATCTTCAATATGTCTGTTCTGAAAAGTGCCTGCTGATTTCTGAGAAGGATCCTGAGCTACCACCTGTTTTGGGGTACATTAGTGGACCGGGGGAAATCTCAATCGCAGATAACTGATCTTCAAGATTCCATTGTTTCTTGCTCTATCCTAGCAATGCCAAGTATGAGTTTATGTAGCGACTAGTAGGAGCAATTGTTAATCATTGCTTTGACTCCGCCAGGGTTCAAACCTGGGGATTCAAATCATATGACCTACTAATATGGGAGATGTATACTTAACTCATTTGGCCATCCTAGCCTATTCTCAAGTCAGCTCTGAAGCTGCCACCTGGTGTACAGAAAACGGGTAGAATCCCCCTCAATCATATTCCCAAGTACTGCAGTAATAAAGTTCACTAGGGACAATTTCATGAGAGAAAACACACAGGCTGGACTGAGGCCCTATAACCCTGCCACGACCCTTAATCATCATGAACAAACCATCAACACACCAAACATTCTACACAACTATCAACCTGTTTAAACACATTAAGCATTATATAAGACAGACACAATTTCTTTTCAACTATAAACTTACCTTGTTTTATAAAAGAAAATATGTAACCCCGTCCAGATATGACCTTAGATGTTGCTAGGATGTAAAACAACAATAAACAAACAAACAAACTGTAGCCCTAAACGATTATTTCAGTTGCCCCGTGTATATACTTTCTACTCGGTGCTGCTCCCCATTTCTGCATGAACTACAGTGACTGGTGCTGTACATTATGCAGCAGGAGCCACTCCCTTAATTCTACAGGATCGATGCTGTAACTAATACAGCACTGATCAAACTTAGATTATTTAGACTGTCAATTCCAATAGTAAGATGGCCGGAAGACCAGTGCTCCGGTGCTGACAAATGTCATATTCAGATGAATAAATACTTTACCCCTCCCCAACAAAATTAATTATACTTCATAATTATCTAAACGACGTTTGAACAAATAGGAACATACTTCATTAACTCCAGACCTGGTATATTTATTGCATTACATTTCATTCTGGACTGATTAATGTTCCGATGCTTTTGCAACATTGGTATTAATGCTAGCATTGCTCTTGATGTGCAGCAGGGGAACAGCACCCCAATGCCCACCCTCTGTCCCTCCTGTCTCCTCCTTCGCCCAGGCCCCGCATCTCGGGCCTACCGTCTGTGGCGCCCCCTGCCCTTTCCGGTTCCCGCTCACCTCTCCGACTCCCTGGAGTCACTTCTCCTCCTGGTACCGACAAGCACACTCCTCCAGCATTTTCCACCCACAACCCTTCTTTCTCCCTATTTCTTTGATGTTACTTACTTCCTTTTTGTTATATCTTCTGCGTAAAGTGGAATCCTGTTTGGGGCTCTCTTCCTATTCCCTTGTTGATGCGTACTGCCCGCAAATTTCTACTCCCAACTTGCCACAGTATTCTTCCCTTACCACGTATCATATGCAACCCCTCCAAACCCTTCACTTCCCAATCCATATCACCCAGCAAACACTCCACTACTGACTGCTTCCGCCGGAAACCATTTCGGGGACAAGTAGGTCAGGTCCCTTTGATGTCCCTTCGGTGGCTGGGAATATCGCGTCGGGACCGGAGCAGTCAGTAGGGTTTCAATGTGTCCCTGGGGACATGCGCGCTAAGCCGCTACGTATTTAATGACCTGGATTCGCCCACAGATGGGGTCCTTGATGACCTACTTATAGAGGTTAGGTCCGCCGCTCACACATGTTATCCTGGCGGAGCACTTCGGAAATAAGTGCTGGTGTTGTGTATTGATTAAGGGGCTGTTCTGTATTAACTTTCAGTGTTGAATATGGTGGGTTAATTCAAACACAAATTGTGTCATCTATGCAAGAGATGAAGTAGGTCAAATTCTAATTGATTGCTTCTAATTTGCATATATAGTATTGAGTTATGATATTTTTATATTTGTTTTACATTCTAGCGACATCTCACTTCATATCAGGATGGGTACCAACTTGTTATAGTGTGCCAGCTCATAAGAACCATTGGGACAAGGAGCCGCCAGGACCATTACCTGATATCCCACTCAGTCACATTATCCTGATACTGAGCTAAGCAGGCCTTCCCCCATCCTAGTAATGCCGAGTGTAAGGATAAGTAAGTGACAAATATCAATTTTGTTAGCCACTGATTTGACTCGGTTCGGTTTTCAAAACTCCCTACCTTCCACGTTGGAAGCCTGCGCTCTACCAATTCGGCTACCACGTCCGGTGACAGGCTCAATGAAAGGTGAGTTATGTAGTAGGATATGCACTTCGAGGACACTCAATCTCATGGAGAACAAACTCTGGAGCCATCCTGTGGGTATGCAAGCGCTACTTGAGTTAGATATTGCTCATCCATTATTGGAATGCATATATAATATAACCTTTTTTTGTTCATGATTTTGCGAAATAAATCTAAGCTTTTAGCGAAACTTAAATACATTGGCACGAGCAGATGTGACAATGTGCACTCACGACGACTGTATAGTGATTTTCCCCCAGGGAGACCAGGCCATGACCTAATACCCCACTCAGTCACATTAACCTGGTATTGAGCCACCCAGTAGTTGCCCTATCACGATAATGCCGAGTCCATGGCTAGGAAGCGACAAGTATCAAGTTTGGAGTCATTGCTTTGACTCGACCAGGGTTCGAACCCAATCCAGTACAGTAGGGACAGACGCTCAACTCATTCAACCATCCCATCTGGTCGTGAAGTGCGTGTGGTGTGTGAGGTGTGTGAGGTGGGTGTGATGTGTGCGGTGGGTGGGGTGCGTGCGGGGTGTGTGGTGTGTGCGGTGTGTGGGATGTGTGTGGTGGTTGTGATGGGCATGGTGTCTGATGGTGTGGTGTGTGCGGCGTGTGGGGTGTTTGTGGTGGGTGTGGGTGGTGTGTGCGGTGGGTGTGGTATGTGTGGTGGGAGGGGTGGGGGTGTGGTGTGTGCGGTGTTTGTGGTGTGTGTGGTGTGTGTGGTGTGTGTAGTGAGTGGTGTATGTGGTGTGTGCGGCATGTGGGGTGCGTGTGGTGGGTGTGGTGAGGGTGGTGTGTGTGGTGGGTATGGTGTGTGCTGTGGGTGGGGTGGGCGTGGGTGCGGTGTGTGAGGGGTGGTGTGTGCGGTGGGTGGTGTGTGTCGTGGATGGGGTGGTTGGTACGGTGTGTGCCACATGTAGGCTCTGTGTGGTGGGTGTGGTATGTGCGGTGTGTTGGGTGTGGTGTGTGTGGTGTGCGCGGTGGGTGGTCTGTCTGTGGTGGGTGTGGTGGGTGTGGTGGGTGTAGTGGGCGGGGAACAGGCCGGGATGCAGGGATTGGGGTGGGTGGTGAGGGTGGGTGGGTGTTAGGGTCACTGTGATTGACTACTGGGCTGAAACCTTCTGTGACGATGTTATCTTTTTATGACGGGATGGGTGGAAATAAAAGGACTCTATATGTATTGATTGACCTGACTTATTTATCTACATATCTATATATATATATCAATGTTCCAGGCACAAGCACCGACAAACGCTATCTGGACCGTTGCGATGACTACCACATTTGACTTGAACCTCCTATCATTCCATTAACAAAATCACTTTTTGTCCGCAGAAGCTGCCACATCCCCTCACTATACAGTCGTCGTGAGTTCACAATGAGACAGAAGTGGAATAACTTATTTATTCAATCAAAAATAGCAATAGGTCATCAAACAATAGGTCAATCAAGCTAGGTCAATCAAGCTTGTTTGTTAGTTTAGTGGTGGGGGAGACAGCAACATTGCTGATCAGGGTGGTCTTCACGCGTTTGTGTCCAGGTGGCGAGTGAGCGGTTCTGGTGCTTGCAATGACGTCATCGCTCGGAGGAACGAAACGGCTAGGTGGTGGCAGCAGTAGTGGAATAATTTAGCGTGACATTAATAGAGAGGTGCTGCGGTCTTAGTGTCCATGCATTACATTAGGGGGCAGCAAGCAGTCTGGTTCAGTTAGAATCGATCGGTGGCAGGTCAGTGTCGTAACAGTTGGCTGATGGCCCTACCCCTACCCCCCTGTCAGAAATGACCAATGTTATGCTAACATGAACAATTCCCTAATCAATATACAATTGAAATACTTTAAAACTGGAAAGCACGACAAAACATGTTATTTGACAGAAAACGGGTAACAGGGATTTGTCAGATTTGTTTGCGTTTGAACTTTTCATGTACATCATTATATTTATATTATGTGATATATAAATAATTATATGAGTATAAAATGGGCGGAGTAGGCTTGTGCTATTTATTATATTTGATTATATAATTTATTCGGCCTGGGCCGGTATAGCCGGCAGGGGTCTTGGCTATCTATTGCTTGGCAAAGGGCCTCGGTTAAATAAAATAGGGTTCCCACCACTCCTCGTTCTGTTGTTCCTTACTACGGCGTAGCCCACCTTTTATATTGTAGATATTATTATCACTTAAAAACAGCGGGCATAACAACTTATGTGGCCCGACAAGTTACCTCGTTTGCAGCCAGGGGGTGACACATTTGGCCCGGTTGCATAGTTGATGAACAACTAATAGTAAGATCAGTGCAGTCGATGATTTAGGATAATAATATGGAGTGAAAGCTTCTGAGTAAGTATACTTGCATAATGCCTATACATCACATATTATCATCCTCTCCTCTAATTTGCCCCGGGCGGTTCAGCGATGACTTTTCCAGTAAACCTAACCGAAAAAGACCTACAAGAAATGTTTTGAAACTTACACCAATTGTGTTGGTCCAACGCGTCATCCTTCCTATGAGAAGTGGAGTCTCTAAAAATACAAAGACCTCCAGATTGTGATGTTGATTAAGAACCGACTCTACTCAACGACGTCTAGTTGCATAATGGTTTATTTGGGCACGCGCAGCCCATGCTGCTGGCCCGGTCTGGGTTTCGGTTTCGGGTGGGTCGGGTGGTTACATACATCACATCTCCCTTTTTATAGTTAATTACATTTCAGCCATGCGCTTTTGGTTTGACTTGACGAGCAGCACTTGTTGTGATGTCGCATCGTTTCTGCTGTTTGACCTTGTACAATTTTCCGCCTTATGCTTGTGACGCAACAATCTTATACATGCTCTTGGATTTCTCATATGGGTGTTTTATTCGCGCCCCTGGCTTGCTGTGCCTTACATCGTGCATCCCATGTTCCCTTTTCTTTTCTTTTTTTTTTCTTTATTTTTTTTAATTAACGACATAGCATATTACAGTAGTTGACGTGTCACATTCGACTTACATAATGAGATGTATATCAACAGTTTAAATTGACATGCATGTACAATTGAATTCCCCTGTTCGATCTGGAGTCATCTGCCTTACTTCTATTCTACGAATATATACAGTCTTCATGCACAATGTTATGCTGTTATTTAGTTTATAATTACCAAGTTTTGCTACACTAGTTGGTACACTTATCTTTTGTTTTGTTTCTTGGCGCTCGGGCCGGTACCGTTATCTTGAGTATGAACATGCGTTACGTGTAACTGATAGTCTTTAAGTTCTCCATTTCTTATCTGTCATTCGGGTGTGTTGCTATTCTGCTTTGTTTATGTTTCTTTACTGATGACCGTATCTCGCTGCGGGTTTACTTACACGGCCATGTCGGGTTATGTAGTTTCTTTGTTCTATGTGTCTGCCCTGCGGGTAATTCTGTGTTTCGTGCACAGGGTTTTGGTTGTCGTTGTTCGCGTTTCTCGCGTTATTTTTTACTGGAAATAGGTGTTTACGGTTCCGTTTTAACCTGTTGTTGTTTCTATTGACTATCTCATATTCCCTGTCGTGTTCCTTGTTTGTTTTGGTTACCACCCCCGTCTGCCATTTTCCTTCATGCGTAACGTACCTGACATGTTCCCCCGTCTGTATTTGTTTGTGTTTTCTACCCGCATGTCGATCGAATGCTTTCTTTTGTTTGTTTTGAAGTTGTTTGATTTGTTGTTCGGTTATGTGTTTTACATTTGGTTGTAATGATTTTTTAGTTATTGGCAATTTTGATCTCAATTTTCGGCTCATCAACAGTTGTGCTGGCGATGCCTCCAATTCCGCTAACGGTGTATTTCTGTAATTTAACAGAAAGAGATTGTAGTCTTTGTTTTCGTCTTGTGCCTTCTTTATCATGTGTTTTACTGTTTGTACGTGTCGTTCTACTTGACCGTTGCTTTGAGGATGCATAGGACTCGAGAATGTTGGTGTAAACCCATACTCTGTAGCAAAGTTCATGAACTCCCTACTCGAGAATTGTGGCCCGTTGTCGGAGATTATTACTGAAGGGATCCCGTTTCTACCAAAGATCTGTCTTAGTTCTGTTATTACTGATGCGCTTGACGTGCTTTGTAGTTCTACCACCTCTGGGAATTTTGAAAAATAGTCTACTAGTAACATGTAATATGTCCCGTCTATATGGAATAAGTCTACTCCTACCTTGTGGAACGGCAGGCATGGTATTTTGTGCGACCTCATTGGTTCTTTCTGTAGCTTATTTCTATATTGCTGGCATATGGTGCATCTCTCTACTCTATTTTCTAATTGAATCTGCATCCCAGGCCAGAATATGTGTTCTCTTGCGAGTCTTTTACTCTTGATTATTCCCTGATGTGTCTCGTGTAATGTTTCTAACATTTGTTTTTGTAACTGTTTTGGTATAATGATTCTGTTACCTCTTAACAACACGCCATCGGATATTGTTATTTCATGTCTATTTGCGTGGTATGGTGTAGCACATTTTGGTATGCGCTTTTTATCTTCATCCCATCCGTTCTGTACTAATTTCATTACCTCCCTTAAAACCGCATCAGTCTTTGTTTCCTCAACAATGTCTGTAATCACTCCCTCCATTACCTCTACAGCCGCGATGCTTATTTGTTTGTCAAATAGTTCTTCTGGACATGTTGTACCGTTGTGATCTCTGGAGAGTGCATCTGCAAAAAACATCTCAGTCCCTTTTATGTGTACTAATTCTAGGTCATAATTTTGTAGCCTCATTCTCATTCGTTGCATTCTTGCCGACAGTTGATGCAACGGTTTGTTTACAATGGACACTAGTGGTTTGTGGTCTGTTTCCATGCGTACCTTTTTTCCGAAAATGTACTCGTGGAACTTTGTACATCCAAAACATATTGCAAGTAATTCTTTTTCTATGACCGCATAGCTACTCTGCGTATCGTCTAGGGCTTTTGAAGCCATTGCAATCGGGCGCCCTTCTTGGAGCAGTGCAGCTCCTAAACCAGATTTGGACGCGTCTACCTGAAGGGTTATGGTCTTTGATACATCATAAAATCTCAGTACAGGTGCATGCATTATCATGTATTTTAACTTATTAAATGCCTTTTCTTGCTCTTCTTGCCAGTGCCATGCAGTTTCTTTGTTTGTCAGAATTCTGAGTGGTTTTGTCATTTCCGCTAGGTTTGGCAGGAATTTTCCTACGTACGCTACCGCTGTACAGCTTGCTTACTCGTCGGTGTGGGCATGTCGTTAATGGCTTGGACTCTTTCTTGGTTTGGTTTGATATTATGTGACCCACATATTCTACGCTAGTTTTGCATATGTCTGATTTTTCGGGGTTCAACCTGAGGTTTACCTGCCTGGCACGTTCAAGAACAGCTCGAAGGTTTTCGTTGTGCTCGGTTACCGTTTTGCCATACACCAAGATGTCATCTGTTATGACATTTACTCCCTTTAGCCCGTTTAGTATCTTATTCATTTCGTAAATGAAGATGTCCCCAGCCGTTTTGATGCCAAATGGCAGCCTGGTGTATCTATACCGCCCCCATGGCGTGTTGAACGTACATAGTTTTGAGCTGTTGGAGTCTAATTGTATCTGCCAGTACCCACTTTTTGCATCAATCACGGAAAAATACTTTGCACCTTCTAGTTTAGAAATTACTTCTTCTACCATTCTCGTTGGATACGGTCCCCTTCTTATGGCTTTGTTCAGCTTCGTTGGGTCTAGACAGACCCAAATTTGTTCTCCCTTTTTTACTATCGTAATTGAGTTAACCCACGGTGTTGGCTCCGTCTCTTGTAGTATGACTCCTAATGCAATCATTCTGTCTAACTCCCCCCGTACTCTATTCTCTATTGCATGCGGTATCCGTCTCGGAGGATCTATTACAGGTTGAAACGTGTTATCTATGTGTATTTTTGCGTCTACCTTTATGGTACCTAGACCAGTGAATACATCTTTAAATGTGTTTACCATTTGTCGCGCTTGGCACCCACTGTCGTCGTCTCGCTTTCCGACAATGTCGATTCTGGACAGAATCCGCAGTCGTACGCATGCGTCTTTTCCTAGTATTGCACAACCTTTTTCAACCACTTGGAACCGCATCCATTGTCCTCTGATTTCCAGTGATGTTTCCCGTGCTGGTACTATTTTCTGGCCTGAATATGTGACCAGCCGACATGTTGCGTTCGTTAACTTTGCTCCCTCGACTTTTTTGAACACGCTCATGGGAAGTATGTTGGCTTCCGAGCCTGTGTCCAGTTTGAAGTTCACCTGCACTGTTCCTATTGGTATGTCCGCAAACTACATGTCGGATGATTTGTCCCCTTCCTTGGATACTGCTCCTATGAACAGCTTGTCGTCTTGTTGTACAAATTCGTCGATATCTGTGCTGTCATGTTCGTCTAGCACTATCTTGTGTATCGCCATTGTTTTACCACGACATACCCGAGCGAAATGACCGATCTTCTTGCATACTGCGCATGCCTTTCCTCTAGCTGGGCACGCGTCTCTGTCATTTTTGTGCGCGTATCCGCACCACGCGCAGTCATTTTGTATGCCTGCATTGGTGCCAACCCGTCCCGGCTCCGCTCTGCCGCCGGCTTGCCGCTGTTGTGGTTGTTGTTGATTAACGTACTGTCTTGCCGTCTGTCTTTTGTTGTCGTACTGCCGTATGAAATCCACTCCGTAGCCCGTGTCGTTGCCACCGGTCAACTGCTTCGCCTTATGCTCGCTCATCCGACACATGTCCTCGCAGAGCTCCAGGGTCAATTTCGGTGTCTGCAGTAGACGGTGTCTGCAGATGTCGGACATCAGAGAATCTTCCAATTCGACGTATTGACATTGTCATACCTTATGCCTGACTTCCCTGATGTAGGCATCCATCGATTCCTGGCCTTGGTTAAATGAGTTGAAGTTATATCTCGTAACCGTAATGTTCGTTTTGCCGTCGCAGTACTTTCTTAATGCCTCTTTCAGAGGTGCGATCTTGTCTGTTTCAGTCGCGCTGAATGTCATGGATTGATGTCTTTTTTTAGCTTCGGCTCCCGCCACATGTAGAAAAACACAACATTGCACTTATTCACTACGCGTTAGCACTCCTGCTGCTGTTGCATATATGTTGTACGCGTGGTACCACGTCCTCCAATTTGATGCTAGATTCCCATCTAGATTTAGGTGTCCTGGTGGCTTCAAGCCTGACAGCACCATTGTTCTCACAGGTTCGCTTCTGACACCATGTGATGTTGATTAAGAACCGACTCTACTCAACGACGTCTGGTTGCATAATGGTTTATTTGGGCATGTGCAGCCCGTGCTGCCGGCCCGGTCTGGGTTTCGGTTTCGGGTGGGTCGGGTGGTTACATACATCACACAGATGGCATCTGCCAGACCTCCAAATACTGCCTGCCTCTGCTGACTCAAGAAGCCATCCTCCAGTAGGCCTTAATTGGATGTTATGACGAAGCGAATGGGATTATGATGTGAGAGACAGTCCAAGGCTGAATAGATAGTTGTTGTCTGCAACATTGCCTCTGTGCTTGCAGTAATTGCAGTGGTGCTGGTAGTGGTTGTGTAGAGGTTTGGCAGGAGTGTTCTGCGATACTGTGACAGTATAACAACTACACATGCACAGTCGAGGATCACTAATTATCGGGTTGTCCTTAGAATTTGGTCTGTGGTACTGTAGCAATATCACCCCCAAACATTGACAGTCCAGTACCGTTAACTCTAGGATTGGAACTCTAGTTGGTCCAGGATGATCCAAATGTATCACACAGGTGCATTGACAGTTGAGTATTGCTAACTCCACGATTAGTCTGTAGGTGGTCCATGATACGGTAACTGTATCGCAGTCAAACACTGACAATGGAGTATCACTGAATCAGGGGTTGTCTTGTAGTTGGCATGCGATTCTTTGGCAATATCACAGCTACACATCTGCAGTTGAGGATCAATCATTCTAAGGGCGTTCTTTAGTTAGCCCGTGATACTCTGGTAGTATCACAGCTAAAGATCTGCAGTTGAGGATCAGTAATTCTGAGGTTTGTATTTTGTTGGCCTACGATAATGTGGTAATATCACAGCTACACCTCTGCAGTTGAGTATCAGTAATTCTGAAGTGGTTCTGTACTTGGCATGCAATACTCTGGTAGTATCACTGCTATACATCTGCATTTGAGTATCAGTAATTCTGAGGTGGTTCTGTACTTGGCATGCAATACTCTGGTAGTATCACAGCTACACATCTGCAGTTGAGTATCAGTAATTCTGAGGTGGTTCTGTAGTTGGCCTGTGATACTGTGGTAGTATCACAGCAATACATATGGAGTTGAGTATCAGTAATTCTGAGGTGGTTCTGTACTTGGCATGCAATCCTCTGGTAGTATCACAGCTACACATCTGCAGTTGAGCATCAGTAATTATGAGGTGGTTCTGTAGTTGGCCTGTGATACTGTGGTAGTATCACAGCTACACATCTACAGTTGAGTATCAGTAATTCTGAGGTGGTTCGGCAGTTGGCCTGTGATCCTGTGGTAGTATCACAGCTACACATCTGCAGTTGAGTATCAGTAATTCTGAGGTGGTTCGGCAGTTGGCCTGTGATACTGTGGTAGTATCACAGCTACACATCTCCAGTTGAGTATCAGTAATTCTGAGGTGGGTCTGTAGTTGGCCTGTGATACTGTGGTAGTATCACAGCTACACATATGAAGTTGATTATCAGTGATGCGCGAAAAGGAAGAAGGCAAGGCGGTGGAAAAACAAGGCGTTTATTGGACGCCTCGGGAAAGAAGTCATACAGAGGAGCAAACAACAACAGTAAGGAGAGGGGCTCATGAGGAGCAGGAACATGGGTAGAAAGGAAAGGGCTCATGAGGAGCAACGAGCAAGTAAATGTACAGGGGCCCTCAGGGGGTAAAGTCAGAGTCCGAGAGTGAGTCTGGAAATGAGTCAGTGAGGGTGGCCGAGGAGCCCTCCACCAGCTGGAAAAAAGAGGGTAAGAAAAAGTTGGGTGAGTGGGTGGAGGAAAAAGGGCAGAGCGGCTAGGAGGCTGGAGGGCGAGTGACTGAGGGTGGCCGGCGGGCGGCCTTATAAGGGAGGGCCGGAGGGCGACAGCAGGTGAGGTGTGAATGCAGCCGGCCCGGGGGAGGGTGAGGTGAGCAGCGGGCGTCGGGTGAGGCGAGAATGCTGCGCGACAGCCCGGGGCGGGGTAGGGTCTCTTCCTCTCCACGCATCAAACGCAATGCTTCGCATTATGACCGATGCGCGAAAAGGAAGAAGGCAAGGCGCAGGTGGAAAAACAAGGCGTTTATTGGACGCCTCGGGAAAGAAGTCATACAGAGGAGCAAACAACAACAGTAAGGAGAGGGGCTCATGAGGAGCAGGAACATGGGTAGAAAGGAAAGGGCTCATGAGGAGCAAGGAGCAAGTAAATGTACAGGGGCCCTCAGGGGGCAAAGTCAGAGTCCGAGAGTGAGTCTGGAAATGAATCAGTGAGGGTGGCCTAGGAGCCCTCCACCAAGGCGGAGCAGAGGGCTCGAGGCGCACCCGAGGGGGCGAGGCGGGGCACGGTGCGCGCACCGCCTCAGAGGTCAGGTTCCCTCTGTGGGCGGCGAGTGTCCGGGGCCTACGTCGACAAGGGGCGGGCAGCCAAAGAGAGAGGAGGCCCGCTCCTTGGAGAGATCCGGTGAGGAGGTCCGGCGAGGGTCGAGCAGGGGGGCAGCGAAGTCCTCAGGGCTGGGTGGGCTGGGGGTCGGGGTCGGGTCGGGCGGGTTGACGAAGGCGGTGTCTTGAAGGTTGGCGGCTGTGCTTTCTGGGGAGGGTTCCTCGTGAGGCTGGGCTGTGTCTGAGGCGTGAGGTGCGAGGTGATGATCCCCGGCTCTGTCTGGGCGGCGTTTCGATCGGTGGTCGCTGGGGGGGTTGTCGGTGGAGGTCGCGGGGCTGTTGGCAGTGGTGTGGGTGAGGCGCCCGGGAGGGCCCCCCGGGCCGACCGTGCGGGGGCCGGTGGATCAAAAATCCGCCGATGCGGCCGGGGTCTGGCGCTCACGGGCTTGCTTGGTGAGGCAGCCGGCCTCGATGTGCATCGTCAGGAGGCGCCGGACGTTTGCGCAGTAGGCGCACATGTGCCGGCGCCTATCCCCTCCCTCGCCTTGGGCCTCCCCGACGGGGGCCCAATCACACGAGGCGGGGTCGGGGTTCCAGGCGGGGCAGGGGGCCCTGTGAGAGTGCCTGTCATAGGCGACGCGGCTGTCGACTTGGGCCCGGGGCAGGTGTGCGCGTCGGGGAAGGTCGTCGCCTCGGGGGGCCGGTTCTGCCGGAGCGGCCTGAGGGGCGGGCAGGATGAGGGTCTCCACCCTCAGGAGGTCGAGGGCGACCGGGTCGTGCCACCCATGGGGGAGCCTCCCGTCCGCTCTCCAGGAAAACACCGTCTCGGAGTAGCGGCGGACGGTCGACCAGGGGTAGAGGAGGTTGTCCCTCAGTACGGTGAGGTGATGGTGGTGTAGGCCCTGGACGGAGTGGATGGGGAAGTTGGGGTGGTCGATCAGGGTGAGAAGGGCGAGGCTGTACTCGTCTTTAGTCGCCTCGCCCCTCTTCACCGGCTTCCTCACGGGCCCCCTCTCCACGAGGTCTGAGGGGAAGATGTAGTCTGCCGGAGTCCCTTGCCGCCTCACGGAGTGCCGCGCCTCGGCGGAAGCCAGTATCTCCCGCACGGCGTCGGCTGCGGATGCTGGGATATGCTGGGGCGGCTCCTCGTAGTAGCTAGGCGTCGGAGCAGGGGCGGCTTGTCCGGCGAGGTGGTGGTACCGCTGGTACTGGGGGTGTACCGCCCCCGGCAGAGTCGCTTGAGGTGGGGGCGGGGGACGGGCGCTGGCCGGGGCGCGCGCCCGAGGTGCCGGGGCGCACGCTGTGGTGTAGGTGAACCGGGGCCTTGGTGCAGGCGGGGGCGTCTCCGGCAAGGCTGGGGGCCCCCCCGACTCCAGGGCGTCCATGCGGGCGTCCATGCGGGCGTCCATGCGGGCGGTTATCTCGCGCTGCTGGGTCTGGAGGCGCTGGATGGCCTCGATGATTGCCGTCGTGTCGGCGCCCGAGGTGCGGTCTGAGGGCGCCGAGGGGGACGCCGGGGCCGAGGAGGGTGAGGCGCCCCGCGGTGATCTTGAGGAGGGTCCCGGCGTGGCCAGGGCAGTCGCCCGGGAGCCCTTGCGGCCCTTGTCCTTGCCTTGTCCTGGCATGCTTGGAGCGGCCTGAGGAGTTGTAGCGGTCCGAGGTGGAGTCAGCGACGTGAAGTACAAAGCAGGAAAAAGGGCAGAGCGGCTAGGAGGCTGGAGGGCGAGTGACTGAGGGTGGCCGGCGGGCAGCCTTATAAGGGAGGGCCGGAGGGCGACAGTAGGTGAGGTGTGAATGCAGCCGGCCCGGGGGAGGGCGAGGTGAGCAGCGGGCGTCGGGTGAGGCGAGAATGCTGCGCGACAGCCCGGGGCGGGGGAGGGTCTCTTCCTCTCCACACATCAAACGCAATGCTTCGCATTACGACCAATTCTGAGGTGGTTTGGCAGTTGGCCTGTGATACTGTGGTAGTATCACAGCTACAGATCTGCAGTTGATTATCTGTAATTCTGAGGTGGTTCTGCAGTTGGCCTGCGATGATCTGGCAGTATCACAGCTACACATCTGCAGTTGAGCATCGGTAATTCTGGTATCTATGGTGGGTAGACCCCCATCACACCAAAGTAGTTCTCAAAAAAGTGTGACCCCATTTTAAAACAGGCTGTGGTCGGGGTAGAACGTTGATGCAAGAAGATGTTAGGCATGCTCAAAGTTCTTCAGCACCCTTCCATTCTAGCCCAACCATTCCATTTGTAAAAAGAGCGTAACAAGTTGCTACTATGTCCATTCCGTTCGTACACAGTTTGAGCCCAGTCAGCAACATTTTTAAGAACGTAGTGAGAACTAGTTTGGCGTGATGGAGGTATTTCATAGGATCAAATTTTGGGTTTGAAAACAGGATGCTTTTAGCAGATGATGCATGTCTAGCTTCACCACAATAGCTATACATTCCCCAATTCGCCAGTAGAATTATACCCATGTGCGTTCCTTCAGTATTTTTGTTTATATTAACAAGCCAGCAACACTGGACTACACTAAGAAGGAGGTGAAAACACATTGCAACCATGTTTTATCAAACGAACCCATTAATCAGGGAAAAGTGTCTGCCGATTCAATGCTCGTGTAGGTTTCTTAAATCACTGTTCCCCTTGGTTATTAATGTGTGGGCGAATAACTAGTAAATGCTCGCCATAGCCGAGTCTGTTGGATCATACTCAGAACGCGTAGCCTAAAAGTGTTGCTGTGAACTGTTAGCGCATCGTTGCCTGAGGGATGATGAGGCTTCCAGGATATTGGTCTTAGCGCCTGGTGGCAGTGTCCGGTACTAACACATCCCAGGCGCAAATTGTAATATTAGAAATGCATGCTGTAAGATTATAAATTTTAGCAAAGCCTTTCAAAGAATGAAGAACCTATAAACGGTAGGCAATATAATTACTTTAAATTATCAGTTTTCTTGGAAGCCGACATCAGGAGAGTATTATAAGTTGTTTGGATAGTTTTGCCATGTCGTTGTTTAGGTTTGGGGCTGTCCAAGTGGGGTGAGTGTACACGATTGGTGCAGTGTTGGGGCGATGATCGGTAGTGGTGAATAGTAGCGATTCGACCGGCCCATGTTTGTAGCAGCGGATCAATGGGAACTCCCTCCGACAATAAATTCATTGAGGCGTGCGGCTATCTACCCGGGATGGGGTTGTCTCACTAACACAGTCATTATTCCATGTAGGAAATGCTGCGAAAAATAATGAATTAATACACTAGCGAGTCCATTAACATCTGCTTGTGGGTGAATTTTAGTGTTTTCCCTGTTTAAATCCAAATAGAGTCTCATTTTAATAATGTACGCAACTATCAATAGCAATATGTTCTATATATTCTACTAATATAACAATATTATAGTGTTAGGTCTTTGAAGTCCTAGCAACATATCAGGTCATATTAGGGCATGGAACGCTTGTGACACCGCACACCCAAACAACTTTATAGTACTGCCCCATTCGAGCAAATTCACCTAAAATCATTATGTCAGCTTATCCAGTTACTGCACAAACTGGGATATAGTTCCTGAGCAAACAGGACTGGGATGTGGGCGAGTAGGCAACATGTATGTCTGCATTTGGAAAATAACCTATTTTCAGGATGACACTTGAACAGCTGTCTCACATAACCCAGAATACATTCAGACAAAGAACATGTTAACCAACAGAGCAATTCTATACCACGACCCAGTAGACAATTGTACCACACAAAGACCTCCTGATAGTTTGTCTGTTTGTTGTTTACATTGTAGCAACATCTAAGGTCATATCAGGACGGGTACCGACTTGTGACACTGCACACTCATGGCAACTTTATAGTACTGTCCCACTGGGAAACCAGGCCACCGGCACATTGACCCAATATCCCACTTAGCCACATTATTGAGACAGTGCGCACCCATGGTTACTTTATAGTGCTGCCACACCGGAATACCAGACTGTAAGCACCATGACCTGATGTCCCACTCAATCACATTATCCTTGTCATATCCTAATAATGCAGAGCGCCAGGCTAGGAAGCGACAAGTATCAATTTTTAAGTCATCAGTTTGACTCAAGCAGGGTTTGAAACTGATAGAGACATGTCGCAGTTGTATGGCGTTGTTTCCCATTCATCGGGTGTGGCCAAAGCCATCGTGCAAGTCACAGGGAAAAAGGGAATAAGACAAAGCAGGCAAAGGAAGAAATGGGAAGACAACGTCAGGGAACAGAGGACAGGCCTGGACTTTGGCAAGTCTCAGAGGGCCGTGGAGAACATGGACACATGGAGAAAACTGGTTGCAAAATCATCTGTGGTGTCCCAATGCCCCTTGAGGTCAAGCAATTGATGACCCTGATGATGATATTTCATTTGCAGTCTGCTAGGCAGGGCCTATTATTATAGAAAGTAACAAGGCTACAGCATATGAGGTATCCAAAACTGTTTGACTTTTCTCTTGGTCGGTACTTCTGCTTTGAGCTTGAACCTGATGGATATAATTTACTTTGATCAGCACATTGATAGTTAATTTTGCCTAGATGACAGGAGCAGCTTATCTTGATATTGGTTTTTATGATATAACGAAGACCATTTTAAGTTGACATACATGTTTTATCCTTCGTTTCCCCCTCAAACTTTTAATTTGTGTTAATTGTGTCAGTAAGATGAGAAGGGTGTGAAGATATATCGGTGTTCATATGACTTCTTCAGTCAATGAATATGTATGTATATATATATATATATGTACATATATAAATACATATGAATAGGTCAGGCACAAAACCTGAAAAATCCACTTTGGTTATTCTCTGTAAAAATATAATGTGTAGTTGTATTTCCAGTTAACGTCTATGAATATCATATTGGGTAGCGTCTTATATATAGTAAATGTGTCAGTTTCTGCGAAAAAAACAGGTTTGCATATTGGACTGATGGCACCTTCAACTCAAACCTGGGAGTCATGGTTTCAGTTTGCCCAAACGGCGTTCGTTGGTTTTTAGCGCCTGAACATATATATTAGATATATGTTCAGGCGCTATATATGAGCCTGTCTCAAAAGGGGCTAACTCTTTGGGTTTTTGTCCATTGTAACGATTGACACAAAACAGGACAGAAACGGTTACACTGAAATAACAAGAACATTTGCTTCAAATCAATATGTATTCTAGTGGGATTATGAAACACCATGTAAACAGCAAATCAGTTTATCCTGAGCAAATGCATAAGTAGATAATATGTTGATCTTTACAATGGACAACGTTTTGTCCCATATTGCTTAACACCTTTTGAGACAGTCTCATATATATACAGTGGGCTTCCAGAATGCCTCACTATGAATATTTTCCAACAGCGTTCAACCAGTGTTGGCACAGTGTGGGGGGTGGTAGGGGGTGACAATCAGTGGGGGTGAATGGTAGCGATCTGACCGGCCCATGTTTGTAGCGTGGATCAATGGGAACTCCGCCAAACAATAAATTCATTGAGGCATGCAGCTATCTACCAGGCTTGGGGCTGTCTCACTAACACAGTCATTATTCAGTGCAAAATAATAGTAAAACGATGGAATTGTAGTCGCCCCAACGAGGTGCGAGCATGATGGAACAATCAATGAATGTGAACCATGGTGTGCGATATTGTTCCTTTGCCAACTTTAGCAGGCTAAGTATGCTAAGCAGCGAATGACACAGCATAGCTTGCCAAAGCTTTGCGCTTCGGAAAATGTTTGGGTTGTGGTATTTCGATATGTTTTAGTGGTGTCTGTATTAGGATGTATAACTTGTTATGGGTATATTATTCAAGCTGGAGCGCATAATTTACTGAAATTTCCCAATATTTCGGGGTGATAATATAGTTAAAGTTGCATGGTCAGATGCTTTTGAGGTTCTGTCGTTTTCTGAGATATATATATAATTATCAGATTGCTAGCTTACTCTAGTTTGAAGTAATTTATATTTTAAATGGCTGCATTTTGAGATATTTGAAGTGCAAGCATGCCCAAAATGTCTCACCATAGGCTTTTGCCGAAACAGATTCAATTAGATTGCATTTAACATTCCCTTCTGTGTGGTGAAACATGTTTAATAAGTGCACCAGTATCTGGGTTAGATATGTAGAATTAAATCTAGATAATTGTTTTGGCTTTGAAAATGTTATGTTTTCATTGGAGTATGCAGTTTTTATATTTGGGGAGTTGTTAAAGTAAATACATATGTATGTAGAGAGGGTTGATGCGCGAAAAGGAAGAAGGCAAGGCGGTTATGGAAAAACAAGGCGTTTATTGGACGCCTCAGGAAATAAGTCATACAGAGGAGCAATCAACAAGTACAGAGAGGAGCTCATCAGGAGCAGAAAATAGGTACAAATGAAGGGGCTCATGAGGAGCAACGAGCAAGTAAATGTACAAGGGCCCTCAGGGGGCAAAGTCAGAGTCCGGTAGTGAGGCTGGAATGAGTCAGTGAGGGGGAGCCAAGGAGCCCTCCACCAAGGCGGAGGAGAGGGCTTGTGGCGCACCCGAGGGGGCGAGGCGGGGCACGTAGGAGTGCACCGCCCCGGAGGTCCAGGTGCCCTGCGCCATGATGTCCGCGAGGGGGACCCCGGCGCGCTGGCATGCTTGCGCGGCACCTCGGCGGAGGCTGTGGAGGGTGAAGGCCTCGGGCGCCGGCACCCCTGGGGCCTGCAGGGCCCCTCGCAAGAGCACAGTTAGGGAGCGCGGGTCAAGGGGGCGGCCGGAGGGCATGATGAAGGCCGACGCGTCCGGGGCTGTGGGGCACAGGGCGAGGGCGCCTACCCAGGCCGAGACGGGGCAGAGGGCGGAGTCCGGGATGGCAGGCACGAAGAGCGCGACCGCGCCCGAGGGGCCGGAGATGGTCTTTGAGCTTCTGATGATGAGGCGAAGGCCCCCGGGCGCGGGGCGGACGTCAGCGCGGGTGAGGGTGTGGGGGCCGCCCCACCCCTCGGGGCTCGGGGCAAGGAGGTTGGACTGGCACAACATCCCGAAGTACCCGTGGAGGAGGGCGGCCCGAGGCACGAGGGAGGCGGGGCCCGGTCGCGTGAGGTGGGTGATGGCGAGAGCGAGCTGATGCGGCGTGAGGGGAGGGGCCTGGCGCTCCCCCCCCCGACAGACATCCTTGGGGAGCCGGGCGTCGAAGCCCGAGGTGAGGCCCCCGGCGCCCTCGACCCAGGACCGGGCCCCGGAGATGGTGTTCTTGGCGGACGCCGGGGCGATACCGTGGCTGAAGAGGACGGCGGTGAAGGCGGCTACGTCGAAGGGGGAGGGCGCGAGGGGGTCCACGCCTCGGGAAACGGCGTACGTCACGAACTCCTCGGCCTGGCGATGGCGGTTCTTCCAGGTCGCCGGGGCGAGGGCTGCGAGGCGGTGGCGAGCGACATCGGCGACCTCCGCAGGGGGAAAACCTACAGGCCGGGATAAAAGGGAAAGGCATCGTGAGTGGCATGGGCGGGGAGGAGCCCGAGGCGGGCCACCTCGGCGCGGGCCGGCGCGGCCCAGGGGCCTGGTAGGTGGGCCCGGCTGAGGCCGTCAGCGAGGAGGAGGCCCGCCCCGGGCTTGTGTGTAATGCGGAGCTCGAAGGAGCCAGTGGCCGCCATCAACCATAGCTCCCTCGCGCACATCCCGAGGGTAGGGTCTCGGGCGCGCCCTGACTCAAGCGCGATGGCGGATGCCATATTGTCGGTGTTGACCACCACCGTCGCCCCCGCGATGTCGTCCGTGGAGGGCGCGGAGGGCGACGACGAGGTTCACCGGATCGAGCTCGTGGATGGTGGGAAAGCGCGCCTTGAAATCTGCAGAGTACCCTCGGGCATAATAGTGCGTGGGGGAGTAGGCCCCTCCGCCGGTGAGGCAGGAGTCACACTCGAGCACCAGCCGGCGAGGCCATTGGAGATCCGCCCATAGGTGGCGAACCACCTCAGATCCTGGAGGGCGTCGTCGGCGAGGGTGAGAGTGGAGGCCTTGAAGCAGCTGCGCAGAGCCCCGAGGAGCCGGGCCATAAACTTCCGGCCGGGGAGTACACAGCTGCTCACGTGGTTGAGGCGGCCCAGGAGGCTCTGTAGTTCTTGTTTCCCGAGGTGGGGGCGGGCGATGCGGGGGCGAGGTCCACGTAAGTTTTTCCGTTGAGGCAGATGCCGTACAGGGGGCAGGAGAGCGGGTCGGCACGGAGCTGGCGGTAGGCCCGGGATATATCCGCCGACCAGACGTAGGCCCCAATGCCCTCGGTGATGAGGCGGCGGCCTACATCGGCGACAGAGGGGAGCGTGTAGGTGTGGGGTTCCCCGAGGTACTCGCGTCGGGGGATGCCCGAGTTCACACTGGCACCCCGGGGGTAGGAGAGGTCGACGATGACCCGCCTCTTTCCCGAGTCGGACTTGGGGCGGGTCATCATGGGCGAAACCTGTGTCCAGGGGCTAAAGGGGGGAACGGTGAAGGGGCCGATGAGGGCGCCGAGGGCCAGCTCCGTGTCGACAAACTCCTGGATATGGGGGAGGTAGTCGGGGGGCTCACGGTGGTTGGAGAAGGAAGGGTGGGGGGAGGGGGGGGTCGAGGCGGAGTAGTTGGCAGGGAAACCGAACTCGAGCAAGTCGAGGACGGCCGTGTAAACGTGCCGGCTGGTGGTGTGGGTGGTGTAAATAGGTACTCATGTGGCCATTTGATTTTCGAGTGGCTATTAGTGGTTTCAGATCAGAGTGAGGATCAGACATGTTTCAAATCACAGTCAGGGCCTTCTTCAGATTGCTAGCATTACGCTAGTTTGAAGTAATTATATGTTAAATACGGCGGCATTTTGAGATATTGTGAAGTGCAAGCATGACCCAAACTGTGTCCACCATAAAGGCTTCTGCCGAAACAAGCTTTCAATTAGCTTACCTTAAATCTACCCTTGTATGTGGAGCCTCATGTTTTAATTATGTGACCAGTATCTGAGATAGATGTGTAAAATACAATCATAGATAATTTTTTTTGGCCTTGGCAATTTTGATGTTTTTCATTAGGAGTATGCAGCTTTTATATTAGGGATATGGAGGCCTGAGGGGAGGGGGATGCGGGCGGCCAACAAATTAGGGAGGCCCGCTTCCCGGAGGGCGGTGTAGGTACGGTCAAAGGCGGGGTACCGGGCCCACGCCTCGCTGGAGGTGTGGGGCCAGGTGGAGAGGATGGTGGGGCGGTACTGGGAGGGGGTAGGGGCCACAGGAGGGGGCGGCGGGGAGGGTGGCCTGGAGGTGGGGGTCGATGACGTCGACGGTGGGCTCGTCGAGGTGGGCGCCGAGGCGGGAGGGGGTCTGGGGGGGAGGTGGAGGAGGTGCGGCGGGGGCGGGAGAGGCGGGCAGCAAAGTCATGAGCGGTGGGGGGGCGGGGTCGGGGGGGTGGGGGAGGGGAAGGGGAGCGGGGGGATCGGGGGGATCGGGGCAGGGGTCGGGGGGGGCAGAGAAAAGCGGTGTCGCCGGGGTCGAGGTGGACGTCCGGGTCGAGGGTGTTGGTGAGCAGCGGGTGCTGGGAGGCATTGAGGGCCTTAAGGGCGGGGTGATGGTCCCCGGCTGAGGAGATGGTGCAGACAAGGTCGGCGCCGATGCGGTGGTCAGGCCGCGCCTCGGGGGAGCTGAGGGAGCACCGGTGGGCCTCCGGCTGGGGGCCGTGGGCGGTATCAGGGGGGCTGGCTGGCGTGCTGGTGGAGAGGGCGGCTTTTGCAGGATCAGTGGGCCACTTAAGGGCCTCTGGGCCGGTCGGGAGGTGCCGGCTCACTGAAAATCCGCCGAGGTGGCGGGAGTCGCGCGCTCATGTGCGCGTTTCGCCATGCACACGTCCTCACTGTGCATGGTGAGGACTTTTCGCACATTGGCGCAGTACGCGCATGTGTGGCGCAGCCTGGTGGCCCCTTGCCTGTGGACCTCCCCCGGGGTAGCTTGGGTGCATGAGGTGGGGTCCCTGTTCCATGAGTTGCAGGGTGCCCCGTGGAGGTCCCTGCTGTATGGCACCCGGGTGTCGGTCTGGGTGCGAGGCTGGGGCCGGGGTCTAGCTGGGTCTGCGGGGCGGGCGGGTGTGTTGGCTGCTTGGTGGGCGGGCATGGTGAAGGATTCGACCCTCAGGAGGTTGAGGGCAACCGGGTCGTGCCACCCGTGGGGGAGCCTCCCATCCGCTATCCAGGTAAACACCGTCTCGGAGTAACGGCGGACGGTCGGCCACGGGTAGACGAGGTTGTCCCTCAGAATGGTGAGGTGATGATGGTGTAGGCCCTGGACGGAGTGGGCGGGGAAGTTGGGGTGGTCGATCAGGGTGAGAAGGGCGAGGCTATACTCGTCTTTAGTCGCCTCGCCCCTCTTCACCGGCTTCCTCTCGGGCCCCCTCTCCACCAGGTCTGAGGGGAAGATATAATCTGACGGTATACCTTGCCGCCTCACGGAGTGCCGCGCCTCTGCGGAAGCGAGTATCTCCCGCATGGCGTCGGCTGCGGATGCTGGGGTGTGCTCGATCGGCTCCTCGTAATAGGGAGGCGGCGGGGCAGCTTGGCTGGCTAGGTGGTTATACCGCTCGTACTGGGGGTGTACCACCCCCGGCAGGGTCGCTTGAGGTGGCGGCTGGGGCCGGGCCCCGGCCGTGGCGCGCGCCCGAGGTGCCGGGGCTGGCGCTGTGGTGTAGGCGGACTGGCGCCTTGGTGCAGGTGAGGGCGTCCATACGAGCGTCCATACAGGCGGCAGTCTGGCGCTGCTCAGTCTCGAGGCGCTGGAGGGCCTCGAGGATCGCCGTCGTCTCGGCGCCCGAGGTGCGGTCCGAGGGTGCCGAGGGGGATGCCGGGACCGAGGAGGGTGAAGCGCCCCGCGGTGAGCTTGAGGAGCGTCCCGGCGTGGCCAGGGCGGTCGCCCGGGAGCCCTTGCGGCCCTTTCCCTTTCCTTGTCCTGGCATGCTTGGGGCGGCCTGAGGATTTGCAGCGGTCCGAGGTGGAGTCGGCGTGGTGAATGTCCAAAGTCGGAAAAGGGGCAGAGCTGCGAGGAGGCTGGAAGCCGAGTGTCTGAGGGTGGCCGGCGGGCGGCCTTATAAGGGAGGGCTGGAGGGCGACGGCAGGTGAGGTGTGAAAGCAGCCGGCCTGGGGGAGGGCGAGGGAGAGGTGAGTAGCGGGCGTCGGGTGAGGCGAGAATGCCGCGCGACAGCCCGGGGCGGGGGAGGGTCTCTTCCTCTCCACGCATCAAACGCAATGCTTCACATTACGACCAATTCGACAATCTAGATGGCGCCACCTACACTTACAGCTATTTTGAATTGCATGTATATGGGAAGGGGGAGGGTTACCCAATAAGAAGAGTGCATAGTGGAGGTCGCACTTGACAATAATAGTAATTAGCCGAGTATGGAGGGTTGCGTAATGCAGGGAAGGATGTATAGGCTAGTACGAAAGGGAAATAATACAGACCTATGATACGTGGTACGGAGTTGTTATCAATCATAATTATGGCGTGGAGCGTAGTGTTGCCCAATGAAGGTGTGACCAATCAACTGCACATTATATACACATAATACCTTATATATCACATATATATGCTTCCACACAAGTGGCGAGTCCCGCCCAGCAGGGGGGGGTTGGCGCATGCTGGTACCGAGCCCCCCGGCCCACCAACCCCAACAGAGGGGGGCGGGGCAGGACCACTACAGAGCTTATCACACATGATAAAGGGTTTATCACTATCCATATATTGACATACCTGTTGATATGGTTATGGAGAGATGCATTCACATGTAAGTGTGAGCATATACTACTAGATATGATGGCACACATACTGATGTAAGTAATGAGGTCTATCCAGTAGAACTCTCAGGCTGGGAATTGTTTGTGTTGTATAAACGACCATGCGTGACCAGCATACTGGCAAAGGACAGACCTGGAGTTGTTAAGGTTTATTTAGATATATATATATAAATTCTCCTCTTTATGGATACCGTATGGATACCTGAAGTCGCCTCACCCAGGCCCCCGGAACCTGATTGGCTGCTGTCGTGTGGCACGGGCCACCCCAGCTGGGTGAGTCCAGGCGGCACAGCCCCCACCAGCCATACATGGGCAGGTGATATTAAAGCCCTGCAGCCTAAATAATATGGGCATAACTCGTTATACAATACATAATATCTGCCATCCGATAAGGATTAACAAATGAGCGAGGGGTTGAAATGACTGGATTCTCATTCTGACGAGTGTCAGATATACAATCACTGAGAATGTTGGATCTGTTCTTAAAGCAATGTTACCCAAGCACAGCGATTCGCTCAGTATCAGGATAATGTGACTGAGTGTGATGATGGGCTATTTGGCCTCGTCTCACGGTGGGACAGCACTATAAAGTTGGCATGAGGGCACCCTACTGTCACAAGTCGGTACGCGTTCTGATATGACCTTAGCGGTTGCTAGGGCGTACAATAACAACAAACAAAACAAACTATATAGTCGTCATTAGTGGACACTACGTCAGAAGTTGGTACCCATTCTGACATGACGGTATATTTGCCAATATTTAAAACCCCAACAAACACAGAGAAATAAACACATGTAGCCCGTTTTATTAAACCCTAATTAACAAAGTCTTCCACGTCAGCCCCTTTATATTAAAAGTCCGCTTAGAATTAATTTGTGTCATGACTGGACCTGGGACACAACTTTTTCGGCTTTAGAGTGGTTGACCTGTGGAATGACCTGCCGGAGAGTGTCGTAGCAGCAGAGTCGGTGATCTGTTTCAAGTCCCGACTGGATGCATACTGGTCAAGCATTACATATATCTTGGAGCCAGTGACAGTTGGTGCGATCGACCACATCTGAAGAACTGTCTCCATTTCTATTAATTAAGAGCGGCTAACAGGTCCAAGGCCTATTATAGCTGTATCCTATTGATTGATTGAACTGGCTCTGACAGGTATTTGATCTCTGAAGCAAACATATGGTTATTGCACTCAAGAGTTTGTAATATTAATCAATAAACTCTAAAGCTAAATGTAACAAACTTGTGTAATGGTGTGTGGATGTTCACTACAAGCCTCACTATACCCTAAGGTCTGCCAGCCCCCACCCTTGTATGGGAGAGTTGTGGATCTAACTCGAATATTGTCATCAATATATCCCAGATCCATGCCACGCCCCCCTACTTCCCGCCCTCAGCCCCTCCCCGTTCACCCCTCCCTCCCCACTCTCTCCATTATCGCCCATTCCATCCATCCTTCTACTTCACTCCTCTCCCTTCCTCACATATCCCTCCCCTCCCCCCTCCCTCCTCCTTCCTCCTCCCGCTCCCTCCCTCCCCGTTCACCCCTCCCTCCCCACTCTCTCCACTATCCCCCATTCCCTCCCTCCCTCAACTTCACTCATCTCCCTTCCTCACACATCCCTCCCCCTCCCCCTCCCTCCTCCTTCCTCATCCCGCTCCCTTCCCCCCTCCCTTCCCCACCCGTCCCTCCCGCACCTTGCCTCAACCTCCAGCCTCGTTCCCGCCCCATCCCTCGGCTCTACACCCCCTCCCCTCCCCACCCATCCTTCTCTCCATCCCCCCGCAGCCCCATCCCTCCTTCCTGGCCCCTCCCCTCCTCCTTCTCCACTCGCCCACTCTCCCCCTCCTCTATCCCCCACATTCCGCCCTTCCACATTCCGCCACTCCCCCCGTCCCCCTCCATCCGCTCTCCTTCCCTCCCCATCCCCACACCCCCACTCGCCCTCCACCGCAGGCAGTGTCGGACAGTGGGTCATTTTCACACAGTATTAACCCACTTATCGGGCTTGTTGTAGCGGATACAATGAGATACACGCCCCTCATGTCAGGGAGGAAGGGGGCTATTTACTAATATTTACACACATGATTCCAGTTTAATTAACTTCCGGTCTGCTATGCCGGCAACGATAACTAAAGGATGGGTAATGGCGATCTAATACCGTAGATCTCTGGTTTTTGTCCTGGATTTATTAGTAACACCTGCATTGCAGGTCACCACCACACATCCATTGAGGACACAATACTCGAAGAGACGGGGCTGCCCTCTATGGAAGATCTTCTGATCAAAAAGAATCTCTGGTGGACTGGACACCTCATGAGGATGTCATCAGACAGGCTACCAAAGCAGATCCTCTATTCTCAACTGTCTTCTGGTTACAGAAAGAGAGGGCGCTCTCGTCTCCAGTTCAAGGATACCATCAAGAGAAACCTGAAGCTGAGAGACATTAAGACTGACTCATGGACATCACTCTCACAGCAGAGAGCTAAATGGAGAGCGGCAGTCAAGTAATGAAAGCAGTCTTTGTCACATAGCGAGGGACAGCATGATGAAGATGATGATGATGACGATATGGTGTTATTATCGATCACTGCTTTGATTCGATTCGCTGATGAAACCACGTGGGAGGATGGCAGCGAGGGATGTCTTAGTTTACTTTCTGTGTCCTGGATGTTTCTGGAGAGGACGGGTGACAATACTAATTCACAAGGTGGAAGCACAACTGACATAAAGTGGTATTTTATTTTATTTTCGGGTTTGGGTATCTCATTATTTGTGTTCGGTTAAGTCATTTTGAGTTGACCCTGACCCACCCCCTCCACATCCTTAAGGGACCACATTTAATCCCAGATTCGAACCCTCAACCCTACCATCGGACTGTCCATATTACATGTGTGGGTGGGTGGGTGAAGATATCGGTAGGTGCTGTCAAAGACCCTATAATACTAAGACGGCTCACTCAGCCTGTACTGTGTAATCAAAATGATCAAACCCACCACTTGGTGCACTCGCTGTTCTCTTGGATAACCAGGTGCTATATTATATGTATAAATGTATATATGAATGTGAAAGATGCGTGATGATGGAGATGCTGATGATGATGCTGATGATGATGTGTATTTGTTCATAGCAATTTCATATTGATGTGTATTCATACTTACCTATCTCATACATAATATAATTGTATGTGTTTACATCTGAAACCCCAAGCAGCAGCTGGGCTGATCAAACCCACCACAAGGTGGAACTGCAAACTTTACATTACCATGGGAGAGATAGGGAGTGACCCGTCTTAGTATTATAGGGTGTTTGGTGCTGTCCATTCGGTGCGTGAGTCAGTCGTGAGTAAATAGTGTGCCATTTGTATACCAAGTTGTATAGTGTAAGCCAGGCTTGGAAATGTTATATACAAAACTCATATAGTGTATACCGTTCAAATTGTAAAGTGCTGAGCCAAGGAGGACTGATATTCTGCATGTTGGTGCATCCGCCAGGAATGGAACAGGAGGACACGAGGTTCCACATGTACATGCCAGATATATTTCAAGCTTTTCTTTCTTCTTTCCTCTGCCTTCTTTCTCTCTTGAATGGCTATATTTGTGTGTGAAGCAACTCCTTCATATATAGGGCAGCCATTTTGTTCTGATCTGTGTAGTTAGAACTAGGGAAATGTTGTAGAGTGTTCTATTATGTTTGTTCTTCACTATGAAGAGGCCATACATGGTTTGTGTTATATATTAACTTGGTTCAGTTGTTTTTTCGAACACAGGCGCGCCACCTGGGCTGCGTTCAAGGTACGCCTCGCTTCGAAAATGGCCGCCCCCATTGCAATGAAAAAGGAGAGCTCTGATTGGCTGACACCAATGAATTTGGCGGCCATTTTATAGGCACTGTTTCTCTCCAGTCTGAAAAGGGAGACCTCTCCAAGACGACTTGGAGGCGCACCCTGAACACGGCCCTGGAGTGTTCACTCTTAGTTCTAAATTCTCCGTCAGGTGGCTCCTAAAGTGTGTCATAGTTGCTGATTCACAAATCTGTTGATATTGTTCCACTAGACTTTGAATTATAGAATACATTAAATGATGAAGATTTAAACAAACATTTTACGCGACAATTGAGATCTTTCTCTGGCCATCATCTTGGCATTTGCATTCTCTACCGATTTCTCTACTTTACATCAGAATAAATATAAACTGCACATTGGAACCAGTACATGCTCAGCTAATTCCTATTTGAAGCATTTTTTTTGCTCAGATTTATACATAGTTGTCAGTCACCCCATTCTCTGGGTAGAGGTGAATCAAGTGTAATGTTTCTATATTATATTTCATATTATCAATGAAGTCTTGATAAAACATGGCCAATTTTGTCATAGTGGTTGGCTATGGGTGCCCGCGGTTGTTGTTTTTTTGTCATCACATCGTGGTTAACGGATATTTTTTCTCCGTTTCTCTTGGATGTTCTTTTTCACAACCCTGCCTATAGTTATTTTATGTCATGTATTTTTGTCAGGCATTTGAGTTTTCCTTTGCTTCAGTAAATCATTGTTTATCCACCAATTCAAGCTGCATAGTCTGATTTCTTTTTCAGTTTATATGATTCCCTTCAATGCAGCAACACATACTGAATAAGCGCACCAGTATCTAAGGTATATACTTATCTAGGACCGGACGTGGTCGGCAATTTGGTAGAGCGCAGACTTCACATGCATAAGATCGGGAGTTTGAATCGCAGTCGAGTCAAAGCGCTGACATACAAACTTGATACTTCTTGCTACCTATCCTGGCTTTTGGCATTTGTCATGTTGGTCGGCAGCATGGGTAATTTGGGCGTGACAAGGAACCGACCCCCCCTACCTACCGATCCCTCCCACACCACCACCACGCCACCTGGCCCTCTATCCTGGCACTTCCCACCACTCTCTCCAACTATTAACTCCACCACCCACACCAGGTGGCGCCACCGCATCTGCTCCAACTGGTGAGCACTCCCCGAACCCAATCCGCCTTCCAGTTGGCCCACCCCAACTCCCTCACTTCTCACCCTGACACCGGACGATCTACACCTCCCCCCCCCCCTTTTTCGTATGCCCACTGGTCCCTACAATCAATACAATCAGCTGATAGGGTTGAGTGCCAGGTTGTGTGGTTCAACTCTCCATCAATCGACCCATGACTCTGATCTATGACCTCATTATAACTTGACCTAATTAAACATAAATTCATATCCCACTCTCCACAGCTACGATTATCACACTAATAATTGACCTCATTACCTATTGATTGACCTAGATACAACCTTTACCTATTTACCATTTGACCTTGATTGAACATAGACTGATTGACCTCATTACTCATTACCTCTATGATACATTTACCTCACTCACCATCGATTGACCTAATCACTCACTGTATATTACTTGACCTTGATGTGAACTTTGACATACACCTGATCATTGCCTTTCTCATATTCTCCTAATTACCTTTAACATGGTTGTCCATTTGAACTTATTTTATTGTTAATAAACTGTCCATAAGATGAGTTCCTTGTTGCGTTGTTGTTGCAAATTAATAGGATAGGTTAAGCACTAGTTAGCACGGTAGTAGTATGATATGACTGTATTGAATATCTCGTCACGGTGCCGGCAATCCTAGTGGGGTGGGGGCAGCACTATTAAGGGGACATGAGTGTGCACTGTTACCAGTCGGTACCCATCATGATATGACCTTAGATGTTTTATCTTGAAGATGTATACTGCCTATCATGGACGAGTCTGAATTCACCATTAGACGGTTTGTCGATAGAAAGCCTGAGCCTACACTTTTACCAACCCAAGGGATTTTTAACCTCCCACACCAGATAGACATGGTATTACTATTAGAGCAACTGGCCTTTGATGACGCTGTAAGTTATTCAGTGGTGATGTTGCTAGGAATTAAAACAACAACAAACAAGCAAATCAAATATAGCGAAGTGTACTGTTTTAAACATAAATATGGTGCTTTCATCTGACAATGAATCTTTAAGGATATCATGAGCTGCTATTTTGGCACTGAGCCAACCACTGGTTCAAACAAGTAGAGTGAATGCTGTGATGAAAGCTTTTCACGGGAGGTGTCGCCACCAGATGGAGCTGTCGCAGAGAGGGCGAGGCTGGATTTTAAATAATTAATCACAATTGATTTTATGAACGCCAGTGTGGTGACATATTGTTTAGTGGGTGTGGACTTTGTTTTAAAACAATTTTTTTCTTTTTAAACAAAAAATGAACGCCAGTGTGGTGACATATTGTTTAGTGGGTGTGGACTTTGTAGGACGCTGTGTCCGTTTAGTAAGGCTTATACCAACTCAGTTTAATTTGTTTAATTGCTTTCAGTTTTCTTGTATGTTTTATCCTAAACCCTGTTAATTACATAATAATTAATATGACTGAATTAGCAATTTGATGGGTTTTTGACTTGGATGATAGTAGAATATGCCTAGTCGTAATATTGCAACCAGTTATAAAAAGATATGGTTGTTCGGTTGTGGTAGACAAGCTTGGAATTATATCAATGTCTCACACTAAGGAGTTGGGGACCATTGTTATGTAATGGTGATGCAATGGGTGCCCACTCACTGTGTGACATATGAATGCTATGTGGAAATGTTATGGTGTGTAGTGACCGTGATTGCGATATGATGTCCAGATATGAAGATGATGTTACTAATTACAGAAATGTTCCCTCCATGGACCAGGAAGACGGCAAATAGAGTAGGAGCATATATTAATGTTTATGTAACTGTATGGTGTCTACTTGTTACCACGGGACCACTGGGTAAGCTCACCCAGCCAGTCTGCATACATTATGGACACCACCAGCACTGGGGTTCAGTGACAGGTGCCCCTCTTGGGCACCGCCCCTCCCAGGCTGCAGGGGGTGTCTGATTGGCTGGCTGTGTGAGCCCAGTCACCTCATACTCCTTGCACTTGCTATGCAGACGCACACTCACTCTAGAGATACCAAAGGAAGCAGTTCAGCACTGAGCTGTGGGTAACACCCATGCAAGTCAGGTTCAATGGGCTGTAGGCACTGATTTTGATTGAGCAAGCAGGAACCATGTGGATCTGTGTAGCAGGTTGTAAGTGAGTCAGAGTGGCACTTCACTAGTAGGTGAACAAGCGTTGTAGCAATAAAGCTCAACCTTATCACTGTCAATATTGCCTGACTTGTTTTCCATTTCTTCGTTATGAGTTGTTTATGGTATTTGCCCACACGGGGTAGGTGAATGAGTAGAGCATCCGTCACCTGTTTTGGGAGATCGGGAGATCCAAACCAATGAGTTTGTGGGTTCGAATGCTGGTCGAGTCCAACCAATGACTTAAAAATTGATACTTGTCCCTTCCTAGCCTGGAGTAGGATAGGACAAGGACTGGTTGGCTCAGTGTCAGGGTAATGTGACTGAGTGGGATATCAAGTCATGGTGCTGGTGGCATGGTGTTCCAGTGGGGCAGCACTATAAAGTCACCATGAGTGTGATCTGTCACAAGTCGGTACCCGTCCTGATATGATCTTAGATGTTGCTAGGACGTAAAACAACAACAAACAAAACAAACAACAAACATTGATGGTATTTGATAGCTGGAGACTGGCAGACAGTTGACAGGATCCGCCTGGATAGTAGTGAGTAGAAGAGTTGTTGAGACGGCCATCGACAAACTTTTCACAGTGGTCCATGACTGGTTCATCAAAGGCTGTGGTATATGCTGTCCTCTCTGTGGGAAAGTGCATATAAAAGATCCCTTGCTGCTTATCGGAAAGAGGAGCCTATGTGGTGGCAGCAGGTTCCCACCAAAGGAATATGTCAAAATGACCATATCATTGACGCCCAATAGCCGATGATAACAAATCAATGTGCTCTAGAGGTGTTGTTAAACAAAACAAAACACACTTTCTAATCGTAATATTGAGTTATTTGAAGGCTGGCCTCTCAAAATGATCTCTAATTGTCTTGACTTTCAGGCCTTTTATCTTGCATGTTACCACATATACTCATTCATCCACATAGATCAACCATATGGGGCTGAAAAGGAAAATTTAAACAATTAAATTGAACGAATGGAATTGTATTATCCCGTCAACGGATAATACAGTTGCTGCTTGGCATAATAATATTTGCATAATGAATTATGCAACCTAATATTGTGATGGACCATGTCATACTGAGATTGAGGATTAAATGGAGAAACACTGATATTGTCCCAGGGCCCCCCACCTAACTCAATTACTTACCTCAACTATACCGTAATACCAGCCCAGTTTTCTCAGCGACCCACCATCTTAGCCCATAACGCTGAATTATGGCTAACCCACTAACACACTAACACCCTTCACAATCTACTAATATGTCCTATCTAAGTACCCGCTGGTAACTTGCAAAAGCCAGCAGCACTTGTTTAAATTTTTTAATTTTTGTATTGAGGCTGTATTTATACTATCCATCGTATATAAGCTTGGGTACCCAGGCTTGTTTTCAATGCTGGCCAGCTGTACTGTTGGTGTTGTCTTATCAAGCAGTAGCTGCTGATAGGTTATTTGATTGTCTGCATTTCAGTAGCAGATAGATAGTCTGTTAGTACTTCAACACTTTTGCAGGCAGCTTTCATGAAATGTACCAGAAAAGTGCATGGAGCAGGACTGACCACTGTACATGGTATTTGTTGATTTTACTAAGGTGTTTGATACAGTCGGGAGGACCGGGCTATGGCAGCTACTGAGGAAGTATGGATGCCCGGAGAAGTTCACAACTATGATTGAGGCCCTACATACAGGAATGATGGCGAATGTTAGTGTTGGAGGGGAAGTCTCGGAATCATTTGGGGTTACCAATGGGTTCAAGCAAGGTTGTGTACTGGCCCCCACGCTCTTCTCCATCTTCCTATCAGCAATGCTCAATGAGGCTTTCCAAGACATGGGGGATGGCATCTAAATACAGTCCAGACAGAGCGCTGACCTTTTCAATGTCGCACAATGTCAAAAGGTGATAACTATTCCAATTTTTTCCACGTAACAATTGACAACAAATAGCACAGAAAGGGTTACACTGAAAACCAAGGACATTTGCTTCAAGTCAATATGTATTCTATTGGGATTATGAAACACCGGAAATCAGTTTATCCTGAGCAAATGCATGAGCAGATGGTAACGTTGATCGTTACAATGGACAAAGTGTTGTCCCAAATTACTTAACACCTTTTGAGACAGCCTCATATATATTTTAAGCCAGTGGTACAGGCAAGAGGCTGAATCGTGACAGCTGAATAGGCCAGGGGGCAGCACTAGGCAAGGCAGAGAGCCTGCCCATTCGCCTGAGTTGTTAAGCGTTAATAGTTCTGAGGTGTCCAAACAAGGTGCCAAGCAGAGGCACCATTAAATGTGTTGGTTTCACTCGGCCGGGGATTGATTACATGACTAGTCAGAAGGAAGGCAGGTGCTCCACCCTTTAGGTCATCTTCTGCCTTGGTAATATTTGTGAATATGTACACTAATTGTCTTGGTTTGCTTATGTTAAAGCTGCACCATCCCATGAAAGGATTACAATTTTGAAAATCAAGCTATTGTCATGGGGGTGATGAAAATGGGAAATACTGCGCCTAGAGCGGGACTCGAACCCACATCTCCCTGCATTCAGGGCCAGTGTGCCAACCACCACACAACCCAGGCTCCCTGATATTACCACACTACATACGCCCAGCTGTCCATGTGGTTACTTGCCTGAGAGGTCAGTGCAGACCACGACACTCGTCCCCCCTGGAATTGTAAGTCTTTTAATGCTTACAATTACATACATACAGACAATGCACTAACACATACATACACAGGATACGTTCAACAACTATAGAGCCAAAGCTTGTAGAGTATCCTGGTCATGGCTCCAGTGTCGTCGGGATGGTGAAAATGGGAAATATTGCACCTCGAGCGGGACTCGAACCCACATCTCCCCACACTCTGGGCCAGTGTGCCAACCACCAGATATTACCATACTACACACTCCCACCTGTCCATCTGGTTACTTGCCTGAGAGGTCAGTGCAGACCACTACACTATTTATGTTTATTGTGTTCTAAATATGGGACTTAACTTCTGGTGCACTTTTCAAGCATGTGTTGCAGCATATACGAGACTAATAAGTCACTTGATATTGTTGAAATCCATGGAAGCACTATTTAGATGTGCATGCCGACATTAATTTAGAACGCTTCCATTTTAAATATATCCAAAATTAAGCAAATACGATAAAGGTACTTCAAAGTAAACTGGAATATAATGATCAAAATAGTATAGTAAAACCTCTTTAAGTCTAACGACCACCTCCACAGATCGACCCGTCCCTTATATCGATTGCTTTATTTGGGTCCCAAGTGAACGGCCATACAATACCCTTGTAACAATAAAAAAACTCCCTAAAGCGACCACCTCCCTAAATGGACCTTTTAAACTCGGTCCCATGGTCTGCGATTTAGAGAGGTGTTACCCTATGTATATCTTAAATAAATAAGAGCAACCTTAAACGATTTAGTGGGGTTTGGCACCATATTTCTAGTTAGGAATTGAGACAAATTAACCGAAAGCCGCTTGTAAAGTCGCCGGCTGGTGGTGTAAATGGTGTGGACAAGCTAATGAGATATCAATACAGGTAATGAAGGAAAGTAGGTAAAGAGTGAACGTAGGAGAGTGAGACTCCCTGGTTTAGTATCTTATATAGGTTTCTAGAATCCAAGATGGCAGTGGTCACATGGGTTGATCCAGCAATCAGGGTTAAATCTGTTGTATCCAAGGCCTTGTCATGCTGGCCACAGTGCCTTGTAGTGGCCAATGATCCATAAATAACACCATAGGGGGAGGGGGTATGTGAGGTGACTCCTCCAAAGACTATCTAAGAAGTGACACTCCTCCTCTATACTATTTTATTATACAATTTCTATACCTAATGAGTAATAGTTTACCAACTCCACATATCCCTCATATGCCTTTGGATTTTATATATTACCATTCACCATTATGTAGACAAGTTGCAATTTATTATAGTAGTTTTCACATATATCCTCATGCCATTAGATCGGCATGATGAAGAGTGGACCTAGCGGTTCTATCTTGCCTCAGTTACAGGTCCTCATCGAGGAATCATTTATAGGTGTCAATATTATTTTGAGACAACGGACAACGGAGCAATAGGTATCAATGTTGTCGGACTGGACGTGCTGGCCGAATTAGTAGAGCACAGGCGTCCTGTGCGAAAGGTCACCAGGTTCAAATCCCAGACGAGTCAAACCAATGGCTTACAATAGTTATACTTGTTGGTAGGATAGTGCAAGAGTAGCATGTGGTCTCCCAGTTGCACAGCACGCTGAGGGTGGGGTGGGAGGGCAGGGGGGGGGGGGCGGAATGGAGGCTTTGTTGTCTCTGGCTCCTTGAAGAACCTTTAAAAATAAAGTATCCCAACAATTTGATGCTATAGTTCTATCCTCAGAAAATGTAAGGGTACAAAATTTACCCATTTCGCCCTCTGGTAAAAACGCTGCCAGTTTACAGATAATTCAACCAAAGCAAGACAAGTACAGTATAAAGTGGCATTTATTCTTACTATTTCGTTGCTACATTTAAGTCATGAGATGTTTGATTTATTAAGATTTTGAGGATTTCAGGCACGTAGCCCTATGAATGTCACTTGTAGTTGGGCTGGGTGGGACGGTAAATCCAAAGGAGAGAACACGTCCTATGGATCGAAATGCTCTGGTCGAAGTGTCTATAATGAAACTGGGTCGCATCTCATTATACAAGTTCACAGAAGATGGCGCCACAGTCGGAGCATTATTTTTAAGCAAGCATTATAGATGGCGCCCGTAGTGCCTCCATATTTAGTATGTACTTTTTCTTGCTGGTTAAATTACCCATGTTGAAATCAACATCGACAATGGCAGAAACTAAACAAATATCCGTTTTGCACAACTTTAACCATATACCAAGAAAACACCTGCCTTTTTTTCTTCTTTTTTTTGGGGGGGTCCATTAGTTGTTTAAGCAGGGGAAATTTCAGTCATAGACGACTGGTCTTCCTCATTCCACTGCTGGTCGATAGAAAGCCCGAGCCTACACTTTTACCGACCCAAGGGATTTTTAACCTCCCACACCACATAGACATGGTATGAGAGCAACCGGCCTTTGATGACGCTGTAAGTTATACACAGCGGTGGATATCCAAATTGGCAGAGCTGGGGGCACGGGGAATCGAACCGCCGACCCTCAGATTAGGAGTCTGCCCTAGAAAAAAGTCACACACTCTAACCACTCCGCCACAGAGAACAACACCCTTTGAAGCCCCAGATTTCACCCACATTATGGGGTAATTCGGACATGCTGCCACTATCCCATCATTTCTCATCATAATCAAATCAGCGTTAATTGATGTAAATAACACCGCACACCATGCATTATTAATGCTTTTAGGAACCGGAAGTGAACGGACAAGAAACATGTCCCATGAGATATGCACACGATGCCTCTCCCTAACTCCATTACTCGGACCATTCACTGCTCACTCACCTCATGTTCCTGTGTGAATTCTATCAGTGTCATCTTCCCGCTAAGCTGCCTGTCGTCTGCTGTCATCGAATGGCGCAAAATAGGTCTACTTTGTCAGGGATGTTGTCTGCTGAATCAACTGAATGAGATATGCCGGTGTTGCAGTTTCCACGGTGCGCCTGTTTGCGAGGGACACATCACTTCTGCCCATGCATCAAAATCGAACAGCATTGTCACTAACCTATAATGTTTTTGGTAAAGATGTTTTTTATATGTTTATGAAACGATTTGTTTCTAGGTGGTGTGGTTTTAGATATATTTCACTTTTTCTGTAGTTTCTGTATGAAGATTGCTCACGACCATTGACAATGCCTTGCATTTGACGGTATGCGCAGTGCATACATTAGTTTTATTCAAAATTAATAGAAATCAAGAACCCTAACTTTATAAATTTAATAGAATCTGTTTGTTGCATATGTTTTCTGTATGTGTGCCAATCTGTTTGTTTCTAGGTGGTGTAATTTGAGAGTTATTTGACTTTTTCTCTATGAAGATTTGCTCACGGCCATTGACAATGCATTTGAATGTATGTGTCCCTCGCAAACTGGAGTACCGCGGAAACTGCAACACCGGGCACTAGCTAGCAGGGGGAGGGGGAGCACAAGTTCCCCCCCCCCACCCCCACATCCCCGACGCAAGAAAAGCAAAATATGGGCTAGCAGAGATAGCCATCCATCTTCATTTGTAGAATATGTCTGCTGAGAGGGAGAGTGGAAGTTTGTTTGTTTGTGGTGCGTGTTATGTCCTAGCAACATATATATGGTCAATTCAGGATGGGAACTGACTTGTGACATTCTACACTCATGGCAATTTAACATGGCTGTCCCACTCGGACATCAGGCCGCCCTATCCTAGTAATGCCAAGCGCCAGGCTAGGTAGGATCAACTATCCATTGTGTAAGTCATTGCTTTGACTCGGTCGGGTTTCGAACTCCTTACCTCCTCCACTGGAAGCCTGAATTCTACTGGTTGGGAGAGTGGACACAATATAAAACGACTACTGCTCTGCAAGCAGGAATTGGTGATAGTAGTCCTAGTTGTACCTAGACAGTGTTTCATAGCTGCAATACCATCTGAGACAAGGACACACAGACTGGTTAGTGTGGATAGAATGATTGCTTCAGATAGCCTAGGTAATATGTTGGCAAGAAGTGTAGGTTCGATTCCTGCTCTAGGGCTCAATATTAGCCACTTTCATTAGTCCCCACGACACTGGTACCATCACCAGGATTCTCTACAAGCTATATGATGTAGCCTTGTCAAAATTACACTATGTAAGTGCATTACAAGTGCTTATTGTAAGTGCATTACAATTGCTTATTGTAAGTGCATTAGAAGTGTTTATTGTAAGTGCATTACAAGTGATTATTGTAAGTGCATTACAAGTGATTATTGTAAGTGCTTTATGTGAGTCCCCTGCCTGTATGCCCTCTTAGTTGATTAATTTAGAAGACAATTTAGAGGATCGGGACGTCACGTTGTGGTGCCATCTTGGATTTGTCAAATAAATAATTAACTGAAGGTAATTTCATTGATTCAATCGGATTCCTTGAGCCATATAACCTCATAGCATTTGACACCAAAAACCACCTGTCTATGCTGAATATTAATTGAGATGTAGCCATGTTAAACCCCTGGCAGCCATCTTAGGCGCCATCTTGAAAATGACCCATTTCCGGACGTCAGATTTTAATCGATTTTTAATATGTTTTTAAGCATGCATATAGGTATCAAAATCAATTGAAAAACCATTTGTTGGCGTTAGGTGTTTTTTATGGTATATTTACCCCTCTATCTGTCTATGTGTAATGGTTTTCACGCTAGCTTCGGAATTACCACAAGAAGTTTGGGTTCGAATCCTGCTTTAGCCGCAACATACCTTTATGGCTCATGACCGCCAGGACTTGGTCGTGTAACAGTCCGGAAACCAGTCTCAGAATGCCCAGGGATGTGGGTTCGAAACCTGATTTAGGCTCAAATATTCTTCATTTTAATTACCGCCAGGATTTGGCAACTAGTTTGAATATTCCCATGAGTCGGATTGGACTTTGTCTAGGATTACCGCTGCCTGAGAGATACCTGACACAGGACCTGGTGTGGCCGAGCGCTTTCTAAATTGAGTCAGTCAGGCAAGGGATCCTTCGTTGCAAGTCTTGAATCGATCTCTGGCCCAGTTCAGTGGGTGCCGTACAACATTGATGCTTGTCCCTACCTTTTTTCTTTTTTTTCTTTTTTTGTCCTTTCTTTTCTCATTCGGCGTTACAAGGAGACTGCAAGTAATGGTTCCCCGGTCAGTGTGGGTAATGCATCTAATTAGGATACCACCGGGTGCGGTGGCAGAATCGGCAGAGCGCGGGCCTCGCGTGCGGGAGATTGGGAGTTTGGTATGCGGTCGATTCAAACCAATGACTTATCAAATTGATACTTGTCGCTTCCTAGCCTGGGCACTCGGCATTAATAGAATAGGACAAGGACTGGTTAGCTCAGTGTCAGGATAATGTGACTGATTGGGATGTCATGTTACTGGTGGCCTGATTTACCATGTGTGGCAGCACTATAAAGTCGCCATGAATGCGCACTGTCCACAATATGATACCCGTCCTGATATGACCTTAGAATTGTACATGACCTACAGTTCGAACCAGCAGCCAATTAGGAGACCAGATGATGAGGCATTTAAGAGGAATTGTATCAGCCTCATAAAGCTACAATCTGTCATTCTTTTACATACGCGGGGGCGCGGTGTGCTAATCGGTAGAACGCGGGCCTCGCGTGCGGGAGGTCGGGACTTCCGATCCTGGTCGAGTCAAACCAATTACTTATACAATTTATACTTGTTGTTTCCTAACCTGCCGCTCAGCATTAATAGGACAGGGCAAAGACTGGTTAGCTCAGTGTCAGGATAATGTGACTGAGTTCGATATCAGGCCATGGTACTGGCGGCCTGATATACCTATGGGGCAGCACTATAAAGGTGCCATGAGTGTGCACTATCACAACTCAGTAGGATATGACCTTAGATGTTGCTAGGACGTAAGATTCCAACAACCAATCAATTAGCATGCCTGATGATGAGACATTTTGGAACCATATTAGCGGCATAATAAAGATACTATATTAAAGTGAATGCGGCATTCTTTTAGATGAGTCAGCTGTAGACGATTCAGCTATAATCCACCAACTCGCCGTCTGGTGGCGGTGGAAAGAACTAAGTCTGTGAATAGAGCCGCAGATCTGATTTGTGGTAGGCTTAAACCCACATTCATTTACTATTTATCTATATTGTATATTGATACCTTATGCCATCCACTAGCTTAATTGGTGTGAATGACATGTGCCCCTTCTGGTTAGAGTTCATCCGGTGTGTCCGACATGCACCACATGTGTCGCTAGATTTGATTCAGTGTGAATGACATGTGTCCATGAGTCATCAGACTTGATCCAATGGGAACCACTTGCATCCACTAGTGTTGCTAGATTTGATTCGGTGTGAATGGTATGTACCCATAAGTCGTTAGAATTGACCCAGTGTGAACAAGGTTTACCCCGTGTGTGTGCTAGATTTTGATTTGATATCAATGACATGCACCCATGAGTCAGTAGACTTGATCTAGTGTGAACAACTTGCACCCCCTCTATCAGAAGATTTGATTTGGTGTGAATGAGATGTGCCGCTGAGTCGTTAGAGGTGATCCAATGTGAACTAGGTGTACTCTCTGTGTCGCTAGATTTGATTTGGTGTCAATGAGATGTGCCGATCAGTCGTTAGAGCTGATCAAATATGAACTAGGTGTACCCATGATGTTGCTATATTTGATTTGGTGTGAATGACATGTACCGAGGAGTCATTAGAATTGATCCAATGTGACCTATGTGTACCTGCTGTGTCGCCAGATTTGAATTGGTGTGAATGGTATGTACCCATGAGTCGTTAGAGTTGATCCAATGCAAACTAGGTGTACCCGCTGCATTGCTAGATTTGATTTGGTGTGAATGGTATGTACCCATGAGTCATTATAATTGATCCAATGTAAACTACATGTACCCGCTATGTCGCAAGATTTGATTTGGTGTGAATGACATGTGCCGATGAGTTGTTAGAGTTGATCCAATGCGAACTAGGTGTACCCGCTGCATTGCTAGATTTGATTTGGTGTGAATGGTATGTACCCATGAGTCATTATAATTGATCCAATGTAAACTACATGTACCCGCTATGTCGCTAGATTTGATTTGGTGTGAATGACACGTGCCCATGAGTCGTTAGCGTTGATTCAGTGTGAACGACATGTGCCCCATGTGTCGTTAGAGTTAATTCAAATCGGGTGACCTGGTCTCCCAGCAGGACAGCACGATAAAGTCGCTATGAGTGCACACTGTCAGAAGGTGGTGCACATTCTGTGTTGACCTTAGATCTTGTCAGGATCTAAATCGACAAACAAACTAATTTTAGACATCCCTTTGAAGATTTTGAAATTCTGAATAGGGTATTAAAATTGCCTAATATGATAAAACCAATAAAGTTTCGAAAGCAAACATATATATCCACTTTAGATATGGGTGTCCTTATGAAGCATGTGTTACTGCATGCAAAGTGATACTGAGTCAATTTAATAGAGCTTTTTATTGATGAAGCCTATATCATTATAGGGTCACAGTTCTGACAAGCATGCCAACATTAATTTAGCATGTTTACATTTCAATATCTTTGAAGTTAGTTAAATCAAAGTCATTTCAAAGGAAGGTAAGGACAATTATTATGATCAATCTACTAGTTTTACCTCAGAAAATGACAGAAGCTAAAAACAAACAGCACATGCAACTTTTGGTGCTGTCACATTACGACGTTTCTCGCCAATGCGTGTCGACGTGTGTCACTTTTTGGGGAAATGTCGGGAGACGTCTGAAAGCATTACACGTGCGTTAGGCGCGCGTTGGTATTTGTCGATGGACTGTGACAGTCGGCAACGTGTATCATCGGATCGGCGAAGTTTTTTGCTTGCGCAAAACTTTTGACGACCGACAACGCGTGACAACGCGCGGGTGCCAATATTATGGCTACGTTAGGAGCACGTGGAGATCGCTGGAATAACGTTATGCGAATGCTAGGCAGACCCCATGCATGTGTGAGGGTCGTTACCAAATGGTTGCTTTTTTTGTCTGTTGTTGTTTTACGTCCTACCAGTATCTAAGGTCATATTAGGACGACGCACCAAATTTTTTATTTTGTTTTATTTTGGGGGGTTTTCACCCAACGTTGGCTGCAAGCTACCAATACGTTGCTCTGATGCCAAAAATCTTGACGTTTCTCGATGATTACAAGTTATTTTGCGCATTGGCGCATGCCGGCAAGATACGTCGTAGTGTGACAGGGCTAAATGAAACGACACGCAATGACGGTCCGAAGTGGCTCAATTTCAGGACAGCTGTTTCACTCATATCCACGTCAAACATCAACAAACAAAATAATGTAGCAGACACTCGATAAAAGATTCACCCCATACTTGTACTGGGGGTGACCGTCAACGTAGTGTAAATATGGGTGAAAATAATATTAGTAGGGAACAGGACATACAATCTCTCGTTCCAGTATTAAATGGCTACTCATATCGGCACAGAGTAGGTGAAATGAGAGAGAATGCAAAAAGACAAGATGGCGGCGATAGAACGCCTTCGATTTCACTTTCAAAGTAAATTAAATCAGATATTTTATTATATTTTTCACATCAAAAGTAGTGGGTCAATATTACGATATATGCAAATATAAGTTGCTTATTAAATTAAGAATGTATTTTCATGTCATTGACCCACCATGTCAAACTGTTTCGCCAGATTTTTATATAGGGTTGTTTTTCACCCCTACTACAAGTATGGGGTGAATCTTTTATCTAAGCAGACACATGTCCCTTTAAGAAGTGCGGTCTGAGAACGTGGCTACAATCATCTTCCCGTGTGTACCTCAAGAGGGTTCTGGCGTAGGACACCAGGTGGAAGCACCTAAGGCGCCATGACACTGTGTCAGTGTATGTTAGAAAGGTAGAGCTGTCAGCCGTTGCGATTTCCGGAGAATCATTACGATATCGATAGGAGGGATGAACAACAAATGTGCTTGTAATTAGGGCAGAAACTGATTCAGTAGGAATTAACAATAAACAAGCTATGGAGCGGGGGGAACCGGGAGGTGCAATGTGCAGCGTTTACCTATATTAGCATAGCTTTGAAAAATTAGGACTGATTTTTTAAATTGTAAGCCAAGGTGGCAGCCATACTAAGTTCTCGGCACAAACCACAGTATGAAGAATTTAATAAATTAGTGAATCCAAAAGTAGTGTTGTGCGATAGATAATTATGTGAATGAGAGATTTACCAAATTAGATTGCACATTTATATGGTTATTTCCCAGGATCCAACGTTCTGACACTTTTTCTATGCTTGTTTATTGGGGTTTAATGACATAACGGCATATATGGTAATATTAGGACCGGTACTGATTAGGGTATGCAGATATGGCAATACCTCAGGGAGTTTGACGCCCCTGCCCTGCAGAGTTGCAAACAACTGTCTTGTGGTACAGGTTCTTGACAGAACCGAAGGCTAAGGGAGCAAACCCTAAACCGAAAACCATGTCACTGTGGCAGCATTAAGGGCGGTTGATGTATGGAACTCCCAACATCTCTCGACCAGCCACTGGAAGGACAAATAGCTTTGCCCCTGTCTGGATATGTTATTGTCGGTGTGAAACCTCTATTTGCTCCCAGAGAGAGTGCCGCTGGTAACTTGCAAAAGCGAGCAGCACTTCATCACTTTTGCAGGCAGCTCTCATGAAATGTACAACCGCACAAGGAGAGGGACAGTCAAGTAATGAACGGAGGCTTTGTCGCTTCGCGACCGACAGCATGATCATGATGATGATGACCGATTTGCGACAGTGCACACTCATGCCAACTATATAGTGCTGCCCCACTGGAAAATCAAGTTGCAGGGCACCATATAGCACGCAGTCACATGATCCTCATATTGGGCTAACCAGTACTTGCCTTACTTATCCTACTGATGCCGAGTGTTCAACTAGTTAGTGGCAGGTATCGGTTTTGCAAGACATTGCCTTGACTCAGCCGGGATTCAAACTCCCAAACCTTCTGCAGGGAAAGCCTGCGCTCTGACGACTGGATCACCGTGTCCGCTGGCACTTTTTCTGATGGTTTACAGGGACATTGCTGCTGCAGTAACTAAGTTCTAAGCTGTTCTACTACAGCAGGATTACTAGCTTGCTGATATGAGCAACCCAGTCATCATCCTCTATCCTGATAATACTGACTACCAATCTTACCTGCATATCGAACCCATAACATCGCGCGCATTGAGGCGTACAGCTTATCACCAGTCAACTCACTCCTTCCAGTTATAATAGTGATTCCCTGAGTTAATCTCTGGAATACCAAATTCTATGTGGGAAGGGATAATATGAAGAGAAAATTGTCAGACAGAAACGTGATGGAATTGTGTCAATATAATCATATTTAGATGTGATTAATTTTCTTTTGAATGCGTCACAGTAGATATAATTTGAACTAGTCAAATGGAGCTAAAGTTTGTGGAAGTTGGAGTAGCTCTCCAGTTCTCAGCGAATAATATAGAACATTTGGGTACAAAATCGGGCGAATCGTGATAACAGTACGATTTCAATTAGGCACATGTTCATCATTCAACAGGATAAATGTAATAATACACACATATCCATATATATATAGTTATGTATATAAAATATATATATATATATATAAATATATATATATGCATACATGTATGGGACGGTCTGATACTACTACTACTAGTAGGTACCGGCAGCGCCCATTAAAAGTCCAGGAATGGTGCTTTTTTCATCAATATTCACATGCTTGTAACTATGTCTGTATGTATATGATTTAGATGAAATTACATAACCTAGAACATCAACATATGTTCTATCCGATGGTGTTGTTGGATAGAATATATAGTAAGTTTGTATTTAAGTAAACTCCATTTGTATGATGAGTGTATTTAGTGAATATTCCTTCATTCCTGATTTAAATGAAAACGACTGCTAAAACAGGGTATTTTTAATGGTCTCGCGCTTCCTTGCACTACCTCGTAGAAAGTCAGGGATGGTATCACAAGAAGCGCAATGACCTGCATTCAGCCAGTTTGTAGTTGTACTACAAACTGGCTGAATGCGTTTCAAATGGTTTATTCCTGTATAAGCAGTATAAGTTATACATGGTTGTACTAGTTTGTGGGTTCCGTTAAAAAAACCAGCACCGCACGTGATGGCCGAGTATGTAGGGCGCAGGCTTCCCATGCAGAAGGTCGGGCATTCAAATCCTAGCCGAGTCAAACCAATTACTTATAACAATGATACTTGTTACTATCTAACCTGTCGCTCAGCATTACTAGGATAGGGCATTAGCTGGTTAAGACAGGGTAAGGATAGTGTGACTGTGTCGGATACTGGGCTACGGTGCCAGCAGTCTGGTCTTCCATTGGGGTATCACTATAAAGTTCCTATAAATGTGCACTGTGACAAGGCGATACCCTTCGTGATATGACCTTACATGTTGGTAGGACGTAAAACAACAACAAACAAACAAAGCAGCAACCAATGCCCACCATCCCGCCTATGCGCGACATTGTAGTTCTTGTGAAGCTCACTAGGTGGCAGAGTTGTCCGGTAGAAAGTTACCAGACTCGCTGTCAACCAGCCACCGCCTCATCCAGCAGCGTGTCCCCCTTGCGGACTCCCCGCGAACTAATCGCGCATCGCAGTACCTGCTCTTACATTATTTGTTTCTTGGAGTGTTGCGTCATATCAGGAAGGGTACCGACTTGTGACAGTGCTGCTTCACTGGGAAACCAGGCCGCCAGCACCATGACCTGATATCATACTCAGTCACATTATCCTGATAGTGCCCTAACCAGTATTATCCTCACTGTTATCTCGGGAAGTATGTAGGTTTAATAATACAACATCAAATTTGTTGAATATAATATTAATATATGCTAGTGGTTACTTGGTAAGCGGGACCTCTTTGACAACTCTTCGAGGCGAGGTAACTAGTTTCCGCCTTTATGGTTCATTAACTTACCAGCCAACTAGGAACCTCACCTGGAGATATTGCCATATTGCTATGCTCATCATCATTATCATGCTGTCGGTCACCATGCAACAAAGACTGCTTTCATTACTTGACTGCCATCTGCTGTGAGAGTGATGTCCATGAGTCAGTTCATGAAAGCTGCCTGCAAAAGTGTTGAAGTGATGCTGGCTTTTGTCAAGAACCTCTACCACAAGGCAGTGGTTTACAACTCTGCAGGGCAGAGGCGTCTAACTCCCTGAGGTATTGCAATACCTGCAATACCTGCATATATTGTATAATAATAGCGGCACTCTCCACTGATTTCCCATCAGTATCACCATCGGCGTGACATACTTAGCCACAACAATTGTGTGTATCATATTAGTAATACATCCTCACTTCTCTCTTATAGGGAGCCTTGGTTTATAAATGGTTAGAATGTCAGTAATAGTAACTGCCGACCTCCTTGGTAACTCCTTGAAACAACAGAAAGAGTGTATGCCTTCAGCCTTCATTAACTGTGTAAACACGGTGACCCCCATTGTGAACCCTTAGCGGCTGACTAGCGACGTCACATGGAAATATTGGCATATGAGCCTGTCTCAAAAGGTGATAACTCTTTTTGTTTGTGTCCATTGTAACGATTGACACAAAACAGCACACAAATGGTTACAGTGAAAGCGCAAGGATATTTGCTTCAAATCAATATGTATTCTATTGGGATTATGAAACACCATGTAAAAAACAAATCAGTTTAAACTGAGCAAATGGATAAGCAGATAGTTTGTTGATCGTTACAATGGACAAAGTTTGTCCCATATTGCTTAGCACCTTTTGAGATAGTGTCATATTGATATGCTATATTGCATAATAGTTGAGATAGGGTCACCACCGGCGTGACCTACTTAGAAGCACAAATTATATGAAACATCTCAGTAATACATCCCACTGTTATCTTGAGAAGTGCCTTGCTTTAGTAATAATACATTGTCACATTTGTTGAAATAATATATAAGGAGTATAATATATTATGTGTATATAAATGCCGGAATCAAATGGTTCTAATTATTACTAGTATTGATCGATTAATAATTAATTATCCTACATTCGGCTCATTAGATATTGTCCAATAACTGGTTGTTCCCAGCCAGCCTGGCACTGCCCTAGGTGGCGCCAAAACGGCGGTTTCGGCAGCCGGTCCGCCATATTTGTTCATTTTGCGCCCAGATTTCAAACTTTGTAACCGGTAGGCATAAAATTGCTAGCCCAGACAGCAATAAAGACTTGTCCATCCCATTGCTGCTACGCTTTCCTCCTTGTTTGAATGTAGGCAAATTTATATATAAATATAAATGGTTTAAACCTTTACCCTTCACTAAATATGTGAATGCGTCTGTCCTTAGCGACATCTAGTGGCCAACTAGTGACCTCACTGGGAGATATTGACATATTGATATGCCATGTTGCAAAATACTACAGACCCAGTCCACTGGCTTACCAACATAAATCACCACCAGTGTGACCAATTGTATGAAGCATCTCACTAATACATGTTCACTACTATCTTGAGAAGTACACTGGTTTGGTAATAATACATTTCACAAATATTCAATATATATATGCCCATGTGGTTAGGTAGTAATCCTACACCTCTTTGGCACATCATCAATGTTGCGTAAACCGTTCATGCCTTTACTGCTCATTAATTGTGAGCGCGTCGGCCCCTACCGGAACCTAAGCTCTCATAGTAAATGGCCAACTAGTGACTTCACAAGGCGAATATTGGCATATCAATATGTCTTATTGCCTTATATTATAGACATGGTCCACTGTCTACTTAGCCACACCAATTATGTATAATATACTACTGTCATGGGGGTGATGCAAATGGGAAATATTGCGCCTAGAGTGGGACTCAAACCCACATCTTTTTGCATTCCGGGCCAGTGTGCTAACTATGACACCACCTAGGCTGCATGATATCACCACACTACCCACGCCTACCTGTCCATCTGGTTATTTGCATGAGAGGTCAGTGCAGACTACTAGTACTACACTCCTCCCCCTGGAATTGTAAGTATTTTACATGGTCATTTAATGCTTACAATTACATACATACAGGCAATGCACTAACACACACATACACAGGGTAGGTTCAGCAACCATACAGCATGTAGCTTGTATTGGATCATAGTTATCGCAACCAGTGTCGTAGGTGTGATGAAAATGGGAAATATTGCACCTAGAGCGGGACTCAAACCCACAATACTTTGCATTCCAGGCCAGTTTTGCTAACTATTAGCCCACCTAGGCTCCCTGATATCACCACACTACACACACCTACCTGTCTATGTGGTTACTTGCCTGAGAAGTCAGTGCAGACCACTACATTACTAATACTCCTTCATCCTGTATTGTGACCGGTGTTCGGTGGCTGAATCGATAGAGCGCAGGCCTCCCTGTAAAATTCTCTGATTAAGTATGTAGTGGGTATCGATATGGCTGAATGGGAAACAGTACTCCCTTTAGAATGCTCGCACTGGGCAGGGAAGATATGCACCTTTAATCGTGGTTCACCTCCTTATCTCTCCCAGCCATATGGTCACCGCATGCTATGTGGTAATCGCACGATTTCTGGGTGGTGGCCAGGTCTGGGTGGGAGGGAGGTGGGTCATGAAGGCATCCAATGGGGAGCTATGTTAGGGAGAGATCATGAGGGCTAGGAATGACTGGTGTGCATGAGTGTAATAGCCAATAAGGAGGCCGGTATCATCCACACTTCGATGTATCTAAAAACATATATAACTGAATAAAACTAAGCATTCAGGGCTTATCGCCTCTAATATATAATTCATAAAAGATAGAAGAGAGTGAAGGGGAGTTATGAACCGTACACACTAAACAGGATATCGGGGCAGTGCAGCCAACGGTATGAGTGCGAACTGTTAAAAGAGTCATAACTCTGTGTGCCACCTACCTGGATGGGCCATTCCAATAGCTTTCGAAACCCCACATAAATGTGGGGGCTTGCAACCATAGGATTTCATAGTAGGATTCCATACTGGCAATGCAGGATTTCATATCCCGTGTAGGGGATCTGGAGTTCAATTCCCTGTCGAAGCAAACATATGACTTACAATATTGATACTCGTTGCTTCCTATTTTCCTTCTCGGCATTAATAGGCTACCGCAACGCTATCGAGGAATGGTGCTGGTGGTCTGATTTCCCCGTGGGGCAGCATTATAAAGTCACCATGAGAGCGCACTGTCACAAGTTGCTACACATCCTGATATGCCCTTAGATCTTGCCAGGACGTAAAACTCCAACAACTAACCCACCAAATCATATCTTGTGAAATGCCTTGGTTTAAAGACGATACATTTTCTCAAATGTTGAATATATATATATACTGATGATTAGTTAGTAATCCGAGACCTCTTTGGCAACTCTTCGAAGCTGCGTAAACGGTTTATGCCCTTACCCTTCATTAACTGTGCGAACACGTCGGCTCCCTAGTGGCCCCCTAGCGGCCAACTAGCGACCTCTAGCGACCGGAAGTAGCACCCACCGGGGTCTGGCCCATCCCTCACATACTGATAACCCATCTAAGCCACTGCCCACCCCCCACTCCCCCCACCCACACACCTCCACCGCCAGACCACACCTACCCACCCGGCGCCGATTGTTTAAGCAAATTGCCACGACGCCCGGGTGGCAGTTAGTTCCGTGGATCGCCACCTTATCGCAAGTCAGGGCGCCACCGTCGCTGTTGGCCCGCCGCCGCCCGCTAGGTGGTTTCGGGCGTCGGGCGGCGGGCGGCGGGCGGCGGGCGGCGGGCGGCGGGTAGTTCATCTGGATGTCGCTCGGGGGTTGTCCCAAATTGGGGAGATGTGTGTTTATGATAGGTCGGTGCTGAGGCAATTGCGCCTCGTCGCGCAATGGATTGTGGATATTCAGGAGCCAGACGATAGTGACGCGAGGAGAAGGCGGAAGGAAGGAATGGGCGGGGGCTGCCGGGAAGGGCGGATGCGTGGTGAGGGTGGGTGTGGGTGTGTGTGATGGTGTGACCGCAGAAGTGTTGTAAATCGCGTGTGTGCCGAGTAGTGTTTGTAGGTGGGAGGTGGTGTGTGTGTGGGGGGGGGGGGGGGGGGGGCTGAGGGGAGGTCAAAGGACCGGCTGGAAGTGGGGGGGGGGTGTGAGTATGGGGTGTGGGAGGGGCTGGGCAGGGTGCGTGGCGGGCGATGGGCGGGTGGGTAGGGTTGGGAGTAGTGGGTGGGTGGGTGGGACCTGGGTGGGTGGGAGGGTGGGGCAGGGTGAGTGGGGAGTGTGGGAAGGGTTGGGTTGTTGGGCCGGTAGGGAGACGGGTGGTGTAAGGGTAGGACTGAGGGAGGGGGTGGATTGGAGGTGTTGTGGATTGTGGAATGTGGGCGGGGATGGATGGGATGGAATGCTGGCGGCGTTGAGGGTGTCCGTAGGGATGGGGACGGTGGGGTAAAGGGGCGGGGGCTGGAAGGGGTGCAGGGTGAGTGGTTGGTGTGGAAGGGTCTGGATAGGGTAGGCTGGCGGACAGTGGGGTTGTGAGTAGGACTGGGGATGGTGGGTTAAGGGTGGTGTAGAACGAGTGGACCCTATTCACCCTATTCACGCCGCGGCCATGTTGAAACCAGACCGAGGGCACTTATGCGTCCACTAGGCGCCGCTGTATGTGAATTAGTGTGAATACTTTTTTGTTGACCAAAACCTCTCGAAATCACTCAAATTTGAGGGTTTTCATTTTTGAAAGTAACATATTCATCTTTGCATATCTGTTTTCCATCTATTAGCCAATTTTCACGAAGATTGGGTGACCCTTGCATGGTGATTTTTCCCATTCTTTAACTACAATGTGACTGTCAACTTCAAGTCTGCATAGTTATGGTGGTATCACATAATGCAGCACTGTCAGCATAGTTATCTGTGCAACACAGTTAAACAACTAGTTTTAGTAATTACAAATTAATAAAAGCTTCAAAAGGGTTAACATAATTTGTTTAAATATATGTATATTGAGAAAGTTATGCAATTTTGAATTTAAGAAAAGATTGACAACCAGGGTGAGTAACTTTCTTGACAGTGCCTACTGAAATGCATCTGATCATCACTCAATCTTCATGACAATTGACCAATAAATAGAAAAAAATGTAAGCAAAAATGAATAAAAGTTAATATCTTCAAATTTGACTCCTTTAATTTCTGTAGTACTTCATACATATCGGCACACAGCAGTGTCTTATGGTAATTTCCAATACCGACACTTACTCAGGCTCGTTCTGATGCCTAATTAGCACGCGCGTGAATAGGGTGAATCGGATGGGCTTGGTAAGATGGGGCGGGGACGGTGGGCAGGACTAGGTAGGGGGATGGGAGCGGTAAAAGGGAGGACTGGAGGTATTGTGTGGTGCGTGGGGGTGTCTGGGTGGGGATGGGTATGATGGGGGCGGTGGGGGGCGTGTGGGTGGGGCTGGAGGATGGTGGTGGGACGTGGGCGGATTGAGGTGAATGGGCAGTGTGGGAGTGTTTGTTGAGGCTTTTACAGCCTAGCATTATATACGTCAATATCAAGGCTGATACCATCTTGCGATAGTGTGCAGTCATCACAACATTATAGTATTGCACCATGGTGAGACCTGGTCGCTGCACTATGAATATGATGCGTTATCCCAGACGCTTGAGATATAAAATCAAATCTAGGTGAATGCTTTGGTTTTGAAAAATGTGGGTGTTTTCATCGCACACTCCTATTTAAAAATATAATACCGATAGATACCATTGGAAGAGGAGAGGGCCTGCACATTTTGGAAATCACGTGACCTGAAGTGGCGCCGTGTTCCGGTCTACTGACCACAGCAAAGCCTTTACGGCTACCAAACCGGAAGCGGTATTACCTCTGATGCTGAGAGGTCATCACAAGACAACGCTGCATTTTATACAACGGAGATATTAGGATTTTACGTCCTAGCCACATGTGAGATTACGTCACGACGGATACTGCATTTGTTTGACTCTAAAGTTCTGCCCCAGAAAGATCCTATGCGACTGGATTTATAGTATGATACCCGCCTCAATCAGATTATCGTGATACGCAAGTCAGCCGTGTTTGCTTCTGTGGAGTGCAAGGCAATATGAGGATAAAAGTTGGTTGTATTAGTTTGATTAGGATGAAGATTAAACTCAAGAGCTCCCTCATAGTATGTGGACGATGTGACAGTATACTATTAGGCGATGTAGTACACAGACTGGGCCGTCCTGAGATGGCCTTAGATGTTGCCAGTACGTAAAACTCCACCAACCAACCAACCAAAACAAAGTAGTTGGCATCCAGTAAATACATAATCAGGGTGTGCCAGACAGAGCACCTGGCATCGACGATGGTGGATCAATACAATATTTATATTCGCATAATAAATTATATATTACACATATATATTAGATATCCATAGTTTCCATATATATATATGGATTATAGAGCACATATATATATATATATATATATATATATATATATATGTGCTCTATAATCCATTATGGGAATATAAACAAGGACACTACCGATCTTCAGTTCCTATGTAATAGTTAGTACCCGATCTAGCTGACCCTGTTAGTATGACATAGGCCCTGTGGCGCCCCCAATGAGTGGCCCTGTGCACTGTATGCCAGCTGTGCCTTAACGCCTCCAATGCGAGTGATGTTTTCTGGGTGTACAGCTACCATGGAGCGACGGAGGTGGCGGAACCTGTCATGAGCCATGAAGGGGGCAGTACAGTGCATAGTGTAATACTAATAATAAAGAAATAATTCCCTTCTGCGTATTTATACTTGCATACTGCGTCACGCATCCTACTCCCAGGCATACTTCTCCCCCTGACGAAGGGCGTTGTGTGCTTGGGTGGGGCCCTTTACCTTTAGGTTTCTCTCGCTTTGTTCTCATTACTGGAACCAATGGACCCATCTTCACCCGCCCTTCCTCGGAAACCCTTGCTGTCTGCTGGATACAAGTGCTGTGCTACTGCCGGACCAGATATTCTGGACCACCCCAACGACTCATCGTTTAATCATTGGAAAGACATCCCCCAGCTTCTACAATCATCTCACCGGAAGATTATTCTTCAACCAAAGATTGGGCCGATTTATCGGAGCCTCTCTATAATGTTGCAGTTCTGCAACTGGTAATCATTGTAAGGTTACAAACAACCCAGTGTCTCTCTTAAACATTCTATATATGTACTGGTTAGGGGATAAAGATAAGACATTCATCCGGTGTGAGTGGAGGTTTGGCAAACCCAGAATTGTCATTGGGGAGCGGTGGCGGCGCCACAGTCGAGCAGATGAGGGAGTATAGAATAATCGGTTCAATACAATAGATAATACTTCCCTTCCATGCCTTTATACTCGCATAAATTGTTATGCATCCCATATATGTTGCTCGGTTGATTGTTGGAGTTTTACGTCCTGGAAACATCTACAGTCATATCAGGACGGATACATATATGTCCACATACATAAAATGTATATATGTTGGGAGTAGATATTGTGGGAAATCATATCTCTATCAATTGGTTGTGTAGACTGGATCTATGTCTAAATACAATTTGATTAACCCTACATAAGCAGATAATCACAAGTCTAATCCAAGTGGCAATTCTCACCTCGGGCTGTGATTGAGTCGGCTTTGTTTGTAAAGATCAAAGTCGCAATGTACCCAGAACGAGGCCTGTCTTAATGCCATTCGTGATGTCCGTCCGACTCTGTGGCGCAGTTGCCCTTTTTCTAAAGTTCCAATCGTGAACTTTATCAAAGGGCCACCGCCCAAAAGTCAAAGTAGTTATACCGTTATAAGGTCAAGACAATTGCGCATGCAACATCTATGTAGTTATATGTATATATATATATATATATATATATATTTATATATTTTAGTTTATATAGATCAATCGGAGGTGGGAGTATAGGCAAAGTTCCGGGCGCAAGTGACAGTGTAGTGCCGGAACTTAAGTTCGGGCGGTGGTGGAGCCACCAGTACCCTATGAGTAAGCAGCAAATACATGCAGAGAGCCCATTGGCTAATAATATAATATCAGAATAATATAATATAATATAATAAATCCAAACATAAACCAACTACATATTACGTACAAGCCTATAATATGTAAATAGAATAGGCTTGTCTAGAATTAAGTGTAGGAAAAAATAGAAAGCGGAACACTCTTACCAAGAAAATCCCAAAAAACTAACATAGATCACTAACCACAAACCATAATCTTAAGAAACACAGACCGATAACTGCCCCGCATTGAAAATAAGCTCGATCATCCGAGCTTATATGCTATGGACAGCATAAACATCCCATCAAAAATATAAAATTAATATTAAAATAAACACATAGAAAATACCTTCCGCGGCTTTATACTCAAATAATGCTTATATGCATATACATGTGCATGTAACACTGTGTGTTAACATGTGACCAGACGCGGTGACTGAATCTGTTGAGTGCAGGCTTCCTGTCTGGAAGGTTTGATGTTCGAAATGTGGTCGAGTCAATCGAATGAAATACAAAATTGATTCTTGTCGCTCCCTACCTAGCGTCTGCATTAAATCTGAAAATAGGGTATGGATGGGTTAGTTTACTCAGTATACAAATGATATGAGCATTCTCTGTGGCGGAGTGGTTAGAGTGTCTGACTTTTTTCTAGGTCAGACTCCTAATCTGAGGGTCGGCGGTACGATTCCCCGTGCCCCCAGCTCTGCCAATTTGGATTTCCACCGCTGTGTATAACTTACAGCGTCATCAAAGGCCAGTTGCTCTGAAACCATGTCTATGTGTTGTGGAAGGTTAAAAATCCCTTGGGTCTGTAAAAGTGTAGGCTCGGGCTTTCTATCGACCAGCATTGGAGTGGGGAAGACCAGTCGTCTGTGACTGGGATTTCCCCTGCTTGGGACAACTAATGTACCAAAGAAAAAAGAGAGACAAATAAGTGTTCACACTTCCTGTCTACCATTCGCTATATCACTAGATCGAGTGAGTGGGAAATCTGGTCATGGTGCTGTTCGCCAGGTCATATCAGGAGGGGGAACTACTTTTGAGAGTATGCACTCATGGCAGCTTTATAGTGCTTGCCGACCGGAAGACCGAGATACAGGCACGATGACCCAATAACCCAAATAGTCATTAACACCAACTATGTTTGGTTGTTGGAGTTTTACGTCCTGGCTACATGTTATGGTCATATCAGGATGACTACCGACTTGTGATAGTGTGCACTGATGCATGATTTATAGTGCTGCCCCACTGGGAGACCAGGCCGCCGGCACCATGACCTGATATCTGACTCAATCACATTATCCTCATTATCCTGACACTGAGCCAACCAGTCCTTGTCCTATCCTAATTATTCCAAGCGAGTGGCTAGGAAGCTACAAGTATCATTTTAAATCAATGGTTTTACTCGACCAGTGTTCGAACCCATGGATTCGAATTCCACGATGTACCAAAACGGGAGCCGGACGCTCTAGTTATGCAGCTATCCCGTATGGTCACACTCGAGAATATATATATATACACATATATACATATATATATAAATATGTAATTCACACTATCTATGTCGCTCTGTATATGTAGATGGGGTTCGTGTATATGGCTAAAGTGCCTGTCACACTATGCCGGATTGAGCAACTGACAGAATTGTCTAGTCCGGTGGTGTTCAGGCTTGATAAGTATCAACATGTTTTAAAATGTGTGAAAGTGTTGCGATATCAGGTCTAAGAATGGACATGAAACGGACATGAGATAGACTTGAAACGGACATGAAACGGACATGAAACGGACATGAAACGGACATGAAACGACATGAAACCGACATGAAACCGACATGAAACCGACATGAAACGGACATGAAACGGCATGAATGGATAGCCAATGGACGTATCAAACTCAAACCAGACAAGAACCGTAGACGTCAATCCAGCGGCATTTTAACGGACACAAACCGGACTTTGTTCAGTTTCTGTCCGTTTCCCCCAATCCGGTGATGTGTGACTGCCGCTTGAAGCAGGGAGTATTTTGTAAACCGCCCAGACGTTTATAACCAATATCCTTGATATGCATCCACCATGTCTACTGTCTCCGTTAATTAAATATCCATCATCCAAAGCCTATCTAAAAGTTAATGTACAGTAACCGCATGCCTCAGAATCTTCCTGACTTGATGTCACCTAGCGCACTGTCTATTAAAGCTGTATAGTCCGAATAAGTATCAAATTTGTTTTTACCTATCTAACTAAGATTGATTGATTGATTGGTGGTTGCTTTACGCCGTGTCGGCAGCATAGGCCATATTCACGGCGATAAATGTTTGTTTTTTGTTCAAACCATCGCTTTTACATGTAAATGCAGACAATCAATTATGTGCCAATATACACTAATTAAATTAGAAAGCTCACAATCATATATATGTGGTCAAGGGAAACAAATTCCCATAGAAAAAGAAAAGTTTCATTAATAATTAATAGAATCCATTTAGTAAACTATATAAGGTGGTACAGTCCAGCTGCCCTCAAACAGGCTAAAATATCTAACTAAGATACTCATGCAAGTATTAATGTGTGTTGCTAAATAGAAGGGAATACTGAGGCAATTTAATAAATATGGTACTGGAGAAGCCTATAGCATCAGAGAATTGGCGTGCTTGCCAACATTAATTTGACATGTTTGCACTTCAAATTTCTTAAAAGTTAGCCATTTAAAATAAAAGTTACTTCAAACTAAAGTAACGTAGACTAAATGGATCACGCAATATATTTATCTCAGAAAACGACAGAAAAGCAACGCCGTCGGACTGGTTTAATTAAATTTGCATCATCCAGAAGTTCTGGGAAAGTGAACATACAGAGACAACAAGCCTCTGAATTTCCCTGACTTTATCTCATGTAGCGCGATGTATATTAACACAAGCCATTTCCAACACTGTCTCAATGACAGTGACCACTATAAACTCCATATGCGCCCAGTAAAATGTGTGACTTCCCTGGGTAATTACCACTGAGAAGGCTTACATTATTTACCGATAACAAGGTCCCTTTATCTGTCAGCTTCACAGATATCAGGAAAGATTCTCACTCCCACCCAAACATACATGGGTGCCATTAGCGATGTATCAAGCTGGGTAGTCTGATTAAGTATGAACTTTGTGGCCTACTCTGTGGTGGAGTGGTTTGAGTGTCTGACTTTTTTCTAGGTTAGACTCCTAATCTGAGGGTCAGCATTTTGATTCCCCGTGCCCCCAGCTCTGCCAATTTGGATCTCCACCGCTGTGTATAACTTACAGCGTCATCAAAGGCCGATTGCTCTCATACCATGTCTATGTGGTGTGGGAGGTGAAAACTCCCCTGGGTCGGTAAAAGTGTCGGCTCGGGCTTTCTATCGACCAGCAGTGGAATGAGGAAGACCAGTCGTCTATGACTGAAATTTCCCCTGCTTAAGGCCCTGTCACACTACGACGCTTCCGCCGGCGCGCCGGTAACGCGCAAAATATTTGCAACCCGTCGGCACGCGTCCAACTCTTCGGCGCTTTGGGAGAAAGTTTGACACGGCGCAGCGTGTTAAGGGCGCGTTATTGGCGCGTTATTGGCGCGTTAATAGCGTGTTATTAGGATGTCTGGAGCGTGTCGGTAGCGTGTTATTGGCGCGTTGTCGGCGCGCTGTCGGCGCGCTGTCGGCGCGCTGTCGGCGCATTTACGGCGTGGAGGCAGCGCGTTGGTATCGTGTTAGTATTGCATGAACCCGTACATACCCGCCAGCAACACGTTAGGACGCGCCCACAGTGCGTCCACACCCGCCGCCAACGCGTCCAGGCGCGCCGGCAACACGTCCAACGCGCCGAGATATGCTGGAGCAACGCCAATAACGCGCCCACTACCCGTCGATGGGACGTTATGGACGCGCCGACGGAACGGTCGCATTTTGGGGGAAAAAAAGTCAACGTTAACCCACGTTGATCAACGTCCTGCCAGCGTTCCGCCGGCGCGCCGCCAACGCGTGTCGACGTGTTGGTAACGCGTCCGTAACGCGCCCTCCAACACGCTGCTGCGCGTTGCGGCCCGTCGAAAGTTTTGTGCAAGCACAAAACCTAGACGCGTCCCGACGCGCGCCGACGCGCGCCGACGTGTCCATTCACAAGTTGCTATGTACCGACGCGCCGGTAACGCGCCGGTAACGCGCCGGCAACGCGCCGGTAACGTTCCGGACGTGTACCGACGTGTTGAACAAAAACCCAACCCGTCGGCACGCGTCGAAGCGCGTTGGTGAGAAACGTCGTAGTGTGACAGGGCCTTTAAACAACTAATGGACCAAAAAAAACACACAAAAACAACAAACCGAAGTAGTTATTATAATGATGTGGATAAGTAGGAGTCCGGTTACTGGGTGCTTTATTAGATTCACATACAGCCAGTGCCCCCCATCGGGTCCAGCATCACACCAGCGCCCATGGGCTACTTAATATGCGTGCATACATTACACACGTTACAGTTATCTAGATTTGATTCTACATATTTCACTTAGATACTTATGCATTTATTAACCACTTGCTGCCACATAGAATGGACGATTTTCACTTCAAATATCACAAAATGTAGCCATTTAAAATGAAAGTTACTTTAATCTAAATCATGGTAGTTTATAACAATCAATTCAATATAGTTAATATTTATGTCATAAACATGACAGTAATGAAAACTCCAACGAAATATGCAACTTTAATTAAATAGCCATCATAAAGAACCTTTGTGAAAGTTAACGTGAAGTAACAACAAGCCTCTGAAAGTGCCTGACTTTATCTCATCTAGTGCGCTGTCTATTAACACAAACCACTTCCAACGCTGTCTCAATGACAGCGACCACTATAAACACAACACGCGCCCAGTAAAATGGGCGACTTCCCTGGGTAATTAGTGCTGAGAAGGCTTACATCATTTAACGATACCAAGGCGCCTGTATCTGTGATCCTCACATATATCACGGTCTCACGGTCTCACCCTATACATACACCATTAGCGATGTATCAAAGCAGGCACTGAGCAGTAGGAACCTGAGTGAATGTAATCATTCACATCCGTGAGTTGTTCTGTTGGTGCGTGTTATCACTATTGATTCCTACGGCCTATCTAACACTGGTAGGATCACAGGAGGGAAGAGAGAGGTGTGTGGGTGTGTGGGTGTGTGGGTGTGTGGGTGTGTGGGTGTGTGGGCGTGTGGGTGTGTGAGTGTGTGGGTGTGTGGGCGTGTGGGCGTGTGTGTGGGCATATGGGTGTATGGGTGTGTGGCGGTGTGGGTGTGTGAGTGTGTGGGGTTGTGGGTGTGTGGGCGTGTGGGTGTGTGGGTGTGTGGGCATGTGGGGATGTGTGTGTGTGGGCGTATGGGTGTGTGGGTGTGTGGGTGTGTGGATGCGTGGGTGTGTGGGTGTGTGGATGTATGGGGGTATGGGTGTGTGGATGTGTGGGTGTGCGGTTGTGCGGTTGTGCGGGTGTGTGGCTCTGTGGGTGGGTGTGTGGATGTGTGTGTGTGGGCGTGTGAATGTGAGGGTATGTGAGTGTGTGGGTATGTGGGGATGTGGGTGTGTGGGTGGGTGGGTGTGTGGGTGTGTGTGTGTGGGTGTGTGGGGGGTGGGGGTGGGGGTGGGGCACTGTGGGAGTGTGGGCGTGTTGGTGTGTGGGTGTGTGCGTGTGTGGGTGTGTGGTGTGGGTGGGTGTGGGCGTGTGGGCGTGTGGGTGTGTGGGTGCGTGGGTGTGTGGATGTGTGGGTGGGTGGGTGGGTGGCTATGTGGGTGTGGGTGTGTGGGTGTGTGGGTGGGTGGGTATGTGGGTGGGTGGGGGTGTGGGGATGTGGGTGTATTGGAGTGTTGTGTTGGTGTGTTGGCGTGTTGGCGTGTAGGTGTGGGCTAAGAGGGGATATAAGAAGGTACACTAGGATCACAGGAGGCAAGAGAGAAAAGTGCTTCGAACCGTGATCGAATCAAACTGATGAGTTAAACATAAAATTGGATACTTGTCTCTTCCAAGCCAGGCCCTCAGCATTATTACAACAGAACAAGGAAAATGGTTGGCTCAGTGTCAGGATAATGTGACTGAGTCAGTTGGATATCAGGTCATGGTGCTGGCATCCTGGTCTCCCAGTGGGGCAGAACTATAAAGTCGCCATGACGGCGCATTGTCACAAGTCGGTACCTGTCCTGATATGACCTTAGATGTTGCTAGGACGTAAACCAACAACAAACAAATAAACCAAACATGGAGGTTTGTGGGTGTGTGTGCAGGTGTGGGTGTGTGCGGGTGTTGGTGGGTGTGGGTGTGGAGTAAGGGGGGTGTAAGTAGGTACATTTGCTTAGACAATGTTACCTTAATGTGCACCCCATATATACGGAGAGTTCCCGAGGATTATATTCTATTGACTCAGTATTCACTTCTAACCAGCAATACATGCTTAATAAGTGCATTATGATACGTAGGATTAAATCTAGATAATTGCTTTGCTTTTGAAATATTATTATGTTTGTGTCGGACTCTGCAAACTACTCATGTCTATATCGATGTCTGAACTGAAGGTGCCACATTGCCATGTCGGCATGCATGTGTTGTGTTTTTTTTGTTGGTAACGTATTTATTCATCTGAATATGACATTTGACAGTGCCGGAGCGCTGGTCTTCCGGCTGGTCTTCCGGCCATCCTACTATTGGAATTGAATTTGTTCGCTTATAAAATATGGTAAGTTCATAGTTGACAAGAAACTGGCGAGAAGGTGGGGGGTTGGGGGGGGGGGGGGTGAGAAGCTCAGGGCTTTGCTAGTAATTACTACAGTAGTCATTCAAGGGTGATTGCATCAGGGAGCCTAGCTGGTGTAATATATATGTGGCTGTGGTATATATATAAAAAATATATATATATATATATATATAAATAGACAGTTAGGCCCTTGGAAAAGAGAATAATAAACTAGAAGACTGGATCAGAAAAGATATATATATTCTCTGGCAGGAATATATTAATAACCGACCAAAATAAATCTGACCCGCGGTGACGGTCAGTAGACAATAGTTACCACTATCAGGTGGCGCCAATGTGGCAGAAGAGGAAACTAAACCCTGGGTAGTACATAGCATGTATCTCATGGTATGGTCACACTGATGCTGATAGTGTCCCCGGTTCTTTTCCCACACTGGAGTACAGAGCACAATCGTATACCTAGTATGTTGCTAGGCCATGGAACCCCAATGAATCTCCATGTGGCATATATCGTTGTCAACAAGAATGGCAATTAGATCGGGACAAGATTATCAGGTATTTATGCGACGTACTCGTGGCATCTTACCTCACATAGCGACTGGCGCGGTATGGAATTCGATGGGAGAGGGTGGGTCTTGTTCAGGAGCGTGAGGTTGGGACGGTACTGAGGTACAGGAGGTACCGGAGGTACCGGAGGTGGAATGTAGAATCATTAGTCTCCTGGGTGATGCGAGGACATCATGGTTACACGCACTCTCACCACTAGAGGACTATGGGGCGCCAGGTGCGTGATGTTGAACTAGTCAGTAGGAACATGCATTCCTGTTGAGAGCCACTAAATTAGTAAATCCATTGATATTAACAATTTTCTCATTCAGGTGTGTATTGTTGAACCAGTTAGACACATGCATATGGGGTTTTGACTGTCAGTGAATTATTAATGGCAGTAATATTACACCTGCTTTTGTTTTCTTTAATCCTTTCTATTCCTTCTCTATCTTGATTTTAGAATATATTATATATGTGAATGATATGTAAAATAACAAAGCCTTACGATTAGTGCCTCTGTGCTGAAAAAAATACCTTATTTACGTACAACAACACAATCCTTCTATTGTATTCATACCTGCTATCCATTATACCCCTTTAACGGTGGCTACTCGGTTCTGAGCTGCTCTGAGATATCAGCCAAAGGGTTGCTTTGTTGATTGTTGGTTGTTGGTGTTTTATCTCCTGGAAACATATATGGTCATATGAAGGGTTCAGGCCCAAAACCAGGTAAACAGCAATCCAAAAATGTGGTTTAAATAAAACAACTTATACGTTAAAATGATTTTAATTCTCATTAATTCCACTTTTCATATGGTCATATGGTTATGGAGCAATGAACAAAATAGAAGGAATATAAAAATAAAATAACTGTTTGAAAGGTTTGATTCCAATGTTGATCTCCATTTTTGGATTCTGCGCCTGAATTCTTCATATCAGGATCAGCACCGACTTTTGACAGTGCGCAATCATGGCGACTGCTTAGTGCCGCCCCAATGGAAGTCCAGGCCGCCAGCACCATGCCCTGACATCCCACTCAGTCACATTATCCTGACACTGAGATAACGTGACTTCACAGTGCGCCTCTACTAGACCATTGACTACATGACCTAATATCCCACCCAAACACATTATCCTGATTTTGAAAGAAGCACTCACAACCCTCTCCTATTAATGCCAATCACTATCCTAAATAGCGAGAAGAATAAATTGGGTAAGTCATTGGTTTAACTAACATTGAAATTCAAACCACAAAGCCTCCTGTGTTGGGAATCCAACCTAGCGCTCTACACCCACTGGACTGTCCCATCCGGCGCCTTCATTATCCATTAAGCCCCTGTCACACATCACCAGATTGGAGAAAATGGAAAGAAACCGAACAAAGTCCGTTGATAGTCCGGTTTGTGTCCGTACAAGTTTTGAACATGCACAAAACTTGGAACGGATGCTGCCGGATTGACGTCTACGTTTCTTGTCTGGTTTCAGTCCGTTTAGTCTGTTTACCGTCCATTGGCTATCCGTTCATGTCCATTCCATGTCCGTTTCATGTCCGTTCATCCGGCGGCCTTTGACCCTATATCGCAACATTATGCCACATTTTAATACATTTTGATAGTTAGGACACCCGGACTAGACAATTCTGTCTGTTGCTCAATCCGGTGATGTGTGACAGGGGCTTTACCAAAGACATCTCCTTCACTCCTGATGCTGACACTGACAAATGACTACACACATGACAAGAGGCTGCGGTGGCTGAGTCGTTAGAACACAGGCTTCTTGTGAGGAAGGTCGCGAGTAAAACCAATAACTTAACAAACTTATACTTATACTTGTCACTACCGAACATCAGCATTACTAGAAGAGGACAAGGACTGGATAGTTCAGTACAGTATAACCCCATTAAACCAAGCTCGGTTAAACCAAATGTTCAGTTAATCCAAACGTTTTTTGGCGGCCTGCCAACATACTGCCATTTATCATATAAAATGTTGGTTAAACCAAATTTGATTAATCCAAATTGTTGGTTAATTCAAACAAAAGTGTCAGACCTCATGCCACTTTGTCATGGTTAAACCAAAATTCCATGTGGTTATAAGGTTATCTGAGACCCCACCAACATTTTATATGATAAATGGTAGTATTTTGCTGGGCTGCTGAAAAAAGTTTGGATTAACCGATCGTTTGGTTTAATCAAGCTTGGTTTAATGGGGTTATACTGTATATACATTAACAAAACAATAATCAAATTTTCCATATACATGGTACATTACATGTGCAATACACGCTTACTCAAAATCAAGGTCAAAGCCAAAGCTCGCTTAAACCAACCGGGTTATACTGTATTAGGATAATGCCCCTGCGAAGGACATTGGGTTATTGCCCCAACGGCCAGGTCTCCCAGTGGGGCAGCACCATAAAGTGTGCACTGTCACAAATCGGTAACCAATCCCAATACAACCTTACATGTTGCCAGGATGAAAACATAAACACCAAGCAAACTAAAACCATTCACATAAAGTGGTCGCTTTGACGCCCACCCCAAACTGAAACTCAGATCGTTATCCAGGGCCGCTCGCAGGCTCGCCATTCACAGCTCTAGCACTCTTTGATGCAGTTCCAGATCATCATCATCATCATATTCCACTTCCCAACCTCACATCGACGTCGATGTAGACACTTTACTGTCCTTACCATCCACCGGTGAAAAAGTCAATATTTTGTCTAATGTCTCTTCTACACCACCGGTCGCGCCCTGCGATTCCTTTTCATCAAGAATTTCTATCTTTTTCCGTGATGCTGCACAACACGGGTAATTTGTCGTGCGGACACAGCCATTGCCAGACCAGTAACAAAGGACGCAATGTCTGCCACCATATATCGAGAAAAGACTGTATTAATCTAATCTTTCGACACTAATGGCGCTGTCACACTACAACGCTTCTCGCCGGCACGCTGTCAGCGCGCAAAATATCTTCTAGGCGTCGAGACACGTCCAACTTTTCGGCGGTTGGGGAAAAAGATCGGCGCAGCACGTTATTCGCGCGCGGCCAACGTGAGTCGACGAGTGAGGGAAAAGTTTGGTGCGAAGTGCTCATATGACCTTAGATGTTGGTAGGATGTAAAATAACAAAGCAACCATTTGGCGCAACGTGTGGAGACGACTGCCTAGCATTCGCATAACGTTATTCCAGCACTGGTGACATCCTTCTGACGTCGCCATAATATTGGAACCTGCGAGTTGACGCACCTTGTGGGTCGTCGCGGTTTTTTTAACATGCTTAAAACAGTGAGCGACCAACTACGCACGCCGCCGTCTTCCGGTGACGGTCGACGTCCAGGATAGTGTACCGACATGTATCAATGTTCACATAATGTCCCCCTAACGTTTCCCGACGTTTCGCCAAAAATTTACAAATGTTGACGCGCATTGGAGCGAAACGTTGTAGTGTGACAGGGGTATAACGTTGCCTATTCTCACTTCTTAAGATAGAAAACCTGATTAGCCTATGTAAACATCACTCGTACTGCCACCTTTAGAGATCTCGCAAACTAATTCTTATGTCACCGTCTGTAGATAACTGTGTGTGCGCCTATATAATGCCATGTTCTACGGCAGAGAGCTCAATAACTAGCCTGAAAATTGCCACCCCCCCAGCCCCATGATAGCCAATTACTAAAGTGCAAGGGATAAAGCTTGTATGACCTCACTGTAGTATTGAACTTGTTGAATTGAACTTGTTGTTGAACAAAAAGCCTTGCAAAGTTGGACCTATAATAAATCCAACTTTAACCTATTTTGCTGTCTTGCTCATCAAATAACCACTCTCTGTGTGAATTTTGCCTTGATGACCTTGCATTTAGCAGCGGCAATTGGACGTGACACTCATAGGATTTGACGTACCGATGGTACTCACAACTTGGCACGTCTGATTCAAGCAAATTGTCCTGCGACTGGAGGCTAACATCGCGCATGAATGCGCATGTAGGCTCACTTCCCTGCAGCAGCCAGCACGCCGGTTGTGACTTAGGCAGCCCGGACTTCAAAGAAGCTTTTTTGGGGAGTTTTCTTGGTATATTAGTTGTTAAAGAATGGGAAATTTCAATCGCGGACAATTGGTCTTCCTAATTCCACTGCTTCTTGTCCTATCCTAATAATGCCGAGCGCCTGGCTAGGAAGTGACAAGTATCAATTTTTAAGTCATTGGTTTGACTCGACCAGGATTCGTACCACCGATCCCATGATCTACCACCGCGGGAGACGGACGTTCTCACTCATTTGGCCATCCCGTTTGGTTACTCCTGTGTACACACGTCGGAAACAAGTATATCTATTTTATTGAACAACACCTCTAGAGCACATTGATCTTCATCATCAGCTATTGCCCGTCAAACATATGGTCATTCTGACATATTTCTTTGGAGGAAATCCACTACCACCACATAGGCTGCTGTTTCCATTAAGCAGCAAGGGGTCTTTGATATGCACTTTCCCACAGACAGGACAGCACACTCCACAGCCTTTGATGAACCTGTTGTGGATCACTGGTTGGAACGGATAATAGCCCAAATTGCAAATCGGTCCACTAGCAGGATCATTCAGAAACCCGACACTTTCTCAGGTGGACACTCTACCGCCTGAGCTATGTCCCACTCCTCCATACACACGTCGGATGCACACTATTCCTTCGGACTGTATCCTGAACGAATCAACATAGACTTTGCTCAAGTAATATTGGTATAACTAGTTACGCAACACAACAACAAAAAACTACCTAACAAAAGCATCGGGATAAAGTGGTCGTTTAGCGGCCCAGCCTGCACTCAACCCGTCATCAAACAGTGCCACTCACAATTGCTCATTGGTTGGTTGTTGGAGTTTTTCATCCCTGCAACATCTAAGGACATATCAGGACTGGTACCGACTTGTGACAGTGCACACTCATGCCGACGCTATAATGCTACCCCTCTGGGAAATCAGGCCACCGGCACAATGATCCATTATCCCCCCTCATTCACAATATCCTTACGCAGCGCTAACCAGTCCATGCACTACCCTATTAACGCCGAGCGTCAGGCTAGGAAGCGACAAGCATACATTTTACAAATAATTGATTTGAAAACTAGACCGGGAACCCAAACTCCACGATCTCTCACACACGAGGCCCGCACTTTACGGATTCGGCCAACGCGCCGCGCGTCCGTAATTGCTAACCTGCGGCGCGTCCCGCCATGCGGCGCCACTCGCGCGGCGCATTAAGAACCAATTTGCTGCCTGCGGACAAATAAAACGGTTTCAGCGGCACTATTGGAAACGAGGCCAAGACGAGGCCGCTGACACTCCTCCGAGGCAGCGGGTGGTTGAGGGTAATTGCCCTAATGATTGGCAGTTGTGCGGGTAGCTAGCTCGTGGATGGCTTGCGGATGAGGCATAGGGGGGAAAGCCGGTGGGTGGTGACAGAAAGAGGGGGGACGAGGGGAAGGGATGACACTGCCATTTGCTCAAGATGAGCAAATGATGCCTGACAATGATCGCCTTCTTTATGGTGTCCGCCTTCGTTAGGTTGTCCTCAGCTCTCTCTTTATGTCCTTAGCTCTTCCTGCGCTAGTTACCCACTATTGGTTGGGGTTTTTCTTGTTAACACTACCAAGGGTTCTACGCTGTCGGGAAAATATGACTTGTGAACTATTCAAAATGCTCCTATTATCGCAGACGTGTTATGACTGGGGGGGTGGGGGAGTAGGGTGGGGCAGCACTAGTGATATTGTCTCATTCTTTTTTTTCTTTTTCTTGTTCGTAGCTTTTTTTTCTTCTCTGTAGTCCTATGCCATAATTACGCATTTCTTCCGTATTTTCGGCAATGAGGGATGGCAACGTTAATTGTCTATGTTCTTTGCCGACAAGCATTGGAAGCTATCCGATGTATAGAAGGGAACACAAACCACGGACACAAACAGTAAGTTCAGTCAAGAAAGGTTTATTAAAGTTGCACAGTCCGATGGTTTTGAGTTTCTATCATTTTCTGAGATATATATATATTTAGGTTGTTCTTTATAATCTACCTTACTTTAGCTTGAAGTAACTATTATTTTAAATGGCTAACTTTTGAGATATTCGAAGTACAAACATGCCAAATTAATTATGGCAAACACGCCAAAACTCTGACACCATAGCCTTCTGCAGTAACAGATTGTAAAATATTCTGATAATGACGCATTGGTGCGGGAATGCAAATGTTCTACTTATGAAAAAGGTATATAGGGCCTGGTGCATAGATGTGTTTATGTAGGTGATGGTGGTACTTGACTCATTGGTAAATAGACATTGTGGTGCTAGTAAGATAGTGTGTAAGGGGCACTCATAGCTCTACCCACTACCCCCTCCGCCCTCTGCTAGTCACGGATCACCACACACTCAGCTCAGGGCAGGTGGTGACCAAAAATGCCACGCCGCTTGGTGGTAGTGGGCAGATTACTGTAACCATGGGGACCGGAAATGCTGTTTCTGATTGGTAGAGATGTAGGTGCTTGATTCTCATTGGGAGAATGTGGTCAGGTGATATGCAATACTGGATCCATGTACCATATAAGAATAAACCTGAGGGCTTGGCTCTCTCTCTTCTTTCACTCTTTATACTCGCCCCTTCTCTTTTTGCCTGTATTGATTTCACCATAGCCTGCCTGCACAACCACAGATTCCAGCCATGGATTTTATAAGATTATATTAAATTGCATCCGTATTCCATTCTATGTGTTGACAAATGTTTAATAAGTGCACCAGACTCTTAGTTAGATATGTATAATCAAATCGAAGGTATTTATGTTGGTTTTGAAAATTTGATATTTTAATCGGACTAGGCAGCTTTAACCAAATACAGTAGTTTCCGGGCCCAGCCCTATGGACACACAAAGTGAAGTATTGGGTGGCTGGAAAGGTTTGCGCATGGTTGGCTAGCGGACAATTGAAGAAAGAGGGCCAAGTTGTGGCAAACAAGAGAAAACGTGGGTTGATTGTTGGAGTTTTACGTCCTGGCAACATGGTGGAGTTAAATCAATGACTCACACATTCTATTCTTGTCTCTTCGTAGCCTAGCGCTTCGCATCCTTAGGATAGGACAAGGACTGGTTAGCTCATGTCAGGATAATGTGATTGAGTGGGATATCATGTCATGGCACTGGCATCCTGATCTTCCAATGGGACAACACTATAAAGTCTCCATGAGCGTGCACTGTCACAAGTCAGTACTTATCCGGATATGATCTTAAGGCCCTGTCAGACTACAATGTTTCTCACCGGTGTGCCGGCAATGCACAAAATATTTGCAACCCGTCGACACACGTCCAACTCTTCAGCATTTTGGGAGAAAGTTTGACAGGGCGCAGCGTGTTAGTAGCGTGCTATGAGCACGCGGCCAATGGGGTTTGATGTGTGGCGGAACAAAGTGTCAACGTCCTGCCAGCGGGTTCCCAGCGTGCCATCAGCGTGTTATTGGCGCGTTGTCGGCGCGCCACCGGTGCACCGATGGCGTGGGGGTAGCGCATCATTAAAGGTTTGCAGAATGCCGGGTAATGTTAGGCGTGTGGAAGATGCTGCAGCAACACGTCAAGACGCGCCAGCAACATGTCCAACACATTGAGAAATGCTGCAGCAACGCCAATAGCGCGCCCACTACACATCGATGGGAGATCACCGACTTGCCAGCGGAACGATTGCAGTTTGGCGAAAAAAATTCCAACTTTAATCGACGTTGATCAACATCCTGCCAGCGGTGTGCCGGCGCGCCGCCAACGGGTGTCGACAATGGGTGTCGACGTTTTGCTAACACATCCATAACGTGCCCGCCAACACGCTAACCCGTGTTGTGGCCCGTCGAAAGTTTTGTGCAAGCACAAAACGATCGGCGCGAGCCGGCAGGCGGCGATGGGAGCCGACGTGTTGGATCACACGTTGCTATCAGTCTACGTGTACCGACGCGCCGGTAACGTGCCGGTAACGCGGCGGTAACGTGCCGGTAATGTACCGGACGTGTACCAACGTTTCGACCAAAAAGGCAACACATCGACTCGCATTGGTGGGAAACGTTGTAGTGTGACAGGGCCTTTAGATGTTGCCAGGACATAAAACTCCTACAATCAAACAAACAAACAATTCAGTGTGGAACACAATGTGATAGACCACCCTTTTTCCGGGATCCGTGATGATCAAAAGGAAACCACCCGATCTACGTCACGGGACCAGTCCGACCTATTGACCGCCGTATGCCGTTACCATGGAGACACAGCGGGAGTGGGAGAGTTTGTATCATCACTTAGTGTACTTAATGACCCCTGTTATATTTCTGCCTAACACCAGTCCATCAATATCTGGAGGTAGACATTATATGTATCGCGAATATTTCTCACTTGATATCTTTCTCGAAAGAAAGTTGGTGCTTTGCAAATAAAGCAGACACACTGAGTCTGCTTCGAGTGATCCCTGGTCTATTCTGCCAGGGAATGTCTTAGTAAACATATATAACTTTCTTAGTAAACATATACAACTTTCTTAGTAAACATATATAACTTTCTTAGTAAACATATATGACTTTCGAGTCAATATGAGAGAAGTGGGAGGACAAAACACTCTTAGTGCCAGCCGTATTTTGCCATCCCACCCAACCTAAAATACAGGTACAGAATGACTTAATGGGAAGCACCGGCGAACCCTCCCTAACATCACTAAGATAATTATAAATTATTTGAGGTATAAAGAACTTATGTAAATATTATTATGGATGTAATTCTCCTCTCTTCTATTGTTATTATTACGACTGTTTCTGTAGCCTTTCCTTTTGATATGCTTTTTTTTTTTAAGAAGAAGATTTATACTGAATATCATGGATAAGTCTGAATAGACTTGTTTTCACCATTAGACAGTTTGTCGATAGAAACCCTGAGCCTACACTTTTACTGGCCCAAGGGATTTTTAACCTCGCACACCACATAGACATGATATGAAAGCAACCAGCCATTGATGATGCTGTAAGTTATACACAGCGGTGGAAATCCAAAGTGGCAGAGGTGGGGGCTCCTTTATACTATGGGTTACTGGAGGCTGGGGCGCGGCCTGGAGACCAGTAGGCCAGCTTCCAAGCAGCTCCCCTAATTCCCATCCTTCCCTCCAGGTGGCGCCTCACTTCCCTAGTAGTACTAACGGCCCATTTCACCAACGATTTAGTTCAATAGAATTAACGGTAGGTCTAAAGGGCCAGCCAGAGTTATAGGCTAGATCCATACGATCTGACTTGTCTCCTTTCTGTTATGTTCTGTTTGTTAATTATTATGGAAGGAACTAATGATAAGGCATTCAAATTGGTAGGGACAAGTAATAGTACAAATACATATAGTATATTAATGTGCTGGCTTTGTATTGCTCAATAACCAGCATATTGAAATACTGAGTGAAGGAGAGTAAACAGGTATCATCAGAAGAAAAGAGCCATTCATGTAATTATGTACATTTCACTCATTAAAGAGAAGTGATGATTGGCTAATATTAGCACCCATTTTAACCAGTCCAAATTGCTAAGTCCACCAACATGACACAAGCTCAAGTACAGAGCCCAGACTGGGTGGCCGAATGAGTTGAACGTCCGTCCCGCGTTATGGGAGATCGGGGGATCCGAACCCACGAGTTTGTGGGTTTGAACCCTGGTCAATGCAAAGTAATGACTTAAAAATGTATATTTGTCGCTTCCTAGCCTGAAGGTTGGGATTACTAAGAATAGGGCAAGGACTGGTTACTTCAGTGTCAGGATAATGTGACTAGTGGGATAGCAGGTCGTGGTGCTGATGGCCTGATTTCCGAGTGGGGCAGCACTATGAAGTCGTAATGAGGTCACAAGCCGGTACCGATCCTGATATGACCTTAGATGTTGCTAGGTTGTAAATCAACAACAAACAAATAAACAAACACAAGGTCAATCTTGTATTTCGACTGAAGGCAGCCAAAAGCTAGTGTCACTTCATCACCCTTCTTTGATCATTCAGGTGTCTTACAGTTTTTATAATTGCCGCCTAAGTTAATGGATTTAATGGACTTTTCAGAGAAGTCGAAATTCAATACTGGTAGCCATCTAAAACGGAATAAATAGGATCCCCTGGAATTAAACCATTTTGAAATGATGGTGTTTTAATTGATTTTCTACTTTTTGTCAAAGGGATTACTGCGGTGTTTAAAATGGCCTCGTCCCTGACCGAGGAGGACTGTCCTCTTAATATTGGCGATCAGCCTAAGAAAAGCCTGCTGTGAAACCGTTCACTAATCTTTTTCATCGAATTCACCATCGTTGTTTTCTTCCAGGCCATGATAGATATATTGGAAGCTTGCGACCTTACTTTAAATAGCTTCTCTCAGACAAAATGGTGCTTGTGAGATAATGAAGAATGAAGCTGTGTACTTCCATGATAGCAAAGCAGATAGAACAATGTTATTTAAAATATATCTCAGTGACAAATATCAGTTGAGAAACAGTTAGTAACTGTGTGATAGCCTTTTGTAGATAGAACATTTGTTCCATCCATGACACCAATTCGGTCACTTTGTCAGATAGAACCCTTTCAAAGTAAGGTCACAAGATATAACTGTGTATATCAGCTTGTGAAATCTTAGCTATGTTTTCTGAGTTAACTTTTATTGTCATTTGAGAGAAATTTAACAGCCTCAACATTTAATCTGTCTTGTAATTATTTGAAACAATTCAAACTCTTTCAGATTTGTCCGGTCAATTTCAATGCAGACATGAATATGATATTAAGGTGACAATAAATACCACAACCTTTCCACTGTTAATATAGACTTTGCTGCTGACAGTGTGGTAAGCCATCACTAATTAATCAATCAAGCGCGACCCGATGGGATGGCCAAATGAGTTGAGCGTCCATCTCCCATTTTGGTCGATCCTGGGATTCAAATCCCCGGATTGAAGCTCTGGTCAAGTCAAACAATCACATGCAAATGTATTATTGTCGCTTCCTAGCCAGGCGCTTGGCATTATTAGGATACTGCAAGGAATGGTTAGTAAGTGGGATTTCGGGTCATGGTGCTGGGAGCCTAGTCTCCCAGATAGGCAGCACTATAACGTCTCCATAAGCGCGCACGCTCACAAGTCGGTACCGGTCCTGATAGGACCTTAAGGGGCTGTCACATTAGGTTTGTTTGCGGGAGCGTACGGCGGCATGGGCGCATTATGTCATATACGTCGGCATACGCTGCCATACGCCGCCATATGCTACGCATATGCTATGCATACGCTCCGCATATGCCATCATGTTCCGGCCTATGCCGGCGTATGCCGTTGTATGCTGACAATCATTTTCTCCCGTCCGTCCGTCCAAATTTTGTTGTGCATGCTAAAAAAATCTCAACCTATGGGAGCGTATGGTGCATACACTACTCATACACCGGTGTATGCTCCTCATATGCCGGTGTATGCTCCTCGTATGCTAGGGGTGCGCCAGCATAGGTTACGCATATGCTCAACTTGCGTCACCGGCGTATCTCTAGCGTATGTAGCATACGCATAACCTACGAGTTACGTATGGGAGTGTACTCCTAGCGTATGCACACCATATGCACAGTGTACGCACAGCATATTCCAAGCATATGCCATAGGTCTCGACATCGATCTTGACTCATACACTACTCATACACTCATATGCTATGCATATGCTACGCATATGCTATGCATACGCTACGCATAGGTTCCATATGCCAATCAAAACCATCAATAAATGTCACAGTACGCTCCTAGTATGCTCCTTGTACGCTCCTCATAGGTTACACATACGCTCACAAACACCCGATAGGTCACCAAAGGTCATCATAGGCCGGCATTCGCAGGACTCACATAGGTTTTTAATACGCTCCCGCCATACGCCGTAATGTGACAGGGCCTTTAGATGTTGCTTCAACAACCAATCGACATCCAACCAATAAAGACTGTTCAGATATTCACATTCAGTTTGTGCCGAAATGCAATAACGGGCAATAACTGTTTAGCTAACGGGCGCATGCGTGTTGGATATACCTAAAATGTGATTATATTAATGAAACAAAAACTTATCGCTACTTACTCCAGCACCACTCAGTTCTTAGTACTGTTTCTCTTCACATCAATCCTAAGCAATATGCAATCACTGACACCCTTTGACTGTGAGTGGCACTTCTTAACTGTTAATTAATGCAAGTAATCAGTGAAATGGTAAAGCCGATTTCACGATCATAACCAAAGCAATTGCAATATCATCGGTCTGTTTTGTTCTGTTTAAGTCTCATCGTTGTTCAGCCGACTTTAATTGTCATTGTCCGATCTATCTGATTATGACAATTGTGGCGTCATGCGACTGATCAATTTCCTGTTGGATGCTCTTCATTAATATGGAGAACTCCAAGTGGAAATCAATGTGGATTTGCAGATTTATTCCCTAACAAATGTCTAGTCTTTCTTTCTCACTCTTTGTACCTTTAACCGAAATACTCCTCCCAATTTTATGGGTGTCTCTCATTTTAAAAATGGATTTTATATAAACTTATAAATTAATTAAAGTTAAATGCGATTAGGTAAGGTAAGATGGCATATCATGCATTAATTACATATCCCTGGATAAAATATTCCGATAAAACGCATTGGTGGGGAATGTGAACTAGTCTATAAAGGATTACAAATGGTATATAAAGGTAAATGATGTATAGGGCCAGGTGGATGAATGTATTTATGTAGTTGCTGGCGACTCTTTACTTGTGGTTCATAGTCATTGTGTATTAAATAGATAGTATGAGAGGGGCACTATTGTTAGTGTGGAAAGGGCTCAAGAGCTATACTCACTACCCCCCCCCCCCAACTGTTAGTCACGGATCACCATACACACACAGCAAGGCAGGTGCAGGCCAAGCAGCCACCAGGCATGGTAGTGGTGGGTAGATCACAGTAGCCATGGTGACACAAGAATGCTTACTGTTCTTTGGTGGACCTAGAAACGTAGTGTGTGGAGCTGCCCAGCCAACTGTTTCACCACCCGAACCACCCATCTAGCAGAAACAAAGCACCAGGGTTAAGCCTCCTGGTAGCTGACACTAAAAAGACTCAATAACGAACTTTCAGAAAAATATAAATCACTTTGTTGATCATTTTCTGATAAATAAATTGCCACATTTTATTTATTGTGTTTGCTTTTCTGAATTGATGAGGCTGGGTGCTGACGTTTAGAGTTATTTATGATAATTGAACGCCACCAGACCAGCTTAATATATAGTGCATTTATTTGTCTTTATTTCATTACAGTAGTGAGTCATGAAGTTTCAGGTTTAGAGTTTGAGGTTTCCAGGCCCTTAAGCCCTACCATGAGACTAAATCTTACAGTAGTTGGGTTCGGTGGAACGGTGAATTTTAAAGAAGTGCATGTCTGATTGATTGAAACGTTCTGGTCGAAGTGAATTTGGAAAGTGTTTACGTTACCAATACATTCTCCCATTTTACTCTAGCTGGCGCATTGAGTGGCGGTCATTTATGGGGCTGTTACACTACCACGCTTCTCGCCGGCGACCCGTCAACGTGTGGTGAATTTGGGCGAAAATTGGTGAAATATCGAGAAACGCTGGTGGTGCGTTATGTTTGCGTCGGTACACGTCGGTACACTATCTTTGACGTTGACGGTCGGCGGCGAAAGTCGGCGCGCGTTATTGGTCGCTGAGTGTTTTGAACATGTAAAAAACCACCAACGACCGGCAACGCGCGGGAGTAAATGGGTAAGAACGCTAGGAGGATGTTAGGGGCCCGTCAAAACGCGCCCACCACACATTACAAGAACGCTGGAAGGACGTTGGGGAACGTCCATATTGTGTTGATATTGTTTCTAACGCTTGGTTGCATTCGGTCAGCGCATCCATAGCGTTCGCTGGACGTGTGGGTAACGGGTAGCGGGCGGGCTATGCGCGTTTGACTAGCGTTTCGTGATAGTTTGGACGTTGGGGAGACGTGTACGGCGCGCCGGTAACGTTCCCCGGTGTGTAGCTGGCGTTGTTCTAGCGTACTGGTAGCGTGTTATCAACGTGTTGCGGACGCTTAGCAGATGGGTGGTCACGTGACCGAACGCTGTCATAGCGCTGACGACACGCCGCACGCGCCATCCAGTCGCGGCGGCAAGACGAGACATCACATTTGTTTTTGTTTTTCCCGCGCGTCGACAAGCGTTGCCCGCGCGCTACCAACACGCTACTGAAACGCTCCGCCAACGTCCAATTTCTCCATATTTTCCCTAAATCTTGAACGTTTCTCGACGCATAAGATAGTACTTTCAACGCTGACGAGTCGCCGGCAGAAGCGTTGCAGTGTGACAGCCCCATTAGTTAGGTAAGGTATATATTGGTAAGGGGCACCAACAATAGCGTCCATATTAACATTGTGCTGGTCTTGCGTGCTCAATTTTTTTTTCTTTTTGGTACATTAGTTGTTTAAGCATGCGAAATTTCAGTCGCAGGCCATTGGTCTTCCTCATTCCACTGCTCCTTGACCTATCCTAATAATGCCGAGCGCCTGGCTAGGAAGCGACAAGTATCAATTTTTAAGTCCTTGGTTTTACTCGACCAGGATTCGAACCCACGACCCCACGATCTACCACAGGGGAGACGGACGCTCTAACTCATTTGGCCATCCCGTCTGGTTTACCAATGTTGCAAACAACATAGACAATTGAATGAAGGATTTGGCTAGAGAAATATTGACATGGTAATATCGGGACCACCAGTCAATGATATATGAGGGGAAACAATGGACCTCCATCTACAAGGTCTGACCGCTAACGTCTCCCAAATCAGGATATATCACCATTTTATATAGGCTTTAATTTACAAATATGACCATTTTAATATGTGATAAAACCTGTACATTACTGACATCCCCTCCCCCCCCACCCACCATCCCCCATTATACACTTTCTATGACGGAGAAAATGTAGACCACATTAGACGGCCCCATACAATTGACCCAATTCCTACCTCTATTGAATACACACCGGTAGTTCTTTAATCAGTGGACGCCTTAATCCATCTGATCATAGCAGGATCATTTTTTGTTTAAACGCCTTACAGCACATCTTCATTAATAACACACAATTGAAAAACAATTAGCATTAACTTTGCCAGGTCACTAGGAATTTATTTTTTCTTTGTTCCGCAACGCTGATGTTCCTTGCCTTCGGCGCTTATTGGATAGGCAGGAAGATCTGAGTAAAAAAGGCTGATCTCACCCCCACCCCCAGCCACGCTCATCCCCCACTACCACACACACTCCTCCAGCCCCTGTCCCCCCCCCCACTCCACCCCACACTTTGGCAGCTCCATTCAGTTTGATCAGTGGCGGATAGTATTACCTGGAGGAACTGTTCACACGCTAGTAGCGTCTTGCTCCAGTTGCTCACTTTTCCATTAATGGACCTTTCACTAGACCTATTAGTCACGTGACCAATCCTTACTGAACCAACCAATCACTGCCCACACACTGAATGACCGAATAAGTTGAGTGTCCGTCTCCTGTTTTGGGAGAGCGGTGGATGCGAACCCATGGGTTTGTGGGTTCAAACCCTGCTCGAGTCAAATCAATGACTTAAATATTGAGATGAGTAACTTCCTAGCGAGGCGCTCAGCATTATTAGGATAGGGCACGGCCTGGTTGGCTCAGTGTCAGGATAGTGTGACTGCGTGGGATATCAGGTGGTGCTAGTGGCCTTGTCTCCCGGTGGGGCAGCACTATAAAGTTGCCATGAGTGCACACGGCCAAAAGACGGTACTTGGCCTGATATGACCTGAGATGTTGCTAGCACGTACAACAACACGCAAATAAATCCACTGGCCAAAACCGCATATAATATGTGATGCATAGCGCGTTATACGAGTATAAAGATACAGAAGGGAATCTTACTATTTTCATCCCCTTATCACAAGCACACATATTGTGCGAGTAGAAAAATATGGAAGGGATTATTATATTATTATACTCCGTATGACCCAACTATGTACTGGTGGCACCACTGCGGTCCGCCTCTCCCCCACCGGATGTTGACCAGTGTCAGTCGCACCGTAGTATTTGTTGTATTTTTTAAATATATAGTATTATGCACTGGCCTCACAGGCAAGGACCCACCTAAACAAATATTTATGAGGTCTAGAGGTGGTGAATTGTTACTGAAGTATCCACCTTTCCTACACTTGGGACCGTGGTGCAACATGATTTTTTTGCCCGTGCCAGTAATGATGTTGCAACTTCCCGTGATTGTGTCGGCCCGCCCGGCCACCCTCCCCCGCAGATTGAGAGTTTTGGTGGAGGTAGGGTGGGAGGGAGGGAGGGGGGAACAGGATCCAGATTGAGAGTTTGGATGGGGGGGTGGGCGTGGGAGGGAGGGAGGGTGAGAGGGTGGGATGGAGGTGAGAAGGTGGGATGGAGGTAAGAGGGTGGGATCTAGGTGAGAGGGTGGGATGTAGGTGAGAGGGTGGGATGGAGGGAGGGTGGGAGGGAGGGTGGGAGGGTGGATGGGAGGGAGGGTGGGAGGGGAGAGCAGGAGCCACTTCCCTTTAGATCAGCTCCCGGCTTGCTGTTAAGAACTGCCCTGAGCTGCTCACAGGTAATCAGTGGCTGTGTGTGAGTGTGTGTGTGAATGTGTGTGAGTGTGTGTGGGTGAAGGTGAGTGTGGGCGAGTGAGGGTGAGTGTGGGTGAGTGTGGGTGAGTGTGGGTGAGTGTGGGTGAGTGTGGGTGAGTGTGTGTGAGTGCGTGTGAGTGTGGGTGAGTGTGGGTGAGTGTGGGTGAGTGTGGGTGAGTGTGGCTGAGTGTGGGTGAGTGTGGGTGAGTGTGGGTGAGTATTGCGCCTAAATCACGACTCGAACCCACATCTCTTGGCATTTCCTGCCAGTGTCCTAACCATTACACCAGCTAGGCTTCCTGATATCAACGAACTACCCATGCCTAACTTGCTATGTGGTTACTTGCCTGAGACGTCAGTGCATACCACTACATGAGTGTGGGTGAGTGTGTGTGAGTGTGTGTGAGTGTGTGTTAAGTTCTGTGTTAGTGTGTGTGTGGGTGTGTGAGTGTGCGTGAGTGAGTGTGCGTTAATGTGTCTGAGTGTGCTTTATTGTGCTTTGTGTGCGTTAATGTGTGACTGTGTGTGAGTGTGTGAGTGTTCTGTGAGTGTGAGTTAGTGTGCGTGAGTGTGTGAGGTGTGTGTAGATGTGTGTGAATGTGTGTTAGTGTGTGATGTGTCTGTGTGGGTGTGTTTGTGTGTGAGTGATTGTGAGTGCGCGTTAGTGTTATTTGGTGATTGTACCAATCGCCAGGTCACAGTCATTTGGCAATGGTGCCAATCAGTCAGTCATCAGTCAATGATGGTATCCGACAGATGGGCAAACTTTGAAAATGATTGGCAATCTCCTAGCGTCCATTTTGGTCACTAGCAGGATTTAGTTCAAGACTTGCAACCTCCTTCTGACCACAATGGTCGCCAGCAGGCCGGTCACCACTGAATACCAAACAGAGACCTTTTTGTGACCACTTACGACCATTTGCAACCAACTGATTTGCTGTTGTCACAAGTGGACACAAAAGGGTAGCCAGCCGGCTAGGGGGTACTGGCGTCAAAGACACCTGGTTGTACATGTAGACATCATTAATCTTCAAACAATTTGGTTTTGTCACGTTCGGATCAGCTCATGACTAATAAATAACCATCATTCTCTTTCAGGCAAACGTCTGACGTAGCATACGCCAACAGGATGCATTTGTAGGTGAGTCCATGTTGAGATTAATAGCCACGGCATAGTCAATGAGTTGTGTGCACTATTATTTGTGTTTTTTATTTTTTGGTAAATATATTTATTCTGCTGAATAACTCTGTTATCAGTACCGAAGCAATGGTCTGCCATCCTTTTTTCAATTCACGGTTATTTACACAAAAAGGGTATATAGAGTAATAGAATTCTAGGTAAACAATAAATGTTGAGTACACAATTTGCAGCATGTAACACAATGAAAGTCTGTAACCCAAATGTCCCATAGCAATATGGCAAAGGTTATTTGCGTTGACCTACGTGTGTCTTGTATTTAATATTATATGTTACTAGAACCTAAGGGGAAACTAGGTATTCCTCGGTAAAATATCTGGCTGACAAGTTTGGAGTCTGGCACCATGTTACATGGTCACGTGTTAGTCAATTAACTGACTTGCTCTGCACTGGGTAGAGCTGCCTCGATTTGCCCAGAGCTATTCAAAGCTATTCAGAGCTGCGCAGAGCTGCCCAGTGCTTCTCAGAGGTATTCAAAGTTGCTCAAAACTACTCACCTCCTCAGAGCCGTTCAGAACAGCTCAGACCTGCTGAGAGCTGCCCAGGGCTTATCAGAGCTATTCAGAGCTGTTCAAAACTACACAACTGCTCATAGCTGCTCAGAACAGCTCAGAGCTGCTCATATATGCTAATAACTGTTCAGGGCTGCTCAGAGCCGCTCAGAACAGCTCAGACCTGCTCAGAGGTGAACAGCTAATCCTGGCGTCACTTAATAGAAGCTATGTAGGGCTGCCTCAGCTCAGCACTTTTGTTTGTATTCTCATGAAACTGATCGTTATTTTCAAATAAGGGTATAGCCTAAATATAGTGTACGCTAATAATATCCGGCTCCAAATCTGGTCCACACATATTTGCTTAAAGGGGCCGTAATATCAATGACATAATGGTACTTGCTCAGAATTATTCTGATGAGTCATGCTTTGGATATCTTTAATCGGACTATTCTCTAAGATCTATTTAGGGCCCAAGCGAGGTCTCAGATTCTCGGTGGTGAAGCTGTGGTTATTACTGCCATTCAACGCTATCTAAGTACTGTCCTCCAGAGTAGAACCTAGGGCATGCTCCACATGTAGAATGCAGTGTAAGCTCTACTGTGTTTTACATATGATATGAACATCTTTGAGGAGGCCCTATTCACTCTTTACTTCTCTTTGTGACGTCATAGGTAAGGAACAATAACCATGGAGTATCTAGAGTCTAACAGAGCCGGGTAGACTGATATGAACATCTAATTGAGGGCAAATTGCTCATTCTATGTGTGATATTTCATTACACTACCTGACCTATTTATGTAAGAAGTCAGCTGAGCTAAGTGTCATCTTTAATTAAAATTACTTGAAATGAAGAGTTCAGGCCCAAAACCACGTAAACACCAATCCAGAAATAGAGATACACATTGGAGTCAAACCCTCATGTAATAAATAAGTGCCAAAATCAGTTGACCATATCGTAAAATATTCCGATATACGGCATAGGGGGTACTGCAAATGTTCTATTACTGAACGGTGTACGTGACCAGGAGCATGTATGTATATATCTATGCATGGGTTGTTGGTGCCTGAGTGGGATGTACATAGACATAGTGGTGCTGGCAGGTCTGGGTGTGAGTGCATTGGGGGCATACCCCCTCTGCTGAGATAGGGATCACCACACTCAAAGGTCAAGGTTGATGGTGGCCATGGGGACATACACCTTGTGGTGGTGGGCAGAACACTGGTAGCCATGGGGACCAGGAATGCTGGATCCCTATTGCTAAGGCCAAGAATGCTTGTTTCCCATTGGGGTAAAGGGGTGGGGTGATACTCTACAATGAACCCATGTAACCATATAAGTAATAAACCAGAAGGATGGACTCTCTCTTCTTCCTTACATGTTTACTCTTTCTTTCTCTTTGTCTGTATTGATTTCACCATAGCCTGCCTACACAGCCCCAGCTTCGAGCCTTAGCCTTTACATAATTGGAGACCACGACGAGTGGATTAGTGGATTCAACTTTACAATATGTTAAAACCTAATATTTATGAAACTAGCGTGTCACCATATGTTAGGGTGACTCATTAGACATGATTATTTGCATCTTGCCAATGCTTATTTCATGATTGATTTCTTATTATTAGAATTGTAGTGGTCTGCACTGACCTCTCAGGCAAGGGGCCGCATAAACCGGTAGGCGTGGGTAGTGTGGTGACACCAAGGAGCTCAGGTGATGTAATGGTTAGCACACTGGCCCGGAATGCAAAGAGATGTGGATTCAGTCCCGCTCTAGGCGCAATATTTCCCATTGTCATCACCCCTACAACACTGGTGCCGTGACCATGATCATATATACATGTTATGCTCTGTATGGTTTTTGAACCTACCCTGTGTATGTGTAAGTGCATTCCCTGTATGTATGTGATTGTAAGCATTAAAAGACTTACAATTCCAGGGAGATGAGTGTAGTGGTCTGCACTGACCTCTCAGGCAAGGAGCCACATATCCAGGTAGGTGTGAGTAGCGTGGTGACACCGTGGAGCCTAGGTGGTGTAATGATTAGCACACTGGCCTGGAATGCAAAGAGATGTGTGTTCGAGTCCCGCTCTAGGCGAAATATTTCCCATTTTCATCACCCCCACGAAAGTATCTTCGATTTCCCTTTGAACACATTACATTTCCAATAGATATCTGTAAAATCTTCGATATGCAATACATTTCTAATATATATCTCTATAAGTAACCACAACACGATACATACCCTCCCAATCTAATAACTCCCCGTGGGGGACACTTAGGACCCACAGTACCGATCTAGATGTTGATTCTAATGGGCGGTGACAACCACGACTAGTCAGGTCGCACAAATCCCCCAGGGCCTCCCACATGCTAACACCCTAACGTTATCATGCCGTGTCCAGTGAGCAGTTTAATGCCGCTACACATGGGGTGACGCGGAAGATGACGATGATATGGGAGGTGATGGAGAGGGGGAGGCGGGGGCCTGAGGCGCGGGGGGGGGGGGCGAGTAGGTAGGCTGCATAGCCGAGGCTGGTAGCTGGTAGCCGGTTGGGGCGCCACTGCCAGTCAGAGTTACACGTTCCACCCGAAGTGGTTGACAGCTAAAAGGTGGCAAAGGTGGACAGGATAAGGAACCCCAACTCCCCCCAACCCACCCCCACCCCCACTCGCGGTGTGTGGGTAAATATTCACTGATCTTTACCAGCAAATTAAAGCAATCATTTAGGAATAGATTGCTAGATAATCATTTGCTGATGTCACCTTTCCTTGAGAACAAACAATCCACATGCAATTACTGACATGTTGAGTTATTGGTTAATTAATTAATTGGCGGTGTGGGGAAATTGAGCGCGCTGGTGTTGAGTCAGTTATGTTTTGTTAGTAAGCCACTCCTGCTGCCAGGGGGGCTGCGACCACTCCCGGTAAGTGGAGGGGGCTCTGTTGGAGCCTTGCCCGGCCTTGCCCCGGTCTGGCCCTCGCCTGGCCCCGGCCTGCAGGGCGTGGTTCTAGGGGCACTGAGTCGCTCATCTCCCCGCCCTGTACCCACACACACCTCACCCGCACACCCAGAGCAAATTAAATTGCAGTCCAACATAATGTTGACATGGCAACAAGCGCCGGACCGGCGCGCCATTAGTGGCTGTATCGAACTGCTCGCAGACCCCCTCCTGAGCTGCTCACTGCTTAGCTTCCAATTCCACCATGTTGTCCAAAGGGTAGAGGATTTCCTGAATGAGGGTGTAGGTGAGTGGGTGGCTGGGTGAGTGACTGGGTGGGTTTGATGGTGGGGGATGAACAAGCTGCCATTGATCAGGAGATCTGGAGACTTGGAGTTTAGTTCCTGTTGTATATGTAGTTTGCTTGCTTAGTAGAGTTAGTTAATGAACTTAAAGAAATTGAACCATCTGTGGGAAAGCCACCACAGACTCATGCGGGAGGTCAGCAGGACCAAGTGGTGCTTAGCTGCTGCCGTATTGGCCAATCATGGCTTACACATGCTTTTCTCCTCAAGGGGGAACCTCCCCCTGAATGTATTGGGTGTCAGTCCCCGCTGACACTCAAACACATTTTACTAAGTTGCATTGATTTGTTGGCCCTGCACCAACAGTTCTACACTGCAGACAGTATGCATGACCTTTTTACTAAGGTAGAACAGGAAAACATTTTAGCCTTTTTGAGGGCAGCTGGACTGTTCCACCTCATATAGTTTACCAAATAGATTCTATCAATTATTAATAAAACTTTTCTTTTTCTATGGGAATTTGTTTCCCTTCACAACAGATATATGATGGTGAGCTTTCTAATTTAATGAGTGTCTATTGGCACATAATTGATTGTCTGCTTTTACATGTAAAAGCGATGGTTTGAACAAAAAACAAACATTTCTCGCTGTTAATATGGCCTATGCTGCTGACATGGCTAAAACAAACATTTCTCGCTGTTAATATGGCCTATGCTGCCGAAACGGCTAAAGCAACCACCAATCAATCAATCAATCAAGTACAGTTAGACTTAATCCGGGTTATCAAGCTCAAGGTATGCCGGTAACATATATTGTTTCCCTAGGTGGTATGCAATGTATATCCCCAGCAAGACCTATCTGGATGTAGTAGTAATAGTACACTTGCAGATGTCAATGCTCTTGAGTTGCTGTCATTTGATTAAAGTTGCATAGTCTGATTGTTTTGGGCTTCGGCAATTTTCTGAGATAAAGACATTAGATTGAGCGTTATGATCTATTTTACTTCCGGTTGAAGTAGCTTTTACCTTACATTCATATCTTTGGTTATATTTGAAGTGAAAACTTGACAAATTAATGTTGGCAAGCACATCAATATTCTGACACCATAGGCTTCACCAGGAACGCTGTTAAAGTGGCTTTGTATTCCCTTCAATGATGCGATATCACTCTAAACAAGTGCACCAGTATCTAAGTAGTGTAGTAGGCTGCACTGACCTCTCAGGCAAGTAACCACTTAGATGTGTAGCCGTGGGTAGTGTGGTGATATCAGGGAGCCTAGGTGGTCTAATGGTTAGCATACTGACCCAGAATGCAAAGAGATGTGGGTTTGAGTTCTGCTCTAGGTGCAATATTTCCCATTTTCATCACCCCCATGACACTGGTTGCCATGACCATGATCCTGTACAAGCTATGCACTGTATCATTGGTGAACCTACCCTGTGTATGTATATGTAAGTGCATTATCTGTATGCATGTAATTCTAAGCATTATAAGACTTACAATTCCAAGGGGACAAGTTTAGTGGTCTGCACTGACCTCTCAGGCAAGTAACCAGATAGACACATAGGCGTGGGTAGTGTGGTGATATCAGGGAGCCTAGGTGGTGTAATGATTAGCACACTGGCCTGAAATGCAAAGAGATGTGGGTTCGAGTCCCGCTCTAGTCGCAATATTTCCCATTTTCATTACCCCCCACAACAGTAGCCTTTATCTAACAATACCGATCTAACGTGTTGAGGCAGACAGTGCTGGATGTTGAATCAATAAAAGATCACGCCAGTTCAGTGAAGTTGATCGTTAGTTGGTGTCCTTGTTCCGTTATTTGTCCATCATGTTGACTTAGGATCAGCGCTTAAAGGTGTATGTTCCGATGGTTTTGAGTTTTTGACATTTTTCTGAGATAAGTATATTAAATTGATCATCATAATCTACCTTACTTTAGTTTGAAGTAACTTTTAATTGAAATGGCTACCTTTTGAGATATTTTAAATTCAAACATGTGAAAATAATGTTGGCAAGCTTGCCAAAACTCTGATACCATAGGCTTCTGCAGTAACATGTTCTATTCAATTGACTCAGTGTTCCCTTATATGTGGCAATAAATACTTAGTAAGTGCATCAGTATCTAAGTTAGATATGTAGAATCAAATCTAGATAATTGTTTTGATTTTGAAAACTTGATGCATCATTGGACTATGCTTCATCGGACTACTACAGGAAACGTTGTGCCAGAATATGTAGAGCGCAGGCTTCCCATGTGGAAGGTCAGCAGTTCGATTCCCAGTCAAGTCAAACCAATCAATGACTGGTTAGCTCTCTATCAGTATAGTGTGACTGAGTAGGATATCTGGGCATGGTACCGGCGCCCTGATATCAGAATCGGGCAGACCTATGAAGTTGCCCTGATTGCAACCAAGTCGGTACCCATCCTGATTTGATCGGAGATGTTGCAAGGATATAAAACCCCCAACATAAAATAAACATCCTTATCTTCCGAGAATAAAATCAACCGATGCAACTTAGACGTATGCATTGCTTATTATGAATGAATTAGGTAATGTACGAGCTAGTACTATTATTAAACCATTGGTTTGACTAGACCAGGGTTCGAACCCGTCAATCACACGATCCACCAACACGGGAGGCGGACGCTCAATTATTTCGATCATCCGGTCTGGTCGTGTCCGTTTGTAAACATCTATGTATTCGCGGCGTCGGATCTATGTTCGTCCTGTGCTTCTGATCGGCTCCAACACACACACTCACACACATCGCTCTAGGGTAGGATGTGACGTCACCAGAGACCAAAGAAGCTACCAGCTAGTGAAGCAACAGTCAGGGAGGCGCGTCCATCACGCCTATAACTCGGGCAGGAATGTCCCCGGCGGGACAAAATCAGCACGCCTGTCACTCGCCCGTGTTCACCACCTTATTCCCGGAAATTGGCCTGCTGGTAGTACGCCCACAACCCGCTAGGTGGCGCGAGAAGCTTCGAGGAATGTCCTCGTCTTCCGCAACATCCGTGCGCCCCCACACTCCCTTCCATTTCGTCCGCCGCCCGCCCGCCCTCCCGGCCCGCCCGCCCGCCCGCCCTCCCGGCCCGCCCTCCCGCCCGCCCTCCCGACCCGCCCACCCGCCCTCCCTCCCGACCCACCCTCCCGCCCGGCCTCGCTTTGGTAATACTGATGGGGATTTTGGGGAAGGGGAGGATTGTGTGTGGGCGTGGTGATGGCGCTGGGGGAGGTGGTGTTGTGGGGGGGGGATTGGGTGAGGGATTGGGAGGGGGGGGGGGCTCTTAGCAAAAGGATAGCCATTGGAGATACTAGGGTAGATATGATTCTGCACTAAATAATGTAGTCTGCATTGACTTCTCAGGCAAGGATCCATACAGGAAGGTAGGTACGGATAGAGTGATTGTACCAGGGAGCCTAGGTGGTGTAGGGGTTGGGATGCTATCCATGGAGGCCCCCTCCCCTAAACTGGAAAGAAGTATAGGTTTGAATATTGCTCTAGGTGCAACATTTCCTATTGTCATCAACCCCAGCACCTTGGAGGCTGTGACCAGAATATGTGCGTCTGATGGAGTTTACACAAAAAAACAAATAACTAGTGGTAATGTAATATTACCAACCTTCATAACATGGTGGGGTCCCGTCACACTGCCCCACCTCTGTTCTACACTGAGTACCATATAAGGTGATATGCATGCTTCCACACTCGCCGACAGCAACCAACCACTCGGGGCAGATTCCACCCCTGAGCTCTTCTAAAGAACTAGTTTGACTAATTCCATGACCCCCCCCCCCCCACTCTCCACACACAAAATCGTCCTTCCCTAATCGGATACGCGCCAACTTCCAGTTTGAGAAGATAAGGTAGTGAGTATTAGTATGTCTGCATGCTGCTATCCTGCACTTCCGGTGCTTGATTGTGACCCTAAGTGTTGCTTTCTGGGTAGAACTAGATATTTATATATATCTGCAGTATAAACAATTATATGAGTATAATTATCCATAAACCTATTAAATTCACACCAGCGACAGTACACAACTAATGCCGCTCAGCTACTCAAGCGACTGGTGAGGCCATCTGCCTCGCCTGGTGCTGCCACCTGGCCTCTTCTTCCTAGCGTGGTTCTGCCTCACACCTTTACCTGTGTATCATCATCATCATCATGCTGTCGGTCGCAACGCGACAAAGACTGCCTTCATTTATTAAGCGCCACTATTTTGTGCGGTTGTGCATTTCATAAAAGCTGCTTGCAGAGTGTTGAAGTGCTGCTGGCTTTTGCAAGTTACTAGCAGCACTCTCTCTGGGAGAAAATAGAGGTCTCACACTGGAAAGAACACATCAATACAGGTGCAAACTATTTATCCCTGCAGTGGCTGGTCGGGAGATGTCGGGAGTTCCATTCATCACCGCCCTTAATGCGCCACGGAAGCATGGTTTTCTGTTAGGGTTTGCTCCCTTAGCGTTTGGTTCTATCAAGTACCTGTCCACCACAAGGCAGTGGTTTATTACTTTGCAAACCTCAAACTCCCTGAGGTATTTTAGCAGTTAGGTACTGCAGTACCTGCATACGAGCTGTGTATGCATGTATCTATATATCACAGGAGACCTCATAGTTGCGTCACCTTTTCGAAATACCACAGCGGATGGCCGAATGAGTTTATAGAGCAGGAACCCATGTGGTCCAGCTTAGCTGGAAAGTTAACCAATGTTCTTCTGTATAGCAGTGTTGCAGATACATGGCCATGTAAGAAAATGCAAGTCAGGCGGGTGGGTGTGGTCAAGAGGGCCATGACAAATGGACCCCAAAATTGAGTTAGATTAGCTCATGAATTAACCTGATGAAACCCATTGGAAAATGTCCGTCATAGTCCCAGGTATCACGAATGGCTACTGGCAGACTTTGTAAGTCTGGAATATGCCCTGCAGACACCCCCGAATTCCTATATCCCCAACAGTGAGCTAACTCAGCTTGTGAGTCAACCTGATGAAACTTATTGGAAACTGTCCAGTGTCACAATTTCCACCATCCGCCAGTTTCCGCAGTATGCATCGCTTCTGCACATGCGTCAAAATCGAACAGCATCACTAACCTTATAAATTTAATATAATGTTTTTGGTAAAGATGTTTTATATATGTGTACCAGGTGATTTGTTTCTAGGTGGTGTGGTTTTAGAGATATTTCACTTGTTTCTGTATTTTCTGTATGAAGATTGCTCATGACCATTGACAATGGCTTGAGTTTGACGGTGCCTGCAGTGCAAAACATTAGTTTTATTCATGGATGACCACTGCCAGACATTTTTAGTGGTGGAATGTTGCTGTGCCTGTCTCCCAGCAGGAGATAGGCCTAACCCTGCAACTGGCACACTGGCCTAATGCTGCCCCCATGTTACTCTAAAGTTGCACCCAAGAGGGCTATATAGAGATACCTATCCCCTGTGTTGGGTTAAGCTTGCTCTGGTACAGGAGTGTCGATAATATTCTTAGTCACCCAAATACTTAGAGAAGTTGACAAAGTTTCGGTTAGAGTAATAAGAGGAACGATTTTCCATGGTATTAAACAGCACTGAACTCGAATTCACATTCATGAGTTTCAATCAGGTAGTATCAGCCAGATATCACATATAAGGCATATCAATCAAATGTAGTGTCTCCATATCAAGTGCCAAACTTGATCTCTCCAATCAAGTTATATTAGCACTTCCACCCATCAACTACATCAATACATATCAAATACGCCGGACCGAGTAACAACATTTGTGACTGGTCCTAGCGATGGGCTCAAACCTCTTCCCATCGCCAAGAATGCTGCTGATGTAGCTGTCGTGGGTCTCCTAGCAACAGGAATCAACAGCAGACTCTTCCTCGCACTTGTGGATCTCTGCAGCATATGTAGGCGGTGGCTCGCAATATATATATGGTGCCGGTTTCCTGTCCGCCAGGAATCACATTTGTGTACAGGCTTGCCCACTTCATATATATATATATATGTATGCTGTATAAGAATGATACCAGTATAATTCAGCTACTGCAGGTATTGCAGTTATTGCAATACCTCAGGGAGTTTGATGCCCCTGCCACGCAGAGTTGTAAACCAATGCCTTGTGGTACAGGTTCTTGACAGAACGGAAGGCTAAGGGAGCAAACCCTAAACTATAATTTCACTAGGTCCCACTTAGACAGGCCAAAGCTGCTAACAGGCATTGATGCCTAATTTCTTAAGCAGAAGAGGATAAGTATAAGTATAAGTATACACAGAAAACCATGTCACTTTGACAGCATTAAGGGTGGTTGATGTATGGAACTCACAACACCTCCCGACCATCCACTGCAGGGACAAATAGTTTTGCGCCTGTCTGGACATGTTCTTGCTGCTATGAAACCTCTATTTGCTCCCCGAGAGAGTGCCGCTGGTAATTTGCAAAAGCCTTCAGCACTTCAACACTTTTGCAGGCAGCTTTCATGAAATGTAGAGAGCTAAATGGAGAGTGGCAGTCAAGTAATGAAAGCAGTCTTTGTCGCATCGCAACCGACAGCATGATAAAGATGATCACCAGTATAATAACCCGGAGTATCCCTCCCCTCCCTCATCACTCACTCAGGCGCCACCACCCCATCCCTATATAACAGCCACTCACTCATTATTGAGCGATCTATGTATTATATATATTATATATATAATAAAAGATGCATGATTTATTCTGAACACAATTGTTGCTACTTGCTCCTAAGTTCATAAAACCTTCCCTTTGTTGATGTGCTACAGGATAATCCCAGAATTTAACCGATGTCCATACGGGTGGCTTCAGAAGCCCTGGTTGACCCACCGTGGTTAAAGTTCAGTCAGATCAATGAATGCCCACTGCCTGTTTACTGCAGATTACTGCGTCCTTAGGACATGCGCAGCTAATCGCACCCCAACAACATGGCCTCACTTTGAACTCGGTCTGAACAAAATCATCCACACCCACGCCATTCAACGATACCCACCCCATCCTGCCCCCGCTCCCCTCTCCAGCCCTGCCACTGGTCCAGGGAGTCGCCTATTATCGCTCACATTGAAATAGCCATAGAGGAGCCATCTTGAAGGTTGTGCAGACGTCCTAAAAATGAGCACAATTGAGCTGTTCTCAGCTGAAATAAGTTATGACAGTTGATAGACTTCTTGATTGTATGTAATTGGTGGCAAATGTTGGACAGTTGCGGACAATGTACGCCCATGCACTTGTTTCTTAATTTGTTTCTTAGGGTTTTACATCCTAACAACATGTATGAGCATATAAGGATGGGCACCAACTTGTGACAGTACACACCCATGCTGACTTTATAATGATGTCCCACTGGGTTTGATTGATTGGTGGTTGCTTTACGCCGTGTCGGCAGCATAGGCCATATTCACGGCGAGAAATGTTTGTTTTTTGTTCAAACCATCGCTTTTACATCTAAAAGCAGACACTCAATGATGTGCCAATAGACACAAATTAAATTAGAAAGCTCACAATCATATATTTGTGGTCAAGGGAAACAAATTCCCATAGAAAAAGAAAAGTGTTATTAATAATTGATAGAATCCATTTAGTAAACTATATGTCCCACTGGGAGACCAGGTCAACATGACCCAATTCCCCAATAGGTCACATAATGCTAATACTAAACAAACCAGTCCTTGCCCAATCCTAGTAATCTAAAGGGCCAGGCTAGGTAGCGACGAGTAGTAATCGTGGAAGTAATTGGTTTAACTCGGCCGGGAATCAAACTCCTGAGTTTCCGTAGGGGAAGCCTACACTCTACTGGTTGGGCTACCCAGTAATTGTAAGCAATAAACAACTTCCGGTTGTATAAGTAGGCTTCCAGGAGGATGAGGGCAGTAGCATAAATAAACGTTTCCGGTAAAGTTAGATAGGTGTAGTGGTCTGCACTGACCTCTAAGGCAATGAGCCGCATATACAGGTAGCTGTGGGCAGTGTGGTGATATAAGGGAGCCTAGGTGGTGTACTGGTTAGCACACTGGCCCAGAATGCAAAGAGAGGTGGGTTCGAGTCCTGCTCTAGGCGCAATATTTCCCATTTTCATCACCCACACGACACTGGTTGCTGTTACCATGATCCTGTATGCTGTACAGTTGTTGAACCTACCATGTGTATGTGTAAGTGCACTGCCTGTATGTATGTGATTGTAAGCATTACAATAATTACAATTCCAGGGGGATGAGTGTAGTGGTCTGCGCTGACCTCTCAGGCAATTAACTGCATAGACAGGTAGGCATGGCTAGTATGGTTAAATCAGGGAACATAGGTGGTGTACTGTTTAGCACACTGGCCCGGAATGCAAAGGGAAGTGGGTTCGATTCCCGCTCTAGGCGCAATATTTCCCATTTTCATCACCCCCACAACAGTAGGCATGGATATAGTGATTGCATCAGGGTGTCTAGGTACTATAACCCCTGCATGGCAAGAAGTGTGGGGTTGAAATCTGCTCTAGGTTCAATATTCTGTTATTCTGTTCCACGACCCAGTATAAAATCTTCAAGGAGAGGCCCAGACTTGAATTCAGGAAACACTCAGTTTTCTTTCGAGTGAAAGCACCAATGGTAGAAGCATTTGAGAGAAGGCAGGATAGATATTGTAGAGGACACCCACAATTATCTGACTTCAGGGTTCCGTCCATCGCCATATATTTGCAATAAACAATGTTGTTTTACCACAATGAGCTCGCATAAGAAGCTCATTGGGGCCTAGATCAGCCAGAAGAGGATATGTAAGTTATTGTAAATGCAAGAATGGAAATGTTGAAGTAATTATATGAAGAGTTCAGGCAGAAATCCACATCAACGCCAATCCAATAATTCCGATAAAACTTGAAATTAAACCTTCAACAATTCAGGTCAACATCTTTTAGTTTAGTTAAATATTTGGATTGGTGTTTATCGGGGTTTGCGCCTGAACTATGCATATCATCTTGTACTGCACTCTTTCTGAAAATGTCGGGCACATCATTAAACCTGCTAATGCCGCGGTGAAGTTTTGCCTGGCGTTGTGGACGGGTTGAACTCGATCATCTAGTGGTGCTCTCTATGGCAGGGTGGTTAGAGTGTCTGACTTTTTTCTAGGTCGGACTCCTAATCTGGAGGTAGGTGGTTCGATTCCCCAGGCCCTCACCCCAACCTCTGCCAATTTGGATTTCCACCGCTGTGTATAACTTACAGCATCATCAAAGGCCAGTTGCCCCCATACTAGGTCTATGTAGTGCGGGAGGTTAAAAATACCTTCGGTCAGTAAAGGTTTAGGCTTGGGCTTTCTATCGACAAACTGACTAATGATGAAAACAAATCTATTCAGACTTATCCATAATAGGCAGTATCAATTTTCAAGAAAAAAGAAAAAGAAAATCTAGTTCATTACCGGAGTCACTTCTGTGTGAAAGTATCATTAGCTCAGAGACCACTTCCGCTCTCTAAAAGTGATACACACAGCTGTATGTGTTTCCCACAACGTGTCTTACGAACCCCTTCTTGACTATTCACATGGGATGTATCGCACAATATGGCGACATATTGCCGAACACAGGACTCAAACCTACAATATTGCCATTACGGGTTAGGAGTCCAAACCGTTGGACTACCAAGGTTATATGTTGTAATCCACCTTCCGATACCTTCCTATGTATAGGGATATTCCTATTATTTGAGTGAATAAAAGTGTTATTTCCAGGCATCTAATGCTGCAAATTGTGTACCCAACAGCCATTGGTTGCTCACTTTATATACCTCTCTCTCTATAGCAAATTTATGTAAATAATCCCAAATTTAAAAATTGCTGGAATACCAGTGTTTCGAAGCTGACAAAAGAACTTATTCAGCAGAATAAACATATTTTATTACAACAACAAAACGTGGCGCTGGAAAATGTGATGAAACCATTGGGTCACAAAGCTTGCATTATATGTTAGTGGGAATGACACAATTCCTCGCTTCCCTACCCACTGCCCCTTGGACTCTTTTTTTGGTGCACATATGAATGTGTCTCCCCGCCATGGTGCCGGCGACCTGGTCTCCCAGTCGGGCAGCACTATGAAGTCACCTGATAGGAGCTTAAATATTGCCAGGATGTAAAATCCGAATACCCAAACCAAGCAAAGTTGTTTCACTTCCGGCAAGTTGGCGACACACAAATTGTCAGTGCATTCATGCTACCAAGCTTACTTCATAATTGTTACGCATTGGATCGCATGGTGTAGTGACTCCTGTTTACTAAACTTGGGCTACCTGCATGTCCTTTAGTATTAATAGCACAGCCGAAGAATAAAACATTGCCGTCAGATACCAATTCCCAGCTGTCATTGACTGCGTCAAATTGACTTTTTTTCCGTTTTTTTGTGATAAATATGTTTGTTCTGCTGAATAGGTAGGTCTGTTGTCAGTGCCGAAGCACTGGTCTTCCAGCCATTTTTCAATTCAGGGTTATTTACACAAAAGGTATATAGAATAAGGTGTACAATAACTGTTGAATACACAATTTGCAGCATTTAACACAATGAAATTCTGTAACCCAAAAGTTCCATAGCAATATGGTAACAGTAGTGTCATATAACTAGATCAATATTAGATAGATCAATGTGGGTATTTACATCGTATTTAGAATGTAAGCAGAAGTTATCTTCTGTATTCAGTTGGTAAAGTTGTAGTAAGTTTTATTTTTCAGTTGCAGTTAGGCAATCGGTATATAAATGTCAGTTTGTTAGAAATATTCTAGTGTAACTCTAGTGTAGTTAGTTAACTGAATTCATGAATTATGTTTTTGGGGTGGGGTTGTTAATAATACACTGGACCAGCTGTGACAAGTGAAGCAGTGGGACCAATCCCAGTGCATTTAGGTCTTACATTTTACTATTTTTTTTGGACTGTCTCTGTCATTGTATATTTGCCTTGTGAGTTCTCAACCTTGCACCTCAACGTGGGTTTATGGATCCTTGAAGAGGGTCCAGTTAAAGCTGCATAGTCCCAGTTAAAGTTAGGGCACAGTTGAAGCATCAACATTTAAAAGTCAAAGAAATTATCTAGATTTGATGCTAAATATCTGACTTAGATAAGGTGATATTTATTTAGCATTTACTGCCACGTAGAAGGTAATATTGAGTCAATTTAATCGAACCTATTATTGCAGAAGCCTATAGCGTTTTGGTATGCTTGCCAACATTAATTTAGCATGTTTCCGATTAAAATATCTCAAAAAGGTGGCCATTTGAAATGAAAGTTACTTCAGGCGAAAGAAAGGTAAATACAAACAATCAATTTAATATCTGTATCGCAGAAAAATTAGAGAAAATCTGTGATGTGGGAGGTTAACCAGTAACGTGTCGGCTTTGGGCGTTCTATCAACCAACTGTCTAATGGTGAAAACAAGATTATTCGGACTTATCCATTATAGGCAGTATAACTCTTCAAGAAAAAAACACTTGACCACTCTGCCATTCCGAGATCCTGGGGTCTCCTCAAATTGTGTTATCCTCGAACACCTGTCACGAATGAAAGTGACAGTCATTAGCACTGATACCTGCAGTGTTTGTGACAGCTAACCGGAACCGGAAATGATAATGATGTCCTGCTAATTAAAACGATGATCCGTGTGTGACGTGTCCCATAATGACTTCCTGAACACACAAACAAAAGTTCCCATTTTATTTAGGGGACAATTAATAATCTGACCCATTTTACTGAAATTTGTGAGTGAATACTAATGCTTCTGGTGAATTGGCTTAAGCCTAACTGGAAGATCTCTCCTTTGGGAAGTTATAGTGTTACCATACTATATGTTTGTGATTTAATCAAACTCAAACCTTTGAAGTCGCTGAGGGTACACTAATGCAGAATTATGATCAGTGGGGTGAATGAATGGGAGCTGTTGAATATAGCGAATATAGCGAATGGTAGACAGGAAGTGTGAACACTTATTTGTCTCTCATTTTTGTCGTCATTTTTTTATTTGATTTCTTTTTGGTACCGTAGTTGTCCAAAGCAGGGGAAATCCCAGTCACAGATGACTGGTCTTCCCCTCGCCACTGCTGGTCGATAGAAAGCCCGAGCTTACACTTTTACCGACCCAAGTGATTTTTAACCTCCCACACCACATAGACATGGTATGAGAGCAATCGGCCTTTGATGACGCTGTAAGTTATACACAGCCGTGGAAATCCAAATTGGCAGAGCTGGGGGCACGGGGAATCGAACCGCCGACCCTCAGATTAGGAGGTTGTCACGGAAGGTTGTGTGGATATGTAACCCATGATCCTTTTCTCATCAAACCGGATCTGGTGGCCCAATCCGTTAGATATACAGGCTTCCCTGGAGGAAGGTAGAGAGTCCTAATCCCTGTCGAGTTAACCCAATGAGTTACAAAATTGATATTTGACACCACATAGCGTGGTCGGTTCTTGGCATTACTAGGATAGGGCAAGGACTAATTAACTGTGTGTACGGGTACTATGACTGAGTGGGATATCGGGGCATCGTGCCAGTAACCTGCTCTCCAAGTTAGACATCAGTAGACAGTTATCATAGATGTTCACTGTCACAAGTCAGTACCCGTCCTGATATGCTCACATCTGCTGCCAAGATGTAAAATCCCCACAAACAAACTAATCCTCGTATACAATTGGATTTTAATTGGGGAATAAGTCAACAAGTCAAGAAGCTGTTTGCTAGATGGCGTTATAAGTGCCTGGCTTGATCCAGTCTTAGGCCCTCAACCTCATGCTACCCTGTCAAGGGCTTTCTCTTAGTACACACCTGTTCATTTATTACAGCGCTGGTTCACTCTTTCGAATGGCACAAGTGCCATACAGAGTGAGCTTCCCATGGCGATTCCGACAGAGCAATATCAATTCATGTTGACAGTGGCCTATCATAGCCACCGCTAGGATTTTTTGTTTGGGAACCGCCGGTAAATTATGCATGTTAACGTAACATAGCTAATTCGCAGGACGGAGACGGGCCCCTCCCCCTACTGAACGATCCGACCCCACATGCCTCCAGGGGAAAGAACCCCATACCCACAGCGCTGATGGCACCACCCAGCGTTAAGGAGGAACCTCCTCCACCCGGTTACAGGAGGAGACACGCCCTCCCCTCCCGCCAAAAACACCACGTGACCAGTTCAAATCCAAACCAGCTCCATGGCCACACAACTCCTCCAGCTGCCGTTCGGATAACTCCACCAGCTAACTTCACCCACCCACCCACACCTCAACCAAAGAGTAACAGGAAGGGTTAAGGGCTTGACTCCAGCCCAGGACCACCCTCACTGGGATCGATAGCCCCGAGGGGCCAGTGACGAACAAAACACACCAACTAGCACCCATAAATGTCAAACCTGAATGTAACGAGCTGAAAAATGAAATAAAATCCACTGTATGGTAATTATGTTTCTGCCATTAGTGAATTATTGTTATGGCAGATTTCCAAAGGTGTGCTGCACTAGTGTTTTGGCATTACGCTCCCCCCCTGCCCCCCCCCCCCCCCCCCCCCCCAGCCCCCCCCCCCCCCCCCTCAAAGAAATATTTTATAATCTACATGTTCTGAAATGCCAATATTTACCCATGTAACTTTCCTGGAATGGTTGAAAATGGCAATTTTTTGTTGGCGGTGGGGTGGGTAACTTTGCCCCCCCCCCCACACTAGCTACTGCCATGCTCAGGTAATGTACACTACACACTTTGGCTGCAGTGTTCTCACGATTAGCATCCACAGAACAGATTGCCGCAGATGTTGTACGCGACACCTTTATTGGGCTACAAATCACCGTTAGAACGGAGCAGTTGGAGAAGACGCAATATATTAGGTGTGTCTTTATTTGATGGCTGGCTCGCCTGCAAACAGCGTGCAGATTGTAAATCACAGCCATTGAATCAGCATTAGGCTGGACTTCCATCAGCAAAGAAGTGGGAAGGAACTCACACTTAAAATTCTTAAAGCCGGGTTGCATAGCCGTTAGTGGACATTGTGATCCGTAGGATAGATTAACGTGGGTCAAACGTGGCATAAGTATGTTAAACTACATTGATATACATCAAGGTATGCCAGGTTTTGATATGGATAAATATGTTATGGTATGGATAAATATGTTATGGTATGATAACCATGTTATGGGATGGATGCCAGTACTTTCAACTAGGTTTGACTATATTAAACTACATTCAACTATGTTAGCCTCCACTATGTTCACCTACGTCAACTACCGGCTCTGTGACCAGGGCTTCATCCCAGCATGCTAGAGCACACTAGAGCACACTAGAGTATGCTAGATTATGCTAGAGTATGCTAGAGTATGTTAGCACCATGGATGCAATTTCAGACTCTAACATACCGCTCTTTTGAATATATCCACACATTAAATCGGAGATCATGGCTCAAACACGTTATTACCAAGTTACCATCACGGACAAGTATGGATGCTGGTATGTTCAACTACGTTCAACTATGTTCAACTACTTTCAACTACGTTAGCCTCCACTACGTTCAAGTATGTCCACTAACGCCTATGGGACCGGGACTTTCGACGTTGCCAGGACGTAAAACCCCAACAAATAAAGAAACTTAATTCAATTGAGCATACATGTCTATTGATATTGTTGTAGCAGTAATGCAAATGGGAAATATTGCTCCTAGAGTAGATTTTGAACGCACAATTCTTGTATACAGGGCTAGTTTGCTAACCCTTCCACCACCTAGGCTCCCTTTTAATACATATTATTTGTGTGTGGTAAATATGTTTATTCTGCTTAATAAGTCTTTTGTCAGTGCCGATACACTGGTCTTCCGGCCATTTTTTTGAACTCAGGATTATTTGTGTGGTAAATATGTTTATTCTGCTTAATTAATCGTTTGTCAGTCCCGAATCACTCACTGGTCTTTCAGACATTTTCCAACTCAGGATTATTTACACCAAAAAGGTAAATATAAATAGAGTAAGGTATACAATGACTGTTAAATACACAATTTTCAGCATATAACACAATGGCATTCTGTAACCAGCAATTTTCATAGCATGAGGTACCATATGTTCCTCAACAAGAGCAGCCCGTCTCTAGTACAACTACAGAGGCACTACCTAGCGGATCTGACCTCATTAAGGCCTTGATTCAACATGTTTTATTAAGCAATCATGAAAGCCTCCTGTCAGAATAGGCTAGTGCTATTGTCCACCATTCAAAGATTCATCATAATTTGGTCATTATCCTAATTATGTCAGTGGGATTGTATTGCACAAAGTGCAGCGATGTTCAGTTTTCAGGTTTTTATTTAGAAAGATTATCTGTGGCAATGTGTTTGTGAGTACAGCAGGCAGCACCAGTGACTTAGGATATCACCTTCATGCAAAGTAGCTAAACCGGAAGTCCTGTTGTTAACTACGTCACGTGATATGCCTCCAATGAATGCTATATAAATAGTGTCCTAAAAGGACCTTCTAGACACCGGAATATATCATGTAGTTAATTTTATCATTTTATAAATAGGACAATCGATGTGATTTTTGAATACAAGATTGGGGTAGTTTGCATAAATACCTGTATGTAACAATTATATGAAATAAGGATAATATCTCTAGCCGTATAGGTTTATATATGATCGCATACAGTTGATATGATCTTTCTTTCCCTATGCAATGAGAGCATATGCCAGATATGATATTTGAATCCATATCCTACGATAGCATTTAGCAGAGATGATGGTTTTATTCATATCGCATGATATCATATATCAGATATGATGCTCGCATCCATCTCCTATGATAGCATATAGCAAATATGATATTTGCATCTGCATCATATGATACCATATGACAGAGATGATGGTTGTATTCCTAACCTATGATAGCATATATGATGGTTATATTTCTAACACATAATAGTATGTAGCATATATTATGATGGTTGTATTCCTAACATATAATAGTGTATAGCATATATGATGGTTGTATTCCTAACACATAATACCATATAGCATATATTCCTAACCTATGATAGCAGATAACACATATATGATAATCGTATTCCTAACCTATGATAGCACATATAGCAGATATAGTGGTTGTATTCCTAACCTATGATGGCATATATAACAAATATGCTGGTTTTCTTCCTAACATATAGTAGCATATATAGCAGATATACTGGTCGTATTCCTAACCTATGATAGCATATATAGCCGATATTGTGGTTGTATTTCTAACCTATGATATCACATATAGTAGATATAGTAGTTGTATTCCTAACCTATGATTGCATATATATAGCAGATACAGTGGTTGTATTCCTAACCTATGATATCATATATAGCAGATATAGTGGTTGTATTCCTAACCTATGATAACATATATAATATATATAGGGGTTGTATTCCTAACCTATGATAGCATATATCAGAGACACTGGTTGTATTCCTAACCTATGATAGCATATATAACATATATAGTGGTTGTATTCCTAACCTATGGTAGCATATATATATGTTTGCATCCCTCTCCCTTTATTGCATATAACATATATTATACTTCCATCCCTATCCTACGATATCATATAACAAGTACAATGTTTGTCTCCCTATCCAATGATATCATATGACATATACGGTATATGTGCATCCCTATCCTGTGATACCATATAACATATAGCATAGGCGACGTTTGTATCCCTATCATATGATATCATATATCAGATATGATGTATTTGTCCCAAACCTATGATACCCTATATCGAATATGCTGCTTTCATCCCTATCTTATTATAGCATATCGCAGACACGTTTACCCTATCCTATGATAGCATATACCAAATGTGGTGCTTGTATCGCTATATTATTATAGCATATCGTATACATGTTTACCCTATCCTACGATAGCATATCCCAAATATGGTGTTTTTATCCCTATCTTATGATAAATACAAATCAGATATGATGTTTGCATCCCTATCCTATTGTAGCGTATAACGGAGACTGTGGATTTCCGATTTCTGGCTGATATCCAGGTTTAGTGTTAGGTATATAAGGGTTTTGTCTCAATCGAATGCACAGCGTTTGCAGATGGACCAAGTATGATGCTTGTGTTTGGCTCCAAATTCCGAACACAGTTCTATATTGTTAACTGGTGGATTAACATCCATTTACTTTGTTATTCTTTAGAATTGCTTTCGGATTGAAAGCTGAACAAAGTCATTACCTCTTTATAAATATATATCTGCCAATTCTCTTACCAGAAGCCATCGGGCTTAAAGCACAGCTTGGACAAGAAATGAAGAGTTCAGGCGCAAAACCCCGCAAATGCCATCTGCGCAAAACAAAATAAATCAACGACTACTGTTATGTATTTGTTATGTATCATAGTGCGTTGCCATGGGGAGACTGGACTGAGGGATGCTGGGAACCTGAGGATTGAATAAACAGTTCCATGACATAACTCACGGTCTCGAGACATACTTTACAACTACCACGTTCAATCCAAAACTGCCATCATTACAATAATGAAATCTGCTCCTGGATTTGTTTCCCTACAAATGCTGACACATCCCCTATATAATTATACACTCAATATAAAATTGATTGAATTCCACTCAAAAGGACAATGAAACATGTTGGCTGCATGCTAACATGGGTAATTTGCACACGAGGCTGTTCTATTTTTAGCCTTCCTCGCCAATCGCCCACCTCTACCCCGGCACTTCGCTCCTGGCTGCTCTCCACACTGGTTCGATCACCCACCCTCCCACCCACTTATCAAGGGGTTTGAGCACTGATCTGCTGTCATCTCTACATCTCTGCTGCTCTCTCGCTCCACGAGTTGCTCACAATCTGCATCACTGATCTCATCTGCTCAGTGCGTCTGGGTCTCAGTGCTTGGCCCTCAACTTTATGCCGCTGATACATCAGCCTAGATTAATTTGATTAAATTCTATTAAATAAATAACCATTAAACGTTCATATCCGCTTCTCGTCCTTTATTGTATGTCTGTGCGAGTGTGTGAATTATATATTCAATTATACTGGAAACAACTAAAGTGAATTTATCAATTTTGTTTCTACTTGAAGCTTTCAAATATTGACTCTTCATCCAGTTTAAGCCCAAAAGCAGACAGTAAAAGAGAAAAGCAATAATACTCCTCCCCACTTCCCAGGTCATCCCCATTCATATGACTCACATCTCACAATCCATGTCTTGGGTTTGTTGTATTTGGTATACTTTTATGCAGAACAGTCACAAACTAATTTGGAAATATCAATCTATTGAAATCATTCAGAGCAAATCCTTTGTATAATTAATCCGGATTGCCTTAGCAGAGCAGGAAGATGAATTCTGAGATTATGGCACTTCTGCTCTTGAAATTAATTGGTTCCTTGTGCATTTGTCTGATCCAGAAGTAATCCTTACATTTAACAAAGAAAATGTTGTTATAGATACGGTATTTATTCTGCCCATAACATGTAAGCTTGCGCGAGGGTGATTGTTTTCAAAGCTGGACAGCTGTGAGGAATGTTATGGTATATGCCAAGGTTCCAGTTCCTGGTTGGTAGCTGGCACATCAATCAATCAATAGTTCCGTCCTGTAGTCGAGGGTTAGATGCAATGGTTCTCCACTTGTCCCGATGGTGTGCTGTTCTGATAGACTGTGCATAATTCAAGCCTGTCCACTGTGAAATATTTGTAAACCATGATGTTCTTGGTCTCCCTCTCCCTCTGCTGCCATTCACCTTCCCTTTCAACAATGTATGGTATATTGATGTGGCCAAAATAAATAAGTTTATATGTCTGTATAGTGGCAAACAAGCATTTCTTATTTTTAATTTTTCTGAGAACTTCTTTGTTGGTGATCTTCTTTGTCCATGATATTTTCATCATCCTTCGATAAGTCCACAATAAGTCCACAATAAGTCCACATCTCAAATGCCACATCTGGCACATACACCAGCATTTATTTAAGTAGTTAGTATCTATGTTAGTTTTTTTGTGATTTTTGGGGGGCATAACTTCCTATCATATAACTAATATCGTAACCTAGTATGTACATCTAGTGAGATGGTAACAGGCTTGTGGATGAGGACGTGTTCCCAGAATGTGTTTGTTTGTTTCGTTTGCAGCTTTCCTTTCACTTGTTTTGGTTTTGAAAGTATGCTTTCACCGGAATATGCAGCTTGCACTGTTACACAACTACTGTACCATGCAACGTACGATTGAAAATCCCTTGTCTACAATCGCATCTCTATAGCTAACTAATTAATAGCTAGATTGTCAGAGGACCGGATACAGTCCGGGGATGGGGGGGACGTCTGCTTTCCAAGCTGGGATTCCATACACATGGTACATCGGATGTGAAAGCATTTAAAAACGATAGCTTTGATTCGACGCCTCTGACTGCGAAGACGAGTTGCATAGTTGCCAAACTGGATCCATGTAGCAATTGCTGCAACTGCAAATTGAGTGCGCCATTTCAAATAGAAACAGCGAAAGGTTACCGCATACCTCACATGCATTCGGATTTGCATACCGCATGCCATAACTATGGAATGCTAGCTTCAACTGCTATGATTTTAGATAACATTGGGATGTAAAACATAACAAAGTCGCAGAGCTAACCATGATAGGGCAACACTTGAATATTCCTAGCAAACTGACATTTATATTCTGATTGTCTAACTGCAACTGAACATACCCTATATCAAGAGGTACTACAACTTTACCAAGTGAATACAGAAGATAACTTCTGCTTACATTCTAAATACGATCCAAATACTCACATCAATCTCACTAATGTTGTTCTAGTCATATAACACTACTGTTTCCGTATTGCGGTGTTATAGAATTCAATTATATTATATGATGCAAGTTGTGTGTTCAAGAGTAATTGTAAACCATACGATATATACCATTTTTGTGTAAATAATCCTGAATTGAAAAATGACTGAAAGACCAGTGCTTCGGCCACTGACAAAATAACTTATTCAGTAAAACACACATATTTACCCCAAAAGAAACAAATCTACGCAGTACACCTTTATAAAACAAGTCACTTCGTTGTGCATCATTAATTGTTTGGTGGCTGGTAAGTAAATATATATAGGTGCATAAATACCAGTACACAGATCGGATAGTGGCAGTACAGTAGGATTACTATCTGTGCCTAGCATCAGATAATGGAGCATTCCTCTTCCCACATTGCAGATAAGGTCATCACTTGCGGACGTGAGGAGATTGTAATAAGATATGATATAACAATACAAGCCAAATTATATTGTTGTATTTGCGTAGCTAATATGATAGGAGGTCAACTGCAATATATGAGTTCAGTGATTTTAATGTTGAATTAAATCTAATATTATAAATTATATAATAACGTTATTGACAAATTTGTATTCATTAAGGCAAGGCTGTTTCTTGCCAGAGTGTTACATAAAAGACCTCAGACCAATTTGTATTGTCTTTGTCTCTTCGAAGAACTGCTTATATGCCGATATATCCAGTACCGATAGTCCTATTTACAATTACAATTCCATTAATTGAGTGGCAAAAGCCTCAGCAACCACCATCAATTTTATATCATTTACCATTCTTTATCTCTCTGACCTCTATATATATATATATATATATATATGATGGGTAAGAAGTGACCGCTCTTCGATAAATAGCATTGAACAATAATATTGTCAAATTAATCTTAACGCTAAGAAGCAGCCCGCGGCCCCCTACATCCGCATATACAAGTATATACACTATACAGTTTTGAAAGTGAGCACAGTGACAGTTGGCTGACGGCATATATTAGGCGGGGGAAGAGAGAATGCTCACTCTAGATTAAATAACATGAAAGTTAAGGTGGTTAGAGAGAAACATTAATGGGCTGCCGTGATTTATATAAACATAATACATTATATAGTACATATATGATACATGCATATTATGCAAGTATAAAGGTGTCGAAGGTAACTTATTATTGTTAGTATGTACATTATACACACTGCATCTGGACCACGATGCCTAGACCGGTGGTGCCACCATTGGTGCCATCCGTCCCTAAGGGACAGGCCTTCAGCTCATTGGCACCGGAGACATCTTATATGTGTGTGATAGGCCACAGTATATTGTTTGGACATCACTTCGCGGGGGGGGGGGTAGCGAAGTGGGAGGAATAATTAACAGAGACATTCTTTCGATTTTCTTTCCCATGACAGAACACCTCTTAATGGACCATATATTATTAGGCCTCATACAAATGTAATATCACAAAAATATTATAGAATTGAGCGTCCATCTCCCGTGTTGGTAGGTCGTGGGATTCGAAGTCTGGTCGAGTCAAACCAATGACTTACAAATTAATACTTGTTGCTTCCTAGCCTGGCACTTGGCATGATTAGGATAGGGCAAGGAGCAGTGGAATGAGGAAGACCAATCGTCCACGATTGAAATGCCCCCTGCTTAATCAACTAATGTACCAAACAAAAAGCAAAACACGAAAACAATTATATAAATAAACGGTTAGCCGCCCTCGTTTGACACCATATGTTGCGAGGGAATAAAACTCCACTGGCTCACCAGACACGCCATGGATGAGAGGTGGAGGGCTGGAATCTGCAGGTTCTGCCTCGTTTTCGATTAAGGTCAACCGCATTGCGTGCAACGAGTGGTTACTGCCGTTGCCGTTTGGTGGCGTCGCGTCGAGATTTCATTTTAGAAGTTTAAAAAAATTAGAAAGTAGCGTTTAAAAAAACACAGTCGCAGTAGTCGGATCATTGGGCATTAATTAATCAGACAGGATGGCAGAATGAGTCTGAGTGTCCGTCTCCCGTGTTGGTATACCGTGGCGTCGTGAGTTTGAACCCTGGTCGAGTAAAACCAATGACTTAATATTTATGCTTGGTCTCGGCATTATTAGGATAGGGAAAGGAGGAGTGAAATACCGAAGACCAATCGTCCATGATTGAAATTTCCCCTGTTTGAACAACTAATGTACCAACTAAAAAACAACACAAACTAATGCACTTAATGTGTGTTTATAGGTGTTCGCTTAATCCAATGTTTGCTGATTGAAGCGTTGCAGTCCATGACCAAGTTGCTTACCAGTGTAGAACCATTGCGCCACGCCTCTTTTTTTTGTCATGAAATAATTTATTAACAGAAGAAACAATTCCATCAGTAGCAATCGGTCTAGGAGCGTATCTTTGCATGGATATCCGAGTTCTATTCACATGATGATATAGAGTATGATTCAGTGCAAGTGTGAAAAGCTGTGTAAGCTAGTTCCCCCTGGTATGTCTCTTTAATGCACAATTCTTTATTTTCTTGTTTTTTTTCTTGACGATGTATACTGCCTATCATGCTTAAGTCTGAATAGACTTGTTTTCACCATTAGACAGTTGGTCAATAGAAAGCCAGAGCCTACACTTTTACCAATGCAAGGGATTTTTAACCACCCACACCACATACACATGGTATGAGAGCAACTGGCCTTTGATGACGCTGTAATTTACACACAGTGGTGGAAATCCAAATTGGCAGAGGTCGGGCCACAGCGAATCGAACCACTGACTTTCAGATTAGGAGTCCAACCTAGAAAAATGTCAGTCACTCTAAGCACTCCACCACAGAGAACACCACCGAACAATGATAAGAAGAAATGTATGCTTCCACATTTCCACTAGCTACCTCCGCCCACCCTGGTGTCACAGAACCAAGTGACCAGCCCCCTGACCAGCCAGATCGCAGGTGACCTCTCAAGGTCAGGGGAGCCAGTAGCCAGACACATTAAGGGTCAGTTCACCTAGGGACCCACCCTCTGGCTAGCCTGCCACCAACTGTCACAGTAGAACTGCCACAGTGGGTGGCGTAGTCTCTGCCGCCACCGTATCCGCACTCTCACAGGTCGGTACAAGTGCGCACTCAGTGCTGCCCCACTGTATTCTGATGGGGGTAAATTATCAAGGGTTCATACAAATAAAGCTATATGCATGATGTAACTGCCCATTTAATGAATCTTTTGAAGCAACACAATATTTGCCAAAAATTACCCGAATATAGTGGTTCTTTTATTAGAAACTTTAGAAATATTTTAGACAATGTCGCTTCACTAATTAATCAGATATCCTCTATACATGGCTTTGTAATTTGAATAATTATTCAGGCGTCCATTCCACGGTTCAAACAGAAATCACCATTTAATATTCACAAATCCATCAGTTATGAAAATAAATGCTCGATTTTAAATAGTCAATCTCCAATCAGGGGGCGAATCATCAAAACACGCTTAAAACAAATGTGACTACTGTTGCCATCTGTTTTTGGTGTGGGTTTTGGTGGCATTCCGCCCGTAGTCCATCATCATCTCGGCATCACTATCAAGCCTTTTTGTGCGCGACGCTTTTACCCCCCTCCCCCCCCCCGCACACATCCGCCCTCCCGCTGGTCCCACTCACATCAAAGACAACGCTTGCATCCCGCAACAACGCGCTCCATGTCACATGACCAGCGCGCATCCCTTGACCGCCATATTGGATTACCATGGAGACGGGGCGTCGTGAAACTGCGTCATCACACGTGACGCGCTACGGCCTATGCGTGTCTCGGTGCGTAGCGCCGCCTGTCGTCAAGCGATGGTACTGACTGGACAGGGACAGCGAGAGGGGGGGGGGAGGACGATAAACATTTCAACGATCGTTCCCACAAATTAAAATCTTCGTTCAAAAGGCAGCTTGACAAGGTGTTAACAACAATCCCAGATGAACCACAGATTCCAGGATACAAGCAGCTAACGCGAATAGATTCAAATTCATCATTGCACATGACAACAGGGAACAGCACATCCTCAGCACATGTAGCGGGCCCAGGGCCTATATGTATGAGCCCGGGTTAGCAGTCATAACCCACGCGTCATGCGGATTTCCTGGGTTAGCGGCGAACGTGTCAATGTATGTGCACGGGTTAGGCAAACTCTTCGAGGGTTAACGTTGCCTTCACTAACCCCAACTTGAGCCTGGGTTAACGTCCAGGTTAGGGACCAACTCGGGCCAAATCTATTCAATGCGACCATATTTAACAGAATTAGATACGCAATAAGTGAAATTTATTCAAATTAACCATAAAATCGAACCGTTATTAAGGCTCCCGCCGCTTTGGCGGCGTTATTCATATTGTCGAATCGATGAATGTAAAGTAAACAAATCGCTGCCTCCACAGCGATGTTGATATCCATACTGTCCAACGTCAACTAAACATGGCCGCCGCTGCCGCCGCCGAATCGGAGGCTAAATATTAGGCCCAAATCTATTCAATGCAACCATATTTAACAGAATTACATAAGCAATAAGTGAAAATTTATCAATTTAACTCTAAATTCGAACCGTTATTAAGGCTGCTGCCGCATTGGCGGAGATATTAATAGTGTCGAATCGACGAATGTAAATACGCACACAGGGCTTCCCCAAATCTATAAATAACTGAAACGTTAGCTAACTCGGGTCACATACATCCCCCATGACACATTTGGAACTCTGGGGTTAGCTAACCCGGGACCCGCCTTTAACTCCGGTGCGGTTAAAAATTGGCTCATACATATGGGCCCAGATGGTGGAGTCTCTGACTTGGCCTGAGCATACAGCTCAAACACTCTAATCTAATCTAAATTATCCCTGTTGCTCGCAACATGGGTAATTTAACATGCGGGACCAACGACCTATGTCATTAAGTATGCTGTTTGGCGCCACCTGTCCATATAGAAACTAACTAACAATACAGCCGCTGACTGACACGCCACCTAGCGGGTACTGAATCACATACTGCTAAAATCAAATGAACAGTTGAGGTGCAATACCCCATAAGCACAATTCAAAAAAATTAATTAAACTAACATATTTTTAGCTGAAAGTAATTTTAATTCTCACCCATTCCACTTGTATTGTGGTGAAATGTTTATGGAGCAAGGGATACCAAAATATGTATGTACAAATCGAACCTGTTTAAAGTTTGACTAATATTTATCTCAATGTTTGCATTGGCGCTTACATGATTTTGTCGCTGAATCCCGAGCATTCAAAAGTTCAAAACGTATCTCACAGCTCCCCAAATTTACCATCCCACCCACCCCAGCTGTATCAGAATCTAGCAGTTTACGGCTAAGTGTCTGGGAGCCTTGAACTTTACGAATGTTACAATGTATATGTAGACTCAGAAATGTTACATATGTAAATCGGTCTCATGTTGTTCAATTAAAGTGAAGTAAACATACGCCAACTGTCAGATACTCCCTCGCCGAAAGCCTGTACTTATGTACCTTATTCATGCTCTGTGCAAGCATTGTGCTTAGTAGCTTTTTGTTCATGTTTTTTGTGTGGGGGTTATTTTGGGGTGGATTATTTTACGGTTTATTAAAGCTGCATAGTCCGACGAAAGCATTAAATTATCAAAACCAAATGAATGATCTATATTTGATTATGTGTATGTATAAATGTTTAGCTTTATGCAAATATTATATAAGCGGTGAAGGTGAATCTATTGTGTGCTGATTCTGGAAGGTGCTATGGTACAGCTAGAGGGACTTGGAACCCTGTTGCTTGTTGAGGCAGGTAAGCAAGGCAGCTGGTCAGCAAGTACTTCCTGTCCTAACAGCGGTTGGTCAATTCTACCTGATTTTTTCTTTAATAAAGTTTGGGGTCTTAGAGGCCAGCCAGAGTCCATTTAGTCATTCAATTTACATATATGACTCTTGTCCTTATTGATATTATCATTATTACTATCACCACTTAGCACAGATAATAACTATCTAACTTAGATACTGATACAATAATAACGCATTTGTCATTGCACAGAATGGAACACTGTCAATTTAAGAAAACCTGTTACTGCAGAAGCCTATGGCGTCACAGTTGTTGGGTGCTTGCCAAATTAAGTATGTTATGTTTGAACTTCAAATATCTTAAAAGTTAGCCATTTTAAATAAAGGTTACTTCAAATTCAAGTAAGGTAGATAATACCGATCCAGCCGATATATTTATCTAAAAGAATGACGGAAAGTCAAAATCATTTGAATATCCAACTTGAGCCGGAAGTCATTGGACACAAATTATCGGACCCCCTTCCCCGAGAAAGCCAAGGTAGATACAATATAACCCCGTTAAACCAAGCTGGGTTAAACCAAACGATCGGTTAATCCAAACTTTGTTTGGCGTCCCAGCAAAATACTACCATTAATCATATCAAAAAGTTGGTTAAACCAAAGTCGGTTAATTCAAAGTATTGGTTAATCCAAACAAAATTGTCGACCCCAGGCCACTCCGGTATTGTTAAACCAAACTTTCATGTGGTTATAAGGTCATCTGATACCCCATTCACCTTTTTATATGATAAATTGCAGTATTTATCCGGGTTTAACAGAGCAGGGTTTAATGAGGTTATACTGTGCATACATAAAAAACAATAATCAAAGTGACCTCACACATTCTATATTAGATGTGCAATACATGCTTACTCAAAGTTAAAGTCAAAGCCAATGCTTGGGTAAACCAATGATCGGTTAATACAAACAAATTTCTAGGGTCCCTTCAAGTTTGGTTTAACCGGGTTATAGTGTATAGCTTATTCGTGTTCGGGGCGAGGAATGTGTTTATCAGTGGATCTTATGCTGTGTTTTAGGGGTTTATTATTTGGTGATTTATCAAGTAATCCCCCCATCGCCTGCTGGTGAGATTCAAAGGTGCTGGAGAGCAGATATGTACAGGGTTATCCTTGGAGGGAAAACCCCAAATTTCTTGGCGTTGGAGGAGTGTCTTAAAACTATAAAGGCTGGTAAAGGGCACTGCGTTCCGTGCTGGCAGGAGCAGTTGAGTGCCAACCATCAGTGCGGGAGATCGGGAGTTCAATTCCAAATTGAGTCAAACTGATGACTTAAAAAATTGATATGTGTCGCTTTCTAGCCAGGTATCCAGCATGATTATGACAGGACACTGACTGGATGGCTCAGTCTCAAGATAATATGACTGAGTGGGATATCAGGTCATGGTGCTGTTGGCCTGGTCTCCAAGTGGGGCAGCACTGTAAAAGTTGCCATGAGTGCGCAATGTCACAAGTCGGTGTCTGTCCTGATATGACCCTAGATGATGCCAGGATGTAAAACTCCAACAACCAACCAGCCAACCAATCAGTGCCTTGGCTCTGTAAACAAAAATACAATTATTTCCTGAATAAAAATGAGCATACACCTAAATAACAATATACACAACTTGATTAGGCAAGCCAGGACTAACGCAACTCCGATGACTGTGACGACAGATAGCTATCAACCGTGTGTAGGCAGTTGTATATTGAACGAGTCAGCAGCAACTCTATGAGGGCTCCTACCCCTCCCTCCGCCCCCAGTCCCACCCCCCCCCTCCCACCTTTGGTATCTTGGTTTCCCACGCTGAGTGTATGCACTGCAGTGCCCATCCATCGCCCCTTATCTCCCGGTATCTCTCGCCGGCCCTCCCCGGGGTGATTGTCGGGGGTGAGGGAGGGAGGAAGGGGTAAGGGGGGGGGGGGGGGTGCAGGAGGTGGGGGGAGCGTAGCGGAGCCCTGGCCAGGGGGACCCGGGTCTCACGACTCCGGGGAGCCGTGTGTTTTAAGTTAAACCCCATCAGCGACTTGTATTTATGTACAAGCTTCAACCTAAAACAATCGTAGGATTAAATAAAATATGATATTGGCCCAGTCCGCGGACAGACTGCGATAACAGATGGTTTGGTGCGTGTCGAATCTTCTTATTTTTGTATCTTTTATATATATTTATTTGTAAGTTTTTTTTCCTCCAAAATTGGATTGACCTAGATTGTATGTGCACTGTAGTCGAAATAACCTGTTCAGGATTGTGGCATATACACTGTTATGCAAATATCATGTTGGATGGTTCCTAAGAAATGTGTCCTAAGCTCCTCCTACCTCACCTCCTTTAAGTCCGTGTAAAGCTAATCGTTTAATTAGTTGTATTCCCATACCCATATAGGGACATGACCTTATTGTGTGTAGTTGATTATTTGATTAACCAGGACAAATTTCAATCATAAATAATTGATCATTCTCATCCCATTGTTGCTGCCTGCGATATCCTAGTAATGCCGCGAGCCAGTCTAGGTAGTGTCAAGCATCAATTGTTGTGAAGTCATTTATTTGACTAGCACAGGGTTCAAAACAGGCGATTCAAATCTTAAAACCTACCAACACGCTCGCTGGAGGCTCACCTCTTTTGGCCATCAAACTGGTCTCAACTATATATGAAGAGTTCTTTTCAAAAACGCGATAAGTGCCCATCCAAAAATGGAGCTTGCAATGCCAATCCCAAGCTTGTGGCTCGCGTTTTGGAAAATAGTATATGAATATGTATATATATGAAGAGCTCTTCATATGTTGCTTGGACGCAAAACCCCAACATGCAATGTGCTATTTTAGACTACATACAGCGCTGAGGGTGAAATTCAGATGTTTGTGTCCAAATGTAAGCACTGTGTGATGTGTGGAGGATTCAGATGGCGAATGGTCTAGCCACGGAAGGTTCCACAACTCCCGCCCTGTGTTCCTGCCGGTGGGGTTCCGTGTCGCCATCTGAATCCTCCACAAATCATGTGGTGCTTACATTTGGACACAAGCACCTGAATCTGACCCTCAGCATTGTATGTAGTCACATATAACACATTGCCTGTTGGGGTTTTGCACCCTAACAATATATATGGTTCAGAGCAGATGGGGTGGGCAGAAGGGTTGAGGGTCCACTGCCTGTTTTGGAACATTGTGAGATTTGAATCGACTGTTTTGAACTCTGCCCCTCCACACCCCTACACACCCCTCGACCAGACAGGATGGCTGAATGAGGTAGAGCGTCCGGCTCTCGTGTTGGTAGACCGTGGGATCGTGGGTAAGATAGAACCCTGGTCGAGTCAAACAGATGACTTAAAAATTGATACTTGTCGCTTCCTAGCCATGTACTCGGCATTCTTAGGATAGTGCAAGGACTCGTTGGCATGGTGTCAGGATAATGTGACTGAGTGGGATATCAAGTCATGGTGCTGGTGGCTTGGCATTGGGGCAGCACTATGAAATCGCCATGAGTGCTCACTGTCACATGTAGGTACCCATCGTGATATGACCGTATATGTTGTTAGGACTTAAACAACAACAAACAAACCACATCCGCACCCCTCCATCACACTCTGTGGCATGCCCACTGAGAGTGAGAGCGCCTGCATGCTGAAGGTCTCCCAAAGTTCAGCTGTACTTCCTCCTGTGTACGACTGTTGGGTATATCACGCGAACAGACCGTCAGTAAGGGAATAGCCTGCATATCGTGTAAGCAGGGTGTTTGTGGTGGAGTGTGCCGATAATGGGGCAAGCCTGTAAAAAGACACCTTAACTTCAGCAGAATCCCTGATATTCGTGTGATAATGGTGCAAACCACTGAGTGCATATATTGCATTTTGCACAAGCAGTGAATAGTGGATTATCATGTTAATTGGGGCAACACAGTTAGCTCTAGACTTTTATCGGAAATTGTAGGTTGGTGAAATTTGTAGCCAGTGGAGTTTGACCTGGGATTTTTGTTGGTGTTTTTTTTTCTCACCATAATTCTTGTCTTCGATCGCGTCAGCCATTTCCTGATTACATCTTCTGTTTACCTCCATTTTTCATTCTGTAACCGAAGTGCTTCTATGTCTTTGATTCGACCCATCTGGAATCGAACCCACCAAACAAGTGCTCGACCCATTATCCCGTCTCGCCCGGATAAACTTCTGAATATGAAGAGTTCAGGTACAAACCCCCGTAAACAGCATTACAAAAAATGTATTAAAATAAAATATGTTTACATGAAGGTAATTTTAATTCTCATTTATCCCAGTGTCCTTGTAAATAAATGATTATGGAGCAATGAACATCAACATAGGAATATTAACAAATGAACTTTTTGAAGGTTTAATTCCAGTATTTATCTGAATCTTTGGATTGGAGTTTCCGTGGATTTGCGCCTGAACTCTTCATAAACTACAATAGTTGCGTTGAATATTGAATGTCCGTCCACTGAGTAGCTTAATTATGCAGTATTCCGCCTTTGGTGTCCCTTGCTTTATCTGAATGCTGCAGGCAGGCCGATCTATGCCTACCCTTACATGAGGAGGGTGCGGTTTAACCCCAGGGCAGGCCTGGGTCAAATGCCACATTCTACATACTACTTACAAGTCAGTGACATCCCGAAGAGCAGCGCTGGACTCAAGGGCCTGTCACACTACGTTTAGCCTTAAGCTAAGATTCCTTACACGCGGTATGCGGTATGCAGTATGTGAATGCGAATGCGGCAAAAAATCGAAACGCCTTGAAGTCAATGGGCTACATTCCTTACATGCGGTATGCGAATGCGAATGTGGCAACTCGATCAGTCCCTGTAGTGATCGGTGCGGCATATGGCATGCGGCACAAGGTATGCGAATAGAAACCTCAGTCACACGTGTCCATTAGTTTTAGACGAGGAGAGGTGACTGATCATTGTCCATGATGTGCGCAACATGGGTAATTGAATGAACGAGACTGTGAATCTCAGTAGATTAGGGCACCATGGCGCCGACTATATTCTATTCTTAGAACTAATAACTTTGGCCGCTGATCGACGCGCCATCTACATGATACTTCTTGAACTACGCAGTTAGATTCAAATCAGACTGGTGGCGACATCTATATTCTCTTTTAGAACTAAAATGGCCGCCGATTGACACGCCACCTATAGTGATTTCCAGTCAAAGCCGATGACGTGGCACTGGAGATATTCACTTCGACCAGACTTTTCAAACCGAGAGGACGTACTTCTGCCGCCCAGATTTGGACTATAACTGGAGCGAGCATGGAGGTTGAAAGGAAACAAGAACATTCGATCAGAGTCGGTGGTCATACCCTATGAGTGTACGCCGAATAGTTGGTGTCATTCAAGTCGGACAACGGATCGGCTGAGGCACGGCGAGATGAAAGTAATACAAACAAATGGATGCGACAGAGAATCATGCAGGCGGCCATGACAGCATGCTCGACGAATCGCTACAGCGGCGATCGGTTGAACCGACACAACATCGTTCCTCTTTGGTATACTCGGCTGAACTTTCCTCTGATGTTGGCTGCCGGCATGAACGACGAAATTGTGAGAACCGTGGGTTCGAATCTTGTCCGTTCGATCGTCAGGAGCATCCTAGGCCTGCCGGCGGGGGGGGGACGTGTTACCTACGACGCAGTTTCCCCGAGCCGGCAGTGTGCTGACGTCACGATGCGAGGAGGCGGCCATGACAGCATGCTCAACGGATCCCTGCGAAGGCGAGTCTGTGGACCGACACGTCCTTGCTCTTTCGCTGAATCGACTGCGATTTTTGTCCAGATTTGGACGGTGAGCAGCATGCCGGCGCCGGACAACATAACATCCAAAAGATCCAACGCAGATGACAATGATTTCAAAGTCGCAGTCACCAAGAACAAGAAAGTGAGAGTCGGGTCGGAGTCAGTGGCTGTACCCGAAGAATCTACGCTGAAAAGGCACCCTCATTCAAGTCGAATAAAGGATCGGCGTGAGGCATGGCGAGACGACACAGATGACAAACAAATCGACGTGACAAGCAAGCCTGTCGAGGCAGGATTGACCGTGGCGCTGGCTACATTACAAGACCACATTGCTAATGTCGAACCTGGCATTGATCCACGTGTGGATCAACAGCAGGAAAATGCGGAACGACGGAAATCGGGCTCCCTTGCGCCGCACCGGTGGTGTGGTGATATCGTGTCGCGAGGAGGCGGCAATGACACCATGCTCGACGGATCGTTATGGAGGCGACCGTTCGAGCCGACCTGCCATCGCGCTTTCGCGCTCCAATCAGCTGTGACCCCTTCTGATGGTGGACACCGGCATGAACGACAAACTTCTGCAAACCGTGAGTTTGAATCTTTTTCCTCCAATGGTGGTGAGCGTCGCATGCATGCTGGCAGGGGAGGACATGTTGTATACGACGCAGTTTCTCTGACCCAGTGGCGTGCTGATGTCACGCTGCAGGGAGGCGGCTATGACAGCATGCTCGGTGGCTCATCGCAGGGGCGACCGATTGAAAACTTCCGCCAGAGTGCATATGAGCTACACGCCAGATCTTCTCAGGTAAACGTAGTACCGACGGCATAGTCATTGTCGCAGACCACAAAAGTCTCGAGGAATCCTGATACCACCACGACCTCGGGGTTGGATAGCGCATGGATGTGGTAGTGATACAAAACTGCAAGGCATCCCTCCGTCTACCTGATTTTTAGGCCTGAGACCAGCAAACCTCCCAGACAACCGTCACTGCTGACGATGTCAAATGTAATAACTTTTTTTAAATGCATACCACAAACACATAAGTCAAGTACAAAGCTGACAGCCCACATATACTTATGATCTATTTGACACTGCTATAGTTTTGACAACATAAGTGACACGGCGTTTTACATCCATATGGCCGATTTTCACATAGTTAATAGGCCACGAAGCCTTATCACCATGGCGCTCCTATAATAACCACAGGTGCACTCAATTCAAGGTCCAACACCAAAGAGCTGGTGTTTGGGTTTCAGAGAGTACGAGGCGGGGAAGACCAAGTTTCTCGAGTCGCGTAGGGACCTCCAGTGCCTTCTCGGTCGCCTTCAGCATATGGCGAGATGTGTGATGGCGGCTAGGAGGTTCATGTCGAGGATTCTCACCGATACTGGATATAACAATGTTGGATGTACTCGTAGAACAAAGTGACACAGGCTTAAGTATACATAGCCACACCAAAGTCACGAGTATACCAACCTCCTACACGAAGCTGAATTTATCTCATAAGCCTAGCAGGCCACCAAGCCTTATCAAAAGTTGGCAACCATTAGTTAATGACACTGGTATAACATTCATCCACCAGTATGCGGCATACGAAGGCTGAAATTGTCTGCGACCATGTCAAAGCTGACAATCACATTCTAATGACAATCATGTAAACAACTGCTATCACATTCTAAGATGTCAATTCACTCGGGGCTCTGCATTCCTTTTATCTCATAAGCTTAATAGGATGCCAAGCCTTATCAACATGGCACACTTAGGCATTGCTTGATAGACAAAAGCTGACAACCCACATTATAATGACATTGCATTGAAAAAACCGGTCCCCGCATGCTGTTGATGCACTCGTAGAACAAAGTGACCCAGGCTTAAGTATACATAGCCACACTGAAGTCACGAGTATGGCAACTTCCTACACAATTTGTTTGCAGACCATGTCAGAAGCTAACAAATAGCTGGACGAGCATGCGATGAGATCAGCTGACAAATCACATTCTAAGACGAAAGTTGTCTACAAATGCGTGATAAGAACCGAAGGTAATCGGAAAGTAACAACCCTGTCGATTTCCACAATGCAACAATGTAACAATTTTTCCAACATGCATTAGCCAGAGACCGTGTTTTTCACCCACCAGCCTGCGAATTACACTGATCTGTACATAAACGCCATGAACCAGACGGTGATCCACACTTCGCACTCTGACAGACGAAAGTTATCAGACGGCTGTTATGGTGACCGTCTAGACATTGTCGCAGACGCAAAGTCTCGGGCAGTGCTGACATCACCATGACCTTGAGGTCGGGCAGTGCATGGGATTTGATTAACGACATGAAACCGCAAAGCTTTCCTCAAACATCTCATCCACCAGTACGCGGCATGATGACAATCCACATATGCGTGATAAGAATCACATAAACATTTCTAATGACCCTGCATGGAAACGGCTCCCCGTACACTGTTGATGTACTCGCAGAACAAGTGACACAGGCTTAAGTATACATAGCCACTCTAGAGTCACGAGTATAGCGACATCCTACACGAAAGCTGAATTTGTCTGCAGACCATCTCAAAATCCCACAGCTCGAGGCGATAAATCTGGTTGTCGCCCTCAAACATCTCTCTCCACATCAAGCGCACAAATACACCATCGCAATAAACACAGACAATGCAACCTCACAGCAAGTGCTCAGTTCCGGGGCAGGTTGCGACCCTGTCATCTGTGCCTGTGCCCGGGAGATCTGGCTGTTTGCCGCACGAAGGAGTACTGACATTCTTGTCCGACACAAACCAGGAAAGGACATCATTCTCCTGATGCTCTAAGTCGTAGGTGTTTCGACTTGCGTGCAAGGAGTCTAGCCCAGAGACTTGTTGCTGAGGCCGGCCTGGAATCGGTGGTTGTGACACATGACAATGCTTTGACCCCTAACCTGTAACCTGGGATCGATATTTAAAATTTTTGCCTTCTCTCCCCAGGTTACTCACAACGTCACCATCAGCGGCTTCTTGATGCCATTAAGGCTGGGCTGGCGATTGGGACCTGGAGGAATAAGGCAGCCCAGGCAAGGGAATACTACTGGTGCTAGCTACTATCATCGCACACCTCTCCACAGACTAACCTTTTCCTAAATTTGGCAGCTCTGACCCTGGCCACTATCTTCGGGCCAAGGATTTGAGGCTAACCGCAGTGGGCATCAATGTCCGAGTCCGGTAATCAAAACAATACAAGTCATCGTCTCCAAGAGACATTTCTCGTTCCGGCGATAACTGGATCGCCCTACAGTCCACATCAAGCGTGGAAGGATTACGTGTCCAGGACACCACTTCACCCCGATGGCCCTGCCTTCCTGACTACCAATGGATCACCTCTACGTGCAACCGCGTTGCTTGACACCATACGACTGGCCCTGTCCGTGGCAGTTCATCCGGCCCCAGCGGCAATGACACTGCATAATCTGAGACGAGGTGGTGCACAAGCCTGTGCTCTCCCATGATCGTCAATCAGCAACATCAAACACTTGGGTCATTGGACCACTGACGCGGTGCATGATTATGTACCAAGGCAGTCGGTTTCATCGGCTCCCAGGACACTTACTCTATTTTTTGGTTAAGTGCCTGTAATCCTTGAAATATCTAAGGTCATCTCATCATGAAAGAGTAATGTAACAAGCTAAGATAGAAAGAATTAAAATTGCCACTTTATACTACTGTCTCGTTCTGTTTTCAATTGTCCATGATGTGCGCAACATGGGTAATTGAATGAACGAGACTGTGAATCTCAGTAGATTAGGGCACCATGGCGCCGACTATATTCTATTCTTAGAACTAATAACTTTGGCCGCTGATCGACGCGCCATCTACATGATACTTCTTGAACTACGCAGTTAGATTAAAATCAGACTGGTGGCGACATCTATATTCTCTTTTAGAACTAAAATGGCCGCCGATTGACACGCCACCTATAGTGATTTCCAGTCAAAGCCGATGACGTGGCACTGGAGATATTCACTTCGACCAGACTTTTCAAACCGAGAGGACGTACTTCTGCCGCCCAGATTTGCCGTCCCACCCACCCAACTAATATGATGTATCGATAGGGTTAAGTGCCTGTAATCCTTGAAATATCTAAGGTCATCTCATCATGAAAGAGTAATGTAACAAGCTAAGATAGAAAGAATTAAAATTGCCACTTTATACTACTGTCTCGTTCTGTTTTCAATTATGGAAGGGTCACACACAGGGGTGCGGAGGGGAAACATATGGTAGTGGTGGTGGTGGGGTTAAGGGTTGGTAAAAATGCTACCATAGCCACAGAAATAAGAATACTTATCTATAATTTGGTAATTATAAAGGTAGGAACCCCTATGTGACGTACCAAGATATAAATGCCATATTAGGTCATAGATATAAATGCCATATTAGGTCATATACAGTGCAGTATGAAGTATACTTGTTTATTTTTATTTTTTAAATATAGCCAGTCGTATGCCGCATGCTGCATGCCACATGCTGCATACCACATACTGCATAGAAGGAATCCTCCCATTCACATACCGCATACCGCATGCTGCATGCCACATACCACATTCTGCGTAGAAGGAATCTTAGCTTTAGCATATACTGACGTGTGTGATTTTCGACCAATACGTCGGCATCTGTCGACATACATTACATATGCGTTGGGCACGTTCCGGATACGTCGTTATACGTCGTCTTACGTCGCCATGTATCGAGCCTCCGATAAAATGGTGTGCATGCTCAAAATGTCCAAAGTGTATCGACGTGATGGCACATCTGGAGAGGTGGGACAGGCAGAGGTTGGGGTTACAGCATCATCATCAGAGAGTCCTGAACATAGTTGGAGAACGTTGCACGCTCAGTACGGGCCGGTGGTGGCGGCGGCCTCAGGTGCTACAGCAGCTCCCCAGACTCATTGAGCCGCTTCTGGATGGCTGCCATCAGGTTAATATCGTCTGGGGCTGTCCGTTTCCCCTTTCCCCATTCTCGGACTGCAGCGGGAGGTGTTGCCGGAACCTCTGCCTCCAGCCCAATCTGGAGATCAGCAGAGACATTCTCTGCAGTGTTGAGATCCCCATGTGCAGTGTCTATGGCAGCCATCACCTGCAAGACAAACACATGAAATAACACAAGAGAAATGAATGCAAATCACTGTTTCAACAAATGAGGTCAACAACAACAAATATCAACAAGAAAAAACAACAACAAATATATCAAGTAATATAAATAAATTGATTTCTCCAGATTAATAATGTAAATAAAATATATTGCTTTGTCGACTTCTCCAGAATAATATCGGTGTTATCAGAATGTTAATGCCCAGAATGCCCCGAATGATAAAAGATATTGTACTTACAGTTCTGCAGGTCTCAGGCTGGTGCCTGATGACTGACCCCAGGAAACCAAACTTCTGCAAGATCCATAGCACCTTCTCAGCACGTTCAGGGACTCTGTCAACACTTTTCTTTTTGTGCAGCCTCGTGTTTGTGTCCCTCAGCAACTTGAACCACCTCTGGAGGCGACGTATGATGCACACGAGCTCCCACGGGAAGCAGGAGATCGAGAGCTGGTGTGGGGCCACATCTGGCTCTGCGTCTGCACCTGCATCTGTGTCTGCCTCTGTTTCTGCATCTCCAACTCGAAATCCATCTCCATCTCTTCACGCTGGCTAGATGGAGAGTGGTGTGATGGAGAGTGGTGTTCTGGAGGGTGGTGTGGTGAGGAGGCAGGTGATGACACTGACTATGGTGATGGTAATGGTGATGCTTCTTATTTGACATGTTCTTTTGCAATAATTTGGAAGGTTTTCACATTTGTTGTCCATGTTTCAAATGGGGTATACAGTTGATAAAAATTACACATATATATGCACATGTATAATTTATATATATCAGCAATTTCTTCAGAAATTGACAGGACTAGCCGATATTTGAATAGAGAGATGCCTTGAGATGACGCCGATTGTAGTTTTGCATCTGGACAATAGATCCGAGCAACATAATTTTTATGACAAACTTCAATCTCCTGTTATGTACATGTGTATAAGAGGTAGGCGTACCCGAATCCACCACCCTTTACCTAACCTTACCCGAATTTATGCCTAATCCAATAATTGGCGAAAGATTAATATGTAGCACAATAGTAATCTTCCAGTCCAGTAAGAGCATCCTCTGTCCACCCTCGGTTGGGTTGGGTGGGACTGTCCTACAAATAGCTCAGTCCTCAAACTCGGTGAAAGACCAATTATGCGTCAACTGTACTACATAAGTACTCACATAATTAATCTATTTCACCTTGTGATCCCACCCCCACAATGCTGCTTGCTGTGACCTGAATCCTGGACAAGCTATGCACTGTATGGTTGTTGAACCTACCCTGTGTAAGTATATGTAAGTGCACCCCCTGGATGTATGTAATTGTAAGCATTAAATGACCATTTAAAAGGCTTACAATTCTATGGGAACAAGTGTGGTAGTCTGCATTGACTTATCAGGCAAGGAACCGCATAGAGAGGTAGGTGTGGGTAGTGTGGTGACATCAGGGAGCCTAGGTGGTGTAATGGTTAGCATACTGGCCCGGGATGCCAGACAGGTGAGTTTGATTCGCTCTATGTGCAATATTTCCCATATCCATCACCCACATGATGTAAGCATTGCGGTGATGGCACACAGGACAAGGAGACACGGATGGGATAACATGTCTTTATTCCGGGCAGCCCCCGGGCCATTACATGAATGGCTTTCTGGTTTGCGGGCGTCCGTGAGCTGCAGGGAATCAGTGGCATGTGGTGATCAGAGTGGGGGATGAGAATGGCATGAATGAGGTGCAACAGGTGAGCAAGGCGAGGTGAGGAGATGTCAACCAGTGGGTAGCAGTGGTTGAGTAATGTAGAATATTATATAATAATAATTAATGGTTAATTAATTAATAAGTGTCAATTAGAGAAATGGTCGTGACCATTGTTTAATTATGGCAATATTATTAATTGATGATTTATTGGTATTGTTTATATTTTTCATGGTGCGGGTGAGTGGGTAAAATTGTGTAGTGGTCAGTCAGGATGTGTGAGGTGGAGTGACCAGCTGAGGGCGTGAGCATCGGTGTGCATGCTCTGTGCCCCCCCCCCTCCCCCCCGGAAACACCCCACAACCTGGTGGTGGGGGGCGAGGGGCTGGAGGGCGAGGCGGTGGGCGCCAGGCACACCCCGCAATGACCCCGAATGAGCACACGCTCATTCCCCACTATGTATGCATGCATACAAACGTTTGTATTTTTGCAATGTTGCATCAAGGTTTTCTTGGTTTGTGTTATGGCCATCGCATTACAGGGTCCTAGGCAATCACAATCTGTGTCAAATAGGTGCTGAAAATGGGGACTATTGCACCTAGAGCATATTTTTGAAATCACCATTCTTGCCATTCTAGGACTAGCATGCTAGCAAGCACACTACCTAGGCTCCCTTATGCAATCATCCTATACATGGATAACTGTCTCAATGACACCTTGCCTGAGACATCAGTGCAGACAACCACATATACATCGATTAATTGGGGAAATTTCGAATTTGAACCATCAGTCTTCCTCCTTCCATTTGTCTTTTGTTCAATTTTAGTAACGCAAAGGATGAGGCTAGCTAGCGCCAAGTATAATCCTTTTTTTTTATGTCGATCCACTGGCTTGACTGGGGTTCAAGCCAATGACCTGCGGCACGTGGAAGCGGGTGCTCACCTCAATTAGCAGTGCCATCCATCTTGAAGGAGGCGACAAAAGCTCCCGATTAGACCATCCACCAGTGAAGCCTTATACTTCGAAGACCCAACAGAACACCAAACATGCCAACCAGAAGTGGACCATGTATGAAGTTTGGTAATATTACTTTACAGCCTTTCATGTGTTTTTTTGTAAGGATGAGTCTATTCGCAGAGCAAAGCAGCTCTGCCAATTAGCGGAAGAATGATTATTATTCACAGAGCTGCTCTAAGAATTGCAGAGAATGTGCTTATCATCATCGGACCATCAGTAAATCTTTATGAAAATGTGCCAATAAATCGAAAACAGGTTTGTGAAAATGAATATGGTAGTTTGAAAGGTGAATATCGTAAAACTTATGCGATTTGCAGAGGTTTTCGATAAACGAAACAAAATTAATATGGAGCAATTTTCATTAAACTCCTAGTGACAGATTCAAAAGATTCGAAGACCGAGATGAATAAGATTTCATCTACATGAGCCAAAAGACAGCCTCTAAAAGTGGCCCACTGTACAGCAAAGGGTAATGCATACCGCAAAAGTTGGGTAAACACCGCGATGATTAGCTCTGCATATAGCCAGTGCTTTTTTATAAACACCATCAGAATTCCACAAATAACCTCATTTAATCCCAGTTATAAGTTAGTTATGGTTATTCCGATTAATGTGGACTGTTATGGTTATGATCCCCTTATGAATGATAGTCACAGTCCAGCAGCACAGAACACACTTACCTAACCATACATCATGCTGGTAGATACCTTTTAATAATCACTAATTTAGTAATATACACTGTTACAGCAATACCTACTTGGAAAGTACCATAGAGCCTGTTCTGGTTGGCTGTCCTCCTATTGGTTGTATATCTCCACACATGATTGATTGACAGTACAGACACTGATGGAACAGACAGTGCAAACATTATGTGGAAGAGACAGCCCTCCATCCAGCCCCCACCCCACCAGTCTACCACGACCTGTATATTTGTTGGTGAAATCCCTATTTGTCTGTGTTAACCCTCTGCCTGCTGTGTCCCTATGATTCCCATAACCCTTCCTTGTACTTTGCCTCAGAATACTATCATTTTACAAAAAGAATACCATACATACATAACTTTAAGCGAACCATGTGTCTTTGACCAGGTCCTTTCCTGAAGCTATTTCATCACCCCCTTCTTTTAAGTGTCATGCCCATTACATTGCGCAATGTAGGTCTACTAGATAGGATGGCTGAGTGACTAGAGTGCTGGCTGCACATTCAGGAGATTCTAGGTTCAATTGCCAGCTGCCTTAAGATAAATACATTAAAGCTGCATAGTCCTGTACAGGATATTGCATGACTAGTTGTCACTAGATCCTATGCAAACTAGTATGCCCCTGATTCTCAGTGAATGCAAGATTATGTATCCCTAGTTCTAACTGGATCCGATGCAAGATTATGCATCACTTGTTCTAACCGGATCATGTGCAAGATTATGCATCCCTAATTCTCACTGGATCATGTGCAAGATTTGCTTCACTAGTTCTAACTGAATCCTGTGCAAGATTATACATCTGTAATTCTAACTGGCTCATGTGCACAATAGTACACACCCTAGCTTTTACTTCATGCCACCAACACTAAAAAGCTGCAGTGTCAACGGTTCCATGCATTCCTCCCAATATGCCATACAATAGCAGTATGTGTATCCTCCAATTAATCGCAACAGCAAACAGGCTCCACAGCATCGCAGGCCCTGTATACTAACTCTGTATAATAACTTCCCCAGCCCTGCTCCGCCTCCCAGCTACATCCTGCGCTGGTGCATTATGGGCAAATTGATACCCTGTTAAAATCGTAATTCCTCTCATATAACACTGATTGCGATAACAATTGTGGAATATGCGCAACGCCTGCGGACCTGGAAAGCAGCGGTAATGAGTTGTTGATAGGGCTGTGCGGTACAATTAAGCGCAGTATCCGAGCTGCGGTGGCTATGCGCATGCGTGTAACAATCATACGAGCGCTTTCCTTTAGTCAGACCAGCCAGACCTGCAGGATATTTGTGCCATCTGCTGTATTATAGGGTTGCTGCTTTTATGTGTATATATATATATATATATATGATGTATAAGGATTATGCGAGTATAAAGGGGTGGAAGGGAAGATTCCCTATATTGCTCAACCTTATGGTGTCTGCTACTCCATGCTTGATCCCATCTCACTCTTGGGAAAGGTGGTGCCACCACCGTCAACCCCGACCAGTGCCGCAAATACTGTCACTCACGCAGTATAATGTATTATGTGGATGTAAATAACAGCAGCCTCTTAATGTTTCCCAGCAACCACTTTAACCTCCATGATATTCACTGCGGAGTAGGCATTCTCTCCTTGGAGCCTCCTCGACGCCCTGAGCCAACAACACTCATTCTGATCACTTTCAATATACAGTAATACCTCTGTAACCGACCACCTCCACATATCGACCACTCCCCTATATCGATGACTTTATTTAAGTCCCAAACGATCGTCCATAAAATACCGCTGAATTTTTTTTTTAAGTAGGTAAACTGACCACCTCCCTAAATGGAGCATTTTAAGTAATGGTGCTGTCACATTACAATGTTTCTCTCTGACGTGCGTTAACGTGTGTCACTTTTTGGTGAAATGTCGGGACACGTCGGGAAGCGTTACCCACATGTAAGGCGCACGTTAGACGTGCGTCGGTACACGTCGGTACACTTTGATTGACAGTGACGGTCGTCGAGAAAGGCCGGCGCCCGTCTTGGCGCGTCGAATGTTTTGTGCATGCACAAAACTTTCGAAGACCGTCAACGCGCATCAACGTGTAGGTGCGGATGTTATGGGGACGTTATGGGGACGTTAGGAGAATGTCGAGATACGTTAAACATGCTGGAAGATCGTTATCCGCTCGTTGTGCCAAAATGTTGCTTTGTTTGTTTGTTGTTGTCTTACATCTTAGCAACATCTAAGGTCATAACAGAACGGTGAGCCAAACTTTTTTTTTCCTTTCGTGTCAATATACGTTACCACAATGTCGGCCACACGCTACCAACATGTTGCACTGACGTCAAACTTTTTCCCACCGCGCCAAAAAGTTTGATGTTTCTCGACTTTTTTGCGCGTCGCCGGCGCGTCCGCGAGAAGCATCGTAATGTGACAGCACCATTAGCCCCATGGTCGGTCGTTTTAGAGAGGGTTTACTGTATATATATAATGGAGGTTGAGGGGGAAACAACATATGGCGTGTGGTGTTTTTAGCAAGGTACAACTGTTTGTTTATTTGTGTCTTTGGGGTTTCACATCCTGGCAACATCGATGGTCATGTCAGGACTGGTACCAATTTGTTAATAATTACAATACTGCACCACTGGGAGACCTGGGCCCGTATGCAGGTGTCGGTGTTACGCATCCAAAACGCGTTTAGCGCGGGATTTCCGGTTTAGCGGGAGGATTTCCAGTTTAGTGGGAAAAATTCTGTATGCAGGAGGCGGTGTTACGCTAAACGCGCGCGTTTACGCTAAACGCGTTTCATAGCAGGTTTACGCCGGTGTTAGGATGGACTTGTTTATATATCGGCGGTACGTTGCGAGGCGTAATTTGCAAAGAGAGCGCATTATGCGTGATCGGACGCATCCCTTCGAAAAGTTTGACGATGTAGAGCTGTTCAAAAAATTCTGATTTCGTCGCCACGACATATTGGCCCTAACCGACTCAGTTTCACAGCATATAGAGCTGGCAAACCGATTTGGAGCTGTTCCACCACTCTTGCAGGTAGGCAGAGATGCATGTTTACGTTGGTTACAATTTTATAAGTCATTTGTTATATGTCACTTGTGTTTGGTTTGCTATTGTCGATATGCCTCTTTGATGACCACACGATATGCCTCATTGATGACCACACTATGTGACACAGCAGCTTGGAATGGGCATTGCTTGTTGTATGTGACATGTACAGTAACGATCACTTTATCCATGCGCTACGGCGTAGGCTCAGACTGACTTACGTAGACACCGATGCACAAATAATTTCGGTATGAGGGCAAAATTGGCAAACCCCAATCCATATGAAATCAAAATGCAGCACTGGAAAGAGGTTGGGACTGGAAAGAGGTTGCCACGGCATTTGACATGAGACCAATAGTATCGGAATAGTTTGACTATTAAGTAAGTTATGGCCCTTTCCACCTATGACATTGATCATTGTTGATATAATAAATTTGTGCTGATATAAGTGACTAAAATCTTATGTGAAACACCTTTTTACATTGCGCATTACACTTACACTCTATGAACATCGTACTTACCTAAGAACATCTTACGTACCGCTCATTTTTTTTTTCTTATCAACTTACTGGAACTACTATTTTCCACATTTCTAATAGGTTATGATCGCCCTGCGCTTCTACGCGAGTTCCAGCTTCCAGGATGTGTGTGGGGAATTGATAGGTGTCGATCAATCAACCGTATCGCGCACTATTCCACGCGTAACGGAAGCACTACTCCGTCTACTACCCCAAAGTGTCACGCTTCCCACCCAGGAGGCAGCTGACCGCTCGAAGATAAAAATCTTCAACACACATGGCTTCCCAAATGTGTTCGGATGCATCGACGGCACGCAGATCCGCATACAGGCCCCCTCGGAGTATGAACACGAATTTGTTAACCGCAAAAATTATCACTCACTCCATGTCCAGGTAAATTTGACTATGCATATATTTTTCCTATACTCAATACTAGCATTGTCAGTTCCAGTACATTTATGCCCACTCACCATCAGCTGATAATTGTCATTGTGTCATTTTAACTCGTGGCCCTACATGCTACGAACGCCTAGTGACGCTGTGGCATTACGGATGCTCAATCATACTAATTGATGTCCTGCCTTAGTACATTGCTAGACTAGCCTTAATGTCCTTTCACTACAAACCTTCATCTATTGCACGTCTCTCTTCTATGCTGTGAAAGCACATCCATATAGAAACAATCGCAATACACACATTCTTCCAATCATAACATTCACTCTGTTTAATTTTGTTCATGGATATTTTCCCTTTTTCTGTCAGGTGATTTGTGATGCGGACCTATGCTTCATCGATTGTATCGTAAAGTGGCCTGGCAGCGTCCACGATGCATGCATTCTACGGGAATCCTATCTTTACGAGGCTATGAAGAGCGACCATAAACCGGTGAACGGCATCCTGCTTGGTGATAGTGGTTACATGCTGCGCGATTGGCTCTTCACGCCTTTTCTCCATCCTAACTCACCACAGCAGCAAGCCTACAATAATCATCACAAGGCAGCTAGGTCTCTTGTTGAACGCTCAATAGGAGTACTGAAAAGATGCTGGCACTGTCTGCGTAGGCTTCGATTGGAACCGGCAAAAGCGTGCAACGTCATTACGGTCTGTATAATTCTACACAACAAAGCCCACCAGCTTAACCTGGATGACCCGTCCGATTCTGAGCTATCCGGCCGCTAAACTATCGACAATCTGAGCGCGTCCGTTCGCAGGTAGGCAAAACTGCTCGCCAGCGAATGGTAAACAACTTTTTCTAAATGTGGCATGCAGCGCAAACAGGGGGAAACCGGTGGCAAGAAAATTGAGAAAACAGTGATTTTGTGAGGGAGTCTGTTTTATTGTACGATGTTGAAATATGGTATTATGTGTATTGCAACGGCCCAACCTCCCTCTCCAACTTTGCTATTTCCAACAGTTCCCGTCTATATTTCGCTTCGAGCAGCATTGTCTTTGCCCGCAGGGCGCGTTGTTGCTCTTCGAGTATTCCCGCCTGGGCTGTCTGCGCCCCAAGCTGGGCTTCGAGCAGCGCAGTCTTTGCCGCATTTTTTGTGGCCCCAGTTTTCAACATAGCAAGCAAGGCTGCCTGCTCCTCTTTGTCGACTGACACGTTTCCCTGTGTCCTGCCACGGCAGCTGCCACGTCGGCGCACCCGCCTTTCCCGGGCCGTGAGAGGGGTGGAAGGTACCTCATGACTGTCGGCACCACTGCCAGCGGAGGGGCTGCCTGTAAATATAAGTTCATTTTACGAAATTGTCTATAAGATGTCGCCGATATTTTTCATCGCAACATACTTTACGGGTGCTTTATATGTACATCGACTACATTATGAATATATGCACAGTGTGTAACCGTGTTCTTTATTAGTCGCGAAATGCACATACACTCTGCGGGAAATGTGAAAGCTGACTTGTGATACCGTGCTACAGCACTTAGCACAACTGTGTTCAATATTACTATCGAAATGTGCTTACACTCTGCAGAAAATGTGAAAGGTGACTCGTGTTACCGTGATTAAGCAGTTAGTACTACTGTGTTCAATATTACTATCGAAACGTCCATACACTCTGCGGAAAATGTGAAAGCTGACTTCTGTTACCGTGATTAACCACTTGTTACAACTGTGTTCTTTATTACTCTCTTTATTACTCTCGACACGCGCATACACTATGCGGAAAATGTGAAAGGTCAATTGTGTTACCGTGATTAACCACTTATAACTATTGTGTTCTTTATTACTCTCGACACGCGCATACACTATGCGGAAAATGTGAAAACTGACTTGTCTTATGGTGCTTAAGCACTTACCACTACTGTGTTCTTTATTACTCTCGAAATGCGCATATACTATGCGGAAAACATGAACGGTCAATTGTGTTACCGTGATTAACCACTTATAACTATTGTGTTCTTTATTACTCTCGACACGCGCATACACTATGCGGAAAATGTGAAAACTGACTTGTCTTATCGTGCTTAAGCACTTACCACTACTGTGTTCTTTATTACTCTCGAAATGCGCATATACTATGCGGAAAACGTGAAAGGTCAATTGTGTTACCGTGATTATCAACTTATAACTACTGTTTCTTTATTACTCTCGATTGTGTGTCAAGTAAAATGTTGACAACAAAACCAGCCCTTGAAAACAATTTGTGCTCTATTCTCATTTAGATAAAATACAAACCCTGATTATATTTACCTGATGGCACAAATAACGGCGTGGGCATGGATGTAGAGACAGGTGTTGTTGGCGTCTGCATCGACTGGACGAAATCTGGCTGGCTGAGCATGAACGTTGTTACCGTTGTGTTGTCGGGCGCCTCTAGCTGCGTGTCAAAACCGATAACCTGCACATTGCTGGCGGTAGGCATAGTAGAGGGCCCTGCAAAAAGAATGTATGGCAATGTGAGATCGAACAAGTATTCATTACGTCAAGCGAATGGTGTATGGTTACCTGCCTTTTTTTGCGCGCTAACATGTGAGGCCATAAAGCCTATTGACCCTAGAAATTTGTTACTCGTAAATGAAGTTCGCTAAAGTACAGGTTAAATTTAAACATATTTTTTTTGTGTGACTTGTATTCATCAAGCTAAAGATATGCTGTGCTCCAAATGAGACATTCACCGGTCACCTTTGTTACAAGTGGCCTGAGGAGCCTGGCCAACTAATTCGCATATACCAACACATATACGACTGTTTTCTGGATATACGGCAAGTGTACTCACTGGGAAAACTAACCGGGCAGGGAGCTGGAATAGAGGGAATAGAGGGAAAGCGAATTAGGATACAACGTAAGAACATGACTATACAGCAAATATAGTTTTTAAGAATTTCAAGTTAGGAACAACGGATTACTGGAATAATATTTACCAGGTAAGAGTGTTCCTTTGCCAACAGGAATAGGTTACTTAAAATAAAGTGTAACAAAGGAAATCTTGCTATGTTATATATGTAAACTTACCCGTGACGCCTGTGTATAGATTCGACTCCAATCCTATTATCTTAGCGATGCTCTCCTCGTAGGGGGGGTGCTGTGTCGGGAGGGCCACCTCCAGTCTCCATTGCCCTTCTTTGTCTGTTTAGGACCTCTGATTTCATCGCCTTCCACTTTTCTTTTATTTCTGTGCGGGAACGTTTAGCTATCCCACACGCATTGATGGCATTGACAACCGTGTCCCACGCCTTGTTCTTTTCGGGGAGTGTTACCTTACTGTTAAAGGATGAGAATAACATCACCCTGCCCAGCATTACCTCGTCCAGGAGGATTTGGATCTCCTGATCCGCGTAATTCGCCTTCCTCTGGCGCTTGACCGGCATGGCAGAAACTTCTGAATGAGCCATTGTCATAGGTGTATTCGTAGCAGTGGTACTATGGGTGATAGTTGTGTTTTTCTTACGTTTTTTCTTCCGTGTGTCTGTGTTGGGCTTTTAGCGGCGCTGCTTTGTAGTGGTCGTGTGTAGAGATCACGTAGGAGGTACAAGTAGTCCTTTGTACTTGTAGTAGAAGTATTAGTAGTATGCGTAGTAGAAGTGGTAGTCGAAGTTGTAGTAGTAGTATGCGTGTTAATTGTATCGGGAGAAGTTATAGGATTATTACGTGTGTTGCAGACAACTTGCTCGTGTCACTCACATGGAAGTGCCACTGGTGCCAGCGGAGAACATTTCGGGTACAGCGGTACCGCCGGGAACAATATACAGCGAAAAGCACACTAAACAACACTTGTGGACGTCAAACAACGCGTATGGGGTGGTTACCAAGTCGATTGTCGAACAAACAAAATACAAAATAAGTAAGATTTGGTCAACTAACTAATGATTTGGAGTCCGTAATAACGCATCCGCCGTAAATGGGTCAAACCCAAACTTGCTAAGAAGTAGGCCGCTGCTTGATCGGCGGCCATATTGTCAAATTCCGCTGCTCGCCAGGATCAGCGAAAAGGGGTTTCCCAAATCTATAAATAATTTCACGTTTAGCTAACACTGACCGTTTAGGCGCTCCTGCATACCACTTGACATATTTCGCCCGGTCGGTGTTAGCTATACGCGTTTAGCGGCTAACCTAAAACTCGCGTAACACCGTTTCCTGCATACGGCCCCAGGCTGCTAGGACTATGAGCCAATATCCCACCCATGACCCAAAACCGCACATCATCATCATCATGCTGTCGGTCGCGATGCGACAAAGACTGCTTTCATTACTTGACTGCCGCTCTCCATTTAGCTCTCTGCAGTGAGAGTTGCGTCCATGAGTCAGTCTTAATGTCTCTCAGCTTCAGGTTTCTCTTGATGGTATCCCTGAACCGTAGACGGGGGCGCCCTCTCTTTCTGTAGCCAGAAGACAGTTGGGAATAAAGGATCTGCTTTGGTAGCCTGTCTGATGACATCCTCATGAGGTGTCCAGTCCACCGGAGATTCTTTTTGATCAGAAGATCTTCCATAGAGGGCAGCCCCATCCGTTCGAGTATTTCCTTATTCGTCACTTTGTCCTTCCAGGTTAGCCTCATGATTGAACGCAGATGTCGCATCATGAAGGCATGCAGCTTTTTCACCTGCCGTCTGTACACTGTCCAGGCCTCGGCTCCGTATAGTAGGGTGGATAGCACGATTGCACGGTAGATCTTACCTTTGACCCGAATGGACACATGGTGGTTGTTCCAGAGTCTCTGGCGTAGTCCGCCGAAAGATGCGCTAGCCTTGGCTATCCTCCTCTGTATCTCAGCATCAATGCGTCCATCACTTGATATAGTGCTTCCGAGATAGGTGAATTCTGGAACAGAGTTCAGCTTGTTTCCGTCAACCATGATCTCCTCCTCTCGGGTTCTTGTAGAGTTGGGTTGGTACAGCACCTCCGTCTTCTTGATGTTAATTTTCAGGCCAAACTTCTTTGATGCATCGGAGAAAGCGTCCACTATTTTCTGGGTCTCTTCAGCAGAGTGGGCAACCAGTGCACTGTCATCTGCGAATAGTAGCTCTCTCATCAGTATCTGAGTAGTCTTGGTCTTCGCTCTGAAGTGTGCGACATTGACTAGGTCAGCGCTCTGTCTGGACTGTATATAGATGCCATCCCCCCATGTCTTGGAAGGCCTCATCTAGCATTGCTGATAGGAAGATGGAGAAGAGCGTGGGGGCCAGTACACAACCTTGCTTGACCCCATTGGTAACCCCGAACGATTCCGAGACTTCCCCTCCAGCACTAACGTTCGCCATCATTCCTGTATGTAGAGCCTCGATCATAGTTGTGAACTTCTCTGGGCATCCGTACTTCCTCAGTAGCTGCCATAGCCCGGTCCTCCCGACTGTATCAAATGCCTTAGTGAAATCGACAAATACCATGTACAGTGGTCGGTCCTGCTCAATGCACTTTTCTTGTAGCTGTCGGAGACAAAATATCATATCCACAGTGCTCCGGTTACCTCTGAAGCCACACTGTGACTCCAGAACTACACCAGGTGTTATGTGAATAGATAGTATGTTGAGTAGGATCCTGGTGAAGATCTTCCCTGCTATGGAAAGAAGAGAGATTCCTCTATAGTTCCCACAGTCTGTTCGATCACCTTTCTTGTAGATGGTGACAATGCTGGCACACTGTCACATTATCCTGACACTGAGCTAACCAGTCCTTGCCCTATCCTAGTCTCGTGGGTGTCGTGGGTGTCGTGGGTGTCGTGGGTGTCGTGGGTGTCGTGGGTGTCGTGGGTGTCGTGGGTGTCGTGGGTGTCGTGGGTGTCGTGGGTGTAGTGGGTGTCGTGGGTGTCGTGGGTGTCGTGAGTGTCGTGGGTGTCGTGGGGCGTGGGGCGTGATGAAAATTAGAAATAGTGCACCTAGAGTGGGAATCGAACACACATCCCTTGCATGTCAGGCCTGTGAGTTAACCATTACATCAGCTAACCTCCCTGTTGTCACTCCACTATATCCACACCTACCTGTCTACATGGTTCCTTGCCTGAGAGGTCAGTTCAGACTACGACACTAGTAATATAAAGTTCTAGGCTATGTAGTAACAAGTATCAATTGTGTAAGTCATTGGTTTGATTAGGTCGGGTTTTTAAATGCCTGACCTTCTGCACAGGAAAAAGACGCTTCGACCAGTTAGGCCACTGCGTCCAAGTACAACCGAGATAAAGGATTCACCCCATACTTCCAGTAACCGGGTAAACGACACCGTAGTATAAATTCAGGCGAAAATAGCTTTAGTATGGACCAGGAAGTAGAATACCTGGCTCCAGTATTCAAATGGGTACTTATATCGGCACAGAGTTGGTGAAATGTGAGAGAATGCAAAAAGACAAGATGGCGCCATAGAATGCCATCGATTTCAACTCTAAATTCTATTAAACTATATGCTTAATTATAATTTTAAACCCAAAGGTAGCGGAGAAATATGAAGACATATATAAAGAATAAGTGCTGCTTCTTAGATTTTGAATTTAGGCTCTCATTTCATTTCCCCACATTTTCGACAGCTTTTATATATGGTTGGTATTCACCCGTGTACTGCAAGTACGGCATGAATACTTTATCTAAGTACAACCGTGCTGGATGAGGGAGGTGGGGGTGACACCCTGCAATTCACACTACATCAACTACTAGCGCTGGAGTGGAAGTTTGGTGCGTGTTTCCAGGGTAGTTCTCCCCGATCCCGATATCTCAGGGTTTTCTTGGGTTTCATAAAAGTTGTGATGGAATTGACATCGGATGGAATGAGCACATATCCAGTAATCTGTGATCATTGCTGAGGGCGCAAGGAACTGACACATAACACCCGACAATAACACTTGTCGCTTCCTAGCCTGGAGCTCCCAATAAGAATACGAGAGGGCAAGGATTGGGTAGCTCATTGTCAGGATAATGTGACAGTGTTGGATATCGGGTCATGGTGCCACCGCCTGAGGTTCCCAGCGGAGCGGCACAAGAAAGTTGCCATGAGTGTGCATTGTCACAATTCGGTACCCATCCAGTTATGACCTAAGCTGTTGCCAGGAAGTGAAACTCCAACAACCACCCGGCCAATTGTCACTCGTGCGCGCCCCATGGCAAAGCAATGCCATTAGTCACACGCCTCGCCGCCAGGTGTCAGTTGAACGCGGGGGGAGGGGGCACGGGAGGGGGAGGTGGTGCCTAATTACAAACACACTCATCACGTTTAATTGGTATACAACGGACCCTACAGCGACGCGCGGAATGATCTGCGACAGCGCGCTGAAAGTAGGCCCTACACGGCCACCGAACTAAAGCGCGGAGGGATACAATGTAGGCGGCGATAAGACAAAACGGGCGGATGGATACAATACAATGTAGGCTGCGTGATTTCATTACCCTACACAAAGGAGTACCCGGCCAGGCTGGTGACCAACGCCATCCGTGGGTATGTGTGTGAATAGGTGATGCACAGATATGGCAAGTCTGGAAAGGAACTATGTTTTGTTTCATGTAATTTCTTATGTCAATATTAATTTAGTTGGTGGTTATTGTTTTGTGGCCTAGCAACATCTAAGCTCATATCAGGATGGGTACCGACTTGTGACAGTGCACAATCATGGTGACTTTATTGTGCTGCACCACTGGGAAACCAGGCCGCTGGAACCCATGAATCGATATCCCACTCAAATCACATTATCTTGATACTGAACTAACCAGTCCTTTCCCTATCATATTAATCCTGAGCGCTAGGCTAGGCAGCGACAAGTATCAATTGTGTAAGTCATTGGTTTGACTCCCGCGGGGATTCAAACTTCCAACATTCTGCACGGAAACCAGATGTGATGACCGAATGTCTCCCATTTTGATAGATCATGGGATCGTGGGTTCTAATCCTGGTCGAGTCAAACCAATGACTTAAAAATTGATACATTTCGCTTCCTAGCCAGGTGCTCTGCATTATTAGGAGAGGGCAAGGAGCAGTGAAATGAAGAAGACCTGTCGTCTGCGACTGAAATTTGCCCTGCTTAAACAACTAATGTACAACAACAACAAAGCCTGCGCTCTGCCAATTCGACCATAGTGGCAGGTACGCCATCATTGGGGTATGCGTCTGTATGTGATGTGTAAATATGGAAAGCCCGACTAGGAATTGTGCCTGTATGTTTTATGTAACTTGTTATGTGAATGTTATTTTTGTGACAGTGTATTATTTTGTGTCGGCATTTATTCAGATATCTGATCAATTTAACACTGTTGAAGTCTGTGTGATTATTGTTGTGTGTGAGTATTCACCTCTCGTCCAATAATATTCCAACCAACGATGATGGCAGAAAACTTATCTCACCAGAACTACTATTTCAATGGATATTTTAGTTTATTTTAGTTGATCTTTGTGGTTATTGTTTGGGTATTTTTGTATGTTATTTTTGTAATTTTTATCTCTTGCCCAATAATATTCCCCCCATTGATCAGGGCAGAAAACTCAATTTACAAGAACCACTATTCCCATGGGTATTTGATTTGATTATATTTTGTTGGGTATTTGTGGTTATTTGTTGGGTATTTTGTGTGTGTGTATCTATTTCTCACCCAATAATCTTATCACCAATGGTGATGGTAGAAAACTCAAGTCACCAGAACTAGTCCTATTCGCATGGTTATTTTCTTTTCGTTCCTTGGGGATTTCTGGTTATTTTTGGTTTTGTGTGTGTGTGCCTATATTTATCTCCCGCTAAAAGTTGTTTTTATTTTGTTGGGTCTTTGTGGTTATTTATTAATTTGTTTGTCTGTATTTATCTTTCACCCCAGAATATTCCCGCGATTGATGATGGCAGAAATCTCAAGTCACGAGAACTACTATTCCTATGGGTATTTTGATTTTGTTGGGTCTTTGTTCTTTGTGTGTGTGTGTCTGTTTATCTTTCGCCTAATAGTATTCAAACCAATATTGATGCTAGAAACCTCAAATAACACAGCCAACATGCCCTGGTGGGCCCTACATGGGTTGTAAATGGGCTGTGCCGGGCAGGGGCAGGTGGGCTTTGAAGTGGGCGTGAGATGTGACCCACATAGGCTAGATTCTCAGCATTAAAAAAAATCATATTTTGTCTAAGATATAATGAACATATTCAATAACTGAGATAAGCTGACCTGGGCTAGTCCAGGTGGGGCCCACTTGGAGCCTGTGGCCAAATTTATCTGGGCCCCGGATGGGCTGCCCATGTGGGGCCCACACTGGGCCCAGCTGGAAATGCTGGCTGGGAACCAGAACTACTATTCCAATGGATATTTAAAAAAACATTTAATTGTGTTCGGTCCTTGATTTTATTTGTTGGGTTCTTTTGTGCGTGTATTTATTTCTAGCCCAATAATATTCCCACCAACGATGATGGCGGAAAACTCAAGTCACCAGAACTACTATTCCCATGGATATATTAATTGTATGGCGTTGGGTCTTTGTGGTTATTTTTTGTTTGTTGTTGTGTGCGTGTATTTATCTCACACCCAATTAAGTGACAATCTTCCGACGCGGGCATCATCCATGACAGACCCAAACAAAACGGGTTAGCGCGCTCAGACTGCCATCGGGCATGCGCAAAAATGCCGCCTAATCCAATCGCCTCGTCCATCTTGTTCCGGCCCCGGGGAGGGCCGCCGCGCCGACCAATCAGATCGCTTTATTGGGCGGGCACCGGAAGTGGCAAGTGGTGGCGGTTACATTAGCGCTTTATTACATCAAAGCCCGGTGACAGCGGAATGTTGACAAAGCTGGCGGTGTGTGGGGTACTTTGTGTGGTGGGTGGGTGGGGGTGTGTGGGGGGTCGATGTCTCCCCGGCTGGCGGTGACTGTCAGCCCGCCTATCCGACCACCCGCCCATCCGCCGGCCGGCCGGTCTGTTGCCTTCCCACCTCCTGACCATTTGTAAAACACACCGCGCCTTTTATTTATAAGCGCCCAGACTAATGGGTGTTGTGGAGGTGGGTGGGTGGGTGGGTGTGGGATGGGATGGGGGGGGGGGGGGGGTCCTTCACAATTATCAACATTACCAGAAGCGTACACAGCAAACGTTGGGTGGATGGAAGACGGGACGCATCATGTGCTTTCGATATGTCATAAAAATGCTGTATAAGCCATTATACAAGTATAATAAGCCGGAAGATTCATCTATTCCCCCCCGCCACTAAGTCATCGGCTGGTCACCTACTCATTAGCTCATCTACCCTTTCCTCATGACCTGAGCCGTGGCGCCACCTACTCGCCCACGCCTCAGTTCCCCTGCATTCACTCACTGTACTGCTGAATGTTGCTATATATATATATGCTGTATAAGAATATATGAGTATGCTAATCTCATACATCCCTGATTCATGAACGGACTAGTCATCTACTGGTCCAGCCTCCAACATCTCAGCTCCGATAGTGGCGCCATCACCCTCTTCACACTCTAATCGCCACTCACTGTACCGGTGACAATTTATATAATTCATCCTCTGTAGGAGATAATGAATAGTCAATAGGAATCATAATAGGGCATTGTTATCCTAGAATGTATACTATTATGCTTCATTATCCATCACATCTATCGCTACAATTCCATCTATTCATCATGTCGCTACAATTCCATCTATTCCACGTTGTGGATGGTGTGGTTGATGAAAATGGCAAATATTGCACCTAGAATAGGATTCGAACCCAAACCTCTTACATTCCGGGCTAGTGCGCTAACAATTATACCAGATGCCCCTCATGCCATCACCCAATCCACACCCACCTGTCTATGTGGGTCCTTGCCTGAGAGGTCTAGACAAACTACTATAATATTCCCCATAGCATTCTAACACTGTGTAAGTGATTGATATGATTTATATCCATAAGTAATTCACATGCCCTTACACAGGGTAAGTTCAACAACATTACAGTGCATAGGTTGTACAAGATCCTAGTCACAGGAACCAGTGTTGTGGGGGTGATGAAAATTGAAAATATTGCGCCTGGAGCAGGAATCGAACCCTCATCTCTTCCCTTCTGGGCCAGTGTGCTAACCATTACACCACCTATGATAGTAGTTAGCACACTGGCTATTACCCTATACACGCCCCACTGTATATGAGGGTCCTTGCCTGAGAGGTGGGTGCAGTCTGCATATATATACACACACACTATCATATTGCCCCGTCCTGATATAACCTCACATGTTGCTAGGACGTAAACAATAACAAACCAACCTATTGCTTTGCCAATCGGCATGCAGTGGAACATCAGTGCCGTGACCTACATTGCCTGTCGCAAACCTGAAAACAATTATAACCGATCAACTGTTCTATCGTACACTTTGTAGGCAGAGGGTGGCCATGATAAAGTGAATGTTTTGTATGCGTGTGAAAATGTTGATAACTGTGAAGGGCCCTTAACAGAGTTGGGGATAAATGCTTGAGTGGCAGCACTAATATCGTGCATCTGCATACATTTGTCTCTTGCTCTTCAGTTAAAACTTTTATTTTGGTTTAATCTGGCCTGTTTTTGTGTGTTTAGTGTTCGATTTATCCGAATGGTATCCCTGGAGAAAAGTTTCTTATTATTAATTGTTATAATCAAATTTAATTGACTGAGTTCATCCCAATTGATTATAGTTTTTCTTAGTTACTCACTGAGCCCTGTTCCGGAGACAGTACTAGTGAAGAAGCCATTAGAGAAAATGTTAGAAGGCTGGGTAATGGAAGGAACCACATAGTTTTGTGATCTAAAATGTTAAATATTTAGTTCAAATGCTTTAACAAACAACATTCTTTTTCTTTTCTTTTTTTCTTGAAGATTTAGACTGCCTATCATGGATAAGTCTGAATAGACTTGTTTTCATGATTAGACAGTTTGGCGATAGAAAGCCCGAGCCTAGACCTTTACCGACCCAAGGGATTTTTAACCTCCCACACCACATAGACATGGTATGAGAGCAACTGGCCTATGATGACGCTGTAAGTTATACACAGCAGTGGAAATCCAAATTGGCAGAGGTGGGGGCACAGGGAATTGAACCACGGACCTTCACATTAGGAGTCCAACCTAGAAAAAAGGCAGACACTCTAACCATTCCACCACAGAGAACACCCCATACTTTTGTAATCACAAATGTTAAATATTTAGTTGAAATGCTTATTTAACGTATCCAGTCATCTTAAAGCTGCATAGTCCGATGAAATATCAAATTTTCTAAACCGAACCAATTATCTAGATTTGATTTTACTTATCTAACTTAGATACCTATGCACTTATTAAGCATTTGTTTCTGCATAGAAGGCAATACTGACTCAATTCAACAGAACTTGTTACTGCAGAAGTCTGTGGTGTCAGAGTTTTGGCATGCTTGCCAAAACTAATTATCCATGTTTGCACTCAAAATATCCAAAAAGCTTACCATTTAAAATAAAAGCAACTTTGAAATAATGTAAAGTAGATACCAGTGATCGATCTAATATATTTATCTCATAAAAAATACAGAAATTCAAAACCATCGGACTATGCAACTTTAATCTTATGAATATGATTTATGAAATATTGTAGATTGATGCACTTTAGATGTCAAATCGAGTTTGCCATGGCTAAATAGGTCACCATCAATGGCTCATGTAGCAAGCTGTCTCCCCTATACTCATCTTCACAAGCAGCTCACATTACACTGGTGCCACTGGAAAAACACACACAGACCTGGTGGTCGAATCAATAGCCCGCCAGCCTCGAGTGCTGGAGATCGAGAGTTCGATTCGAGTTAGAGTTGAATCAAGCCAATCATTTACAAAATTGATACTCGTTGCTTAATAGCTCAACAGTGGGCATTAATCGGATAGGTTGGCTCAGTGTCAGGATAATGTGACTGAGTGGGATATCAGGCCATGCTGCTCTTTTCTGGATTTCCAAGTGGGGCAGCACTAGAAAATCGCCATAAGTGTGCACTGTCACAAGTCGGTACCCATTCTGATATGACCCTAGATACTAGACTAACGGAGTCCACCCACATCCTATGTTTACCAATGTTATGAAATCTCATAACCAGATATATTTCCGTGCTATTTAAACACATTATATAAATATTATTTAACGGAGTGCCTCTAGCTTTCGACCCGAAAATGTTACAATCGCATCGCCTGCTGGAAATGCAGCGGGTCTGGGAAACTTGGGGTTGCACTCAGGTAGGCAAACCCACTGCGAGTGGCCGCCGAGCTTGCACAATCGCCACTATTTTTTGTTGTTGGTGCATTAGTTGTTTAAGCTGGGGAAATTTCAGTTGCAGACGACTGGTCTTCCTCATTCCACTGCTCCTTGCCCTATCATAGTAATGCCAAGCGCCTGGTTAGGAAGCGACAAGTATCAATTTATAAGTCATTGGTTTAAGTCAGCATAACCGCTGTCGGAAATGTTGGCCATAAATAAATGCCAGGCTAGTTTGTTGGCCAGCTAGAAGTATCGATCTCAACCAACAGACGTTACATTGTCTCTTACAGAGTCTATAATACTGAGATTAAAGCTGCATAGTTCAATGAAAACATCACATTTTCACAACCATAAGAATAACCTAGATTTTATTCTATATGTCTAAGTTAGATACTGGTGCACTTATTAAACATTTGTTGTCACATATAAGGGAAGACCGAGTCAATTTAACAGAACCTGTTACTGCAGAAGCCTATGGTGCTAGAGTTTTGGAAAGCTTGCCTAAATTAATTTAGCATGTTTGCAATTCAAATATCTCATAATTTAGCTATTTTATGTAAAAGTTACTTCAAACTAAAGTAAGGTAGATTATAATGATCAACCTAATATTTTTATCTCAGAAAATGACAGAAACTCAAAACCATCGGTCTATGTAACTGTAAACTTAAGTCAAGGGTGAAGCATGAACAATATGATAAAAGGAGGCACACAAGGGGAGATTAATTAAGCTCCATCAACCAACTAACTAAAGGGAATGGCAATGACCCTCCTCACCCTCACCCCTCACCCCCCACCCATCACCCCTCACCCCTCACCTCTCACCCCTCACCCATCACCCCTCACCCCTCACCTCTCACCCCTCACCCTTCACCCCTCACCCCTCACCACTGACCCCTCACCCCTCACCCATCACCCCGCAGCCCTCACCCCTCACCCCTCACCCCTCACCACTGACCCCTCACCCCTCACCCATCACCCCTGATCCCTCACCACTCACCCCTCACCCCCTCACCCCTCACCCCTCACCCCTCACCCCGCAACCCGCAACCCGCAACCCGCACCCCTCACCCCTCACAGTCACACGCACCCTTGTTGTGACAGCATTGCGTCGTGCATTATGTACAATAGTACCACGCCTCTTTCCGGTGCCAAGTGTCCTTAGAGTTCCTTGCCAACTGGCTGATGGAGGTATCCGCTGGTGCCAGTCAGCTACATCCGGTAAGGATGCGTATGCGCATGCGCTGTGCATTGTGTCACCAGGCAGCGTGGCGTACTTGTGGAAAGCAATCAATTCGCACCCACCCGGTTGGCTGCAGTACAGTGACCTGACCTCTCTGTAACCTGCATCTGAGTTACGTGACTTAGGATTTGGGTCAACCTCAACAAATCCACGTATAGCCAATATTCTCAAGGTTCATCAGCTCGTAGCCATGTATTTTTCCGCTAAGGTTAAACCTCAGTCAAGCCTGGAGTGTGGATTGAAGGGTTAGAGGAGGTGTGGTATATAAGGACAGATTAATGGTGCTGGTATTCCATGAAAAGGTATACCTTTGTCAAATATTCTGATTTACGGCATAGGGGGCAATGCAAATGTTCTATTACTGATCGGTGTACATGACCAAGCGCATGTATGTATATATATGTAAGGGCAGGTGGTGTCTGAGTGGGATGTAAATAGGCATAGTGGTGCTGGTAGGTCTGGGTGTGAGTGCACTCTGGGCCTACCTCCTGCCCCAATGCTGGGTAGGATCACCACACTCAGGGTCAAGGTTGGTGGCGGCCATGGGGCCATACAGTTTGGTGGTGGTGGGCAGACCACTGGTAGCCATGGGGACCAGGAATGCTGGATCCCTCTTGATAGGGCCAAGAATGCTTGTTTCCCATTGGGGAAAGGGGTGGGGTGATACTCTACAGTGAACCCATGTAACCATAAAAATAATAAACCAGAGGGCTTGACTCTCTCTCCTTCTTTACACTTTCTCTTTGTCTGTATTGATTTCAGTTTGGCCTGACTAAACAACCACAGATTCGAGCCTTAGCCTTTACACCTTGATGAAGAGAATAATGCTAAAGATGTATTCAGAAACTAGGGTTAATGAATAGGTTGGTTGGCTGTTGAGGTTTTGCCTCCTGACAAGATCTTAGGTCATATCGATTTGTGACACCATGCATTCATTGTGACTTTATAGTGCTGCACCACTGGGAAATAAGGCGACCAAAACTTTGAGCCAATACCCTATTTAGTCACATTATCATGACACTGAGCCAACCGGTGCTTATCCTATCCTATTAATGCTGAACATCAGGCTAGGAAGCGACAAGTATCAATTTTGTAAGTCATTGGTTTGACTCGACTGGGAATTGAACTGCAGGTCTCCCACACGGGAGCCCTGTGCTCTGTCGATTCGGCGTCATGACGCCAGGTGCTTAATGAATAAATCTGGTAGCGCGCCATATATATACCATTACCGCAGTGAAACCCCAATAGTATTTGTGGTCAACTGAGGAGACTTCACAGGACACAGTGGTCGAATCGGTAAAAGCACAGGCTTTATTGTGTACAAGATTAAGAGTGCAAATCCCAGACTCGTCAAACTAATGACTTATCAAATTGATTCCTGTCCCTACCTAGCCTAGCGCTCAGGCATTAGTAGGATAGAGAAAGGATTTGGTTCAATTTTAATTCGGGTAAGTCACCCACCTGGCCTAGAGTTTATGACAATTACTAGACCCAGTATTTAGGTCAGTCACATTACCTACTTGTTAACATGTCATATGATGTAACTGACCTGAAGGACTGACCCAAAGATCTAGGTCAGTAAACTGACTTGAACGGTAGTCCTTTTGACCTGGACAATAAATCATGGGACTGACCTGAAAAACAGGTCAAAAACGTGACATCATAGTCCGAGGTCAGGTGATTCTGAAGGGTAGGTCATAACACTGAGCTGATTAGTTAATTAACTGATCTGTTCTGAATAATTAGTCAATTAACTAATGAGAATTAGCTTCAAAACTGCGGGTTCGAATCTGACGACCTACCAAACTGCTAGCCGGAGCTCAAATCATTCAACCACCCTGTCTGTTCTAAAGACAGTAATTTGGCAAGTGTTGGTACATTCAGTGGAAATGGAGAGCGTGCTGGTATAATCTAACATCTGGTACATTCAGTGTCTGGCCTTATCAGAGTTGTGATATACTATACTCTGGTCGTAGCGGAATGGTAGTTCAATGCTGCATAACTATAGAGCCGACAATAGTTCTTTACGAATGGTGTTTATATTTATATATTTATATATGCTGTATAAGCCATTATACGAGTATAATAAGGCCAGAAACTTCCATCTGATCCTCAGCGCTTACTCCTCCATAAGTCGTCGACTAGAGGAGCCTGGATCTAGTCATCACTGTTCCAGCCCAGTCAACCTCAGATCCGCTTGCAGTCCCCACCTCTCTGTGCATGCACCAACTCCCCCTCCCCACGACCCCTCTACCCACATACACTTACTGTACCGCCACAATAAAAAAAATGCTTAGGCAAAGGGCATTAGTTTCTTTAGCTAGAGCTGAAAACTCTTAACCACTATCAAATATTGTGTCTTCTTTATTATGAAGAACAGCTATTATAAATACAGTTAAACCGACCATGGCACCGACTTTACGTGGTCCAATTAGGGAGGTGGTCGGTTTAGGGAGTCATAATCTGGTCACAATGGTATTGTTGGGACCCAAATAAAGCGATCGGTATAGGGAAGTGGTCGATTTGTGTAAGTGGTCGGTTGAAGATTTACTGTAATATTATGGAATTATGCGAGCATAAAGGGGCTTAAGGGAAGTGTCATATTATTGTTCTCTGTTACTGCTATTTGGTGCCATATTCTGTGGATCGTCCTCCAGCACGTGACCGGTGGCGCTGCCACCGCCACAATTCCTAACCGCGACGCTATATTGATAATTTTTGTTGTTGTTGACAAGTTTGTTATTCTGCCCATAACGTGTAAACTCCGGTGAGGGTGCTTGATTTCAACGCTGGACAGCTGTGATACTGGATTGGTCTGGTCCCGCACTTAGGAGTGTGTACCTGATCTTTCTGAGGCCAACCTTTTGCGGTTTTGGGTGTTAGTAGTTTCTATATTAGTTTTTTTGAATTTTCAAAGAATCCTTCTATGTATATTATAATTTTCATATTACATTTTTGGAGTTAGCCGGGGAAATGTCAACCACGGATAATTGGTCTTCCATATTCCACTGCTCCTTGCCATATCCTAGAAATGTTACCTGCCTACCGAGCTATTGACGTGCATCAATACTTTTCAGGGACTCATTGTTTGACTCGGCCGGTATTTAAACCCCGCAGCTTCGAATCACACTACCTGCAGTAGTGATCGCCGTTCAACCAATTCGATCAAACCTCGGTCTAGTTCTCAGTCTGATCCGTCATCAGGTATTGCTAGGATACAAAACCCCCTCAAAGAAAACCATTGAATCCCAACAAAACAACAAAACCATCAAAAACTAAAAAAAAACGAACAAAATCGAACAACAAAAAACGGACCAAAAAAAAACGAGCAAACAATGAGAAAAATACTGCCTATGGTTTCTATTCTGTAATTGATGCCAGCCTCTCTGTAGTGAGCCCCATTTCCGCTAGGTGCGTGCGACCCGGACTGACGTGATGGGACAATGGCTGCCCTCACCTCCCTCTGATGTAGGAGCTTTTGGCGGGGCGCCAGAAGCCCTCTCAATCCCGTCTATGCATAGCATCAATGACCCACCAAATGTTTCAGGCAGAATAATTGTTCGCGACAACTGCCGCTGAATGAGTAGCGACTACTGGATCCAGTCGCTGATTCGGTAAGAGCGCACAGGTTTAACGTGTGGAAGGTTAGGAATCTGATTCCCACCCGAGTCAAACCAGTGACTTACAAAATCTATACTTGTCACTATCTAGCCTGGGGCTTGTCCTTAATAGGATAGGGTAAGGACTGCTTACCTCAGCATCAGGATACTATGACAATGTGGGATTATTGGGTTATATGTGCTGGCAGCCTGGTCTCTCAGTGGGACAGCACTACAATGTCACCATGAGTGTGCGCTGTCACAAGTCTGTATCTGCCCTTATATGACCATACATGGTGCTATGACGTAAAACCCCAACAAACAAACTATGAAAGTCACAACCCAAATTCAACAAACGCAGACGACAACTTCTTTTGTTCAGAGATCTCCGATTTTCGGTCTGTGATTTAGCATACTTGCCAGTTTGCCTCTTTGGTGTTAGTGGACTAAGACAGCAATTCGCCTGTACAACGCCATTCTTGGCAAGTCGAAGCAGACGGCAGACGACAGGCGGCATTGATTAGGAATTCCTCTATAACGCTGTTCTCTATGATGTCTGCCCCAAGTACTATGGATGTCCAGTTTGTCGGCTGCTCTGTGGTAAAGAAAAAAGCCACATGTTGCCAAGTCTCCTGAATTGGCGGGAGATCTCCCTAACATATATATATTATTTATATCTTCCAGACAAACAACAACACAGGGAATATTAGTTTGGTGAGAATCTCTCTGGCTGGTACCCTCAAAAGGCCACGCCGTTTAAAAGCAATAGTACACATAATGTCAAATTTCCAACCAACTGGAAGCAGTGTATCGGCAGAACTGCCCGAAGTTGCCTCCCCCGGGAAGCTCAGCCCTGATTGGCTGATTGCCTGTGGCTCGGAGAGCCCCAGCCAGTGTAGTGCAAGCGGCATAGTGCCCACCCACCCTGCTGCAGTTGGGGAGTAATAGGCCATGCAGCCTAAATAATATGGTCATAACAAGTTATACAATACATTATTTATATCTTCCGGACAAACAACAAGACAGGGAATATTAGTTGGATGAGAATCTCTCTGGCTGCTACCTTCGAAAGGCCCAAACACACCAAACTAAAGATTGTCTTATCCCGTCAGCTAGCATGGCTGCTACCCTAATGTCTGACCCAAGCCTCTGCTTGATAGGGGCATGTAAGTATTTTAATACAGCATCCAATTTCCAATCCACCCTTTCTTTTATCTCGAAGATGGACACACCACACTATCTAAGAAAGGTAGCCCACCTCTGCACAAGCTATGAGTGGTAACATTCCCCGGCTGTAATCCAGCACACGTACATAACATTTTCAATGATGTCAAGTAGAAACAATAAGGCATCGGGACCGAACCACTGCCATGTGGGATCCTGAATGCCTTAGTGTCCAGTGCCGCTGCCATATCGGCCAACTGCCTATGCACCCAGTATACGGCGCACAAAGCTGGGTTCAACACACAAGATACTGGTATCAGATGCATTCTTTCGCGATTTTGTGTGGTTTTAGATTTCCTCACCTGGACCATCATCCCCCCACCTAAAAGAGGTGAAGTCAGATCTGAGTAGGGAAGAGTCTGAGTCTGATATATGGCACTTCCTTAAAAGTGCTCTGAATGACAGCAGGATAGCAGCAAGCAGTGTGACATGGCCTGGTGTCAGTAGCATCATGAACAATTGTAACAAATGGTCAGGCAATAATGCGGCCACCTGCTTTGGTGCATCCCCCAACGATCTTCTGATTCCTGACATGCATTTACATACGCAATGGTTTTTGTAGTCTATCGGGACACAACCTAGATATTTTAGGTGATTATTCAAGGCACTCAAGTACTGCATTATGGAGCTGTAGCACATGCGGCGTGCTAACTATGGCATGTACATACACACTTGGGCTGGTTTATATGGGTAAGGAGATATGGTATCTGCAAACGCCTCCCAAAACTCCAGATATCACCTGGACAGAACTTGTTTGCTTGGTGGTGTCTGCATAGTGCTCTTATTCGAATGCACCACACTCCTTCAGAAGCCTCAACCAGTCTGAATTAACAATGGAATAAGTCATGGCAGCACATGGCCATCAATAGATCCACATCTCACACTTGTGCAATACTTTTGAACTCATCTAGCTGACTTAGGCTAATGCATACTACATTAACCTTGGTGTTGATTTATACCCACTGTATATCAAAGTTATTTTGGATCCAGCTCAGGAATATCAAACATAACTAGGCCATCGTTGTCTGATGTTTGCTTCTACCCAAATTTAGCGTAGCTCTGACCTGGTTATTGTCTAGTATGGGCCACAGGTCCAGGACATTGATGTTATCAGTTTTTACACCTCGCGTCTCTCAGCCCCTCAAAATGATGGTCTACCCACACTTCCAAGCTTACTGAATTTAAAAGCACCTGCGAGGCAGTCCGAATCATGGGTGGCACCAAACCCGAATAAAGAGGTGTCACTATAGGTGGAAATGCAAGGTTGACTAGATGATTTTTGCTTTCCCATTGAAAGTGGCGTAGAATTCCAGCCACCACTTCATGCGGAATTCTTCGTCCAGCCTAATTTTATGATCCCTACTTTTGACAGAGGCGACTAGATCCTAAACTCTGCATGAGAAAGTCCGCCCCCAGTGAACGACTTTGCAACAGTGAGCGAATACCCCGGCTAGGCTCTCTAGCTCTCGCTTTGTTGCCTTCCTGCGCCGCAGAAATAGTCTCAGATGGTCTGGCAATTTTATCAGTTTATCAAGTGGAAGTCTGAGTTCCATGTTGACTGAATCCACCTCAATTCCCAGGAATCTGGCCACCTGGGGTGGGAAAGTTAACTTTTTGAAGCGTTTCTAGAAGCCAAGCAGGTGCAAGATCACCACCAGCATCAGCTGCCCCTCTATGCACGACTCCTCAGTGCGAGGGACTACACAGAAGTCATGGAGGTAGTTAATGTATTCCGGATGCCCCCCCTGGCACCACAATCGCTAACAAATATTTAAATGTACAGGCTACTACTTAGACCCATGCAAAGACACAAGAAACACCGTAACCCCCACCCTAAACCTTGATGTTCTCTGCAAGTGGGGTGAATGTTATTAGCATGATGTGCATTACTAATGTCAACTGTGGTGTAGTAGTCAGAGTTGTAGCTGAAATTTATGCGACAGCCCTTGGTGTGGTTGTTAACAGTGTCGCCCATCGAGCTATAACAATCTACTATCGCCCGGAAGTCATCATGACCTATTGGGATGCCACCCAGAGCGGATTGATTGATTGGTGGTTGCTTTACGCTGTGTCGGCAGCATAGGCCATATTCACGGTGGGCATGTATACAAGAACATGGTTCATCAACAACAGGTAAAATATTCCGATATTCGGCAAGGGGAGAGTGGAAATGGTCTATTACTGATGGGTGTACGTGATCAGGTGCATATATATATATATATATATATGGATTGCTTGTGCCTGGGTGGGATGTAAATAGGCATAGTGTTGCTGGTAGGTCTGGGTGTGATTGCACTCAGGGCCTACCCCTTCTTTTGGGGTAGGGGTCACCACACTCAAAAGGTCAAGGTTGCTGGTCGCGATGGGGGCCATACAGCTACTGGTAGTGGGCAGACCACTGGTATCCATGTGGACCAAGAATGCTGGATCCCTATTGGTAGGGCCAAGAATGCTCAATTCCCATTGTGGGAAGGAGGTGGTGTGATACTCTACAATGAACCCATGTAACTATATCAGCAATAAACCAGAGGGCTGAACTCTCTTCTCTTCTGTTATACTTTACGCTCTTCCTTTTTCTTTGTTTGTATTGTTTTCCTCATGGCCTACATACACAGCCATAGATCCGAGCATTAGATTCTACAAACAGTCAGGAAATCATCTTCCATCTCAACCTGCAAGCTGCCAGACATGGCTAAGCCTATATCACCATTAGCAATACAAGCATAGTTCTCTTTGTAATAACTACTATCACAATCAGTATCAATGACTCTGTAGCCAAAACAGGCCCCATGCAGGATATAGTTCCAGTCGGGGTCCACATCACCCCAGACAAAACATTCAACATAAACACGACAAGGTTTTATTTGGGCATGTACACCTTCAATCAAATAAACACAACTACAACAACCACTTATACATTCTTCAAAAATGTCTATGAAGTGTTTGCACCAACTCAGTCTCTTACCAGTAGCGTACAAATCAAACCCTTTACATCATTGTTAGTGTGATCCCGGCCGATCACCTGCAGCCACTCATCATTCTGTTCAGTGAGCACTGGGTGTGAGACACCAAATTGTCCGGATGTGCGGCCCCCGAGAGCAGTCGCACTGTTATCATCTGACACAGTCACTGTCCTGGAAATGGTGTTTCCTCCTTGATGGTCAGTCTCGGGCACGAGATCCCTGCCATGTTGAACGTCATCAAATTGTCAACGCTGACATTAACCTGTCCTCAGCAGGGGGGTGGCGGGTGGTCCCCCCTAGCCAACATGGGGCAACATCAGCTCTCCTGCGCTAATCCCTTCCTCAGAAGTTGTCACTGCTTCGGTGCCGCGACAGCCACCATAATCACTACAGTCACAAACCTTGTCTGTCGGACGGGCTTCGTGCGTTGTGGTAACACCTTGATGTGACCTGCTCCCCCATACGAGATCACAGTCACCACACCCAGTGACACCCCACTGCAAACAACCAGTTCCTGTAAATATTTGTTGTTTGGACTATATGACCTTTACTTTTAGCGAATGGTAGACAGGAAGTGTGAATGCTTATTTGTCTTTTGCAGGACAAACAATGATGGTCCCACTCAGATTTTCCCGCATACAACCTTCTTTGTTGTAATTGTGACCAAAACACACCCCTTTCATCTTAATGCCTCCACTGCTTGCTGGTTCCGTACTGGTTCTCATAGTGCTACCACATGTTGTTTCCCCAGATTTGTATGAACACGAATTGTCCATGTTGAAATGCAACAACAATAGCCCGTTGTCACCCATCTTGAAAGCGCACAACCTCTTCTCCTGAGCTTTCTCCCGGACAGCCTCATTGTATCCCCGATATACCTCATCAGTGTAGTTATTAGTGGTTGAATGCATCGTTATATAAGCTAGATGTCCCATGTAGCCTTCAGCTCCTCGACATCCATTTTCAACTTATTAGCTCTCTTAATTCCCCACACAAGTCCACCATATAACAACTCATTACAATTTAGACGGCTAACACTCTTCTTCCCCTTGGTATACTCATCAAGGGAGAACTTACTTTTCTTCTTCCTCCTGCACCTCCGCCTCTCACGACGGCTGTCACAACTGTCGTCCAACTCGTCCGACTCCGATGATGAGGAGGACGACGGTGACGAATCCTAGCAACTGTCGCTCGAATTCCCACCTGTTGCCTCCTTTTTCTTGCTTGACTTCTTTTTCTTTTTTGACTTGGATTTCTTCCCCTTACTTGACTTGCTTGACACCTGTGTGGCCTGTTCCTCCGTGGCAATTTCCTTTTCTAATGCTGCCTTTAATTCAGCTTTCCGACAGGCAAGCACTCATGCCTCCAACATCCTGTGATGTTCCAATTCCTCAGTGTCCGATTCCACTGACACGTGTGACGCTATCGCCACTTTAGGCTTCCCTTCTGCAGCGTCACTCCGGGCCATCATGAGCATTCCATCAGCGACACACTCTTCGCCACTCACAGATACTCGTTGATCTTCCTCAACTGCTTCCTCCTTTACCACTCTACGACAAGCCTTAGCCTTCAATGCTCACCGCCACACCGCTGGCATATATCTAGTACCCTACCTAGACTACTGCAGCTACCTGCGGAACCAAGTGCGAAAGTAGCAGTAACAGAGCTGTACTGAAGCACGTCTGCACCGAGTCAAATTTCCGACCGACTGGAGGCCGTGTATCGGCAGAACCACCCAAAGTCGCCTCCCCCGGGAAGCTCAGCCCTGATTGGCTGATTGCCTTTGGCTCGGTGAGCCACAGCCGGGGGAGTGCAAGTGGCACAGTGCCCACCCGCCCCACAGCAGGTAGGGAGTATTAAGGCCCTGCAGCCTAAATAATATGAGCATAACAAGTTATACAATACATATCCCAAAATTACCCCAACCTCCCCAATTCCTGCTTTGAATTTGTAATCTCCCGCCAATAAAAATCATTTAGTTAGTTTGTTAAATTAGATTTTTCTGGTTTTGTATCACTTTCTTTTCAAAATATGGGACCCCCCTACTGCACCGTCCCCCTTTCGGGCATGTTTACAACTTATGTATTAGGGATACCTCCCGACTCACACTCTAATCTAATTTGAACTTCTGACAGAATTATCGTCTTATCGTTGTATTAGATTGACATCTATTACAAATAACTATCACTGTATAATAATATGATTGCGCACATAGATAAACAGTTTCCAAGTATTAACTATACATAATATAATAATATTCAATCTTAATCATTACTAAATTTGTCGCAGACGACTAATATTTGATAGGGCCGATATATTCTGAATATAATACAATAAGGAATGGCTTACTCAGGCTTAGCCTGGTCCGTGGTGAAGTGCTAGGTCACGTGATATGCAAGTACTGGTAAGAGAGGGGGGATGGTGGGGTGGGGTGGTAGGGAGGGGAAGAGGGAGGGGGTTCTCAAGCACTCACTGACATGCACGCCGACGTGTGTATAGGAGGAGGGGCGGGGCTCGTGGTGGTTTCTGGGTAGCGAAGAAATGTTCTGCACTTGATGCAGTAGGGGCCACGGCAGGTTGATATATATTTTGCTTTATTATTTGTTCAACAATTTGTATTCGCGGTTACCAAATGCGGTGGCAGAAATTTACCGATTACACAATTTTCAACATAACCCAATTAAGGTGTTGTAAATAAAACACATTTTCACTAAAGATGCATATTTTTGCGACAGCATCGCATATGATACAACACAAAATTCCAATGTCATTGGGGATGTTGGCCCGGCTAACATCTGTAATTCGCCGACGAGACGCCAGGTGGATCCTGGTACAAGTCGCGCTCTCGTCACTCGACCACTGGACCCCGAGCCGGCAACAAGTAATTTCACGTAACGTCTAGCGCAACAAATATGCCTCCAACTAGGAAACGCCGCGGTCGGCCAGCTGGATCCACAGGCATGTCTCGGCGAGGTTTGAGATCATGAAGACAGCTCTCCTCGTGCCGTCTTCAGACTTCCTCAGATGATTCAAGCTCAGATGTCTCATCAATCGCGGTGGAGCGACCTCCAACCCCGCGGTCAGCTACCGGCAGTCTCTCCGGCAGTCTCTCCGGCTTGGAGGCCAGACTGAATGCCCTGGAGCAACTCGCCGGCAAGCCTGGTGTGCAGGATCAAGTACCGGGGCCCTACTCGCCTTCGGCTCTCGCCTCAACCCCGCGGTCCGGGTTTTCATCCATCACTCCGACCCCCCGACAGCATCGCATTCCTGAGAGGCTTCCTCCTGTCGTCTCACGGGTTGCTTCGACGTCGCGTCCGGCTCCCGCTCATTCCGGACTGGGTGTTCTTCAACCGGCCGCCGTGGCGCCGGCGCCGGCTGTGGGTGCACCGCTCTACCATCAGCAGCAACCTCAACCTCCGATAACGACAGATTTCCTGATCAACTCAACCCATGCGCTCCACAAACCACCAGGTACGCAATTCTTCCCGCATAACTTTATAACGAGGGGTGACTCATGTAAGAAGATAGGGATAGGTGAGGCGTCCTGGGCCGAATATTTCTTTGCGCTCAGACTGATGTTGGCTCAACCTGACTTTCCTCGCCCATGGGTGTCGGCGGTGTTCCAACACGAGGAAGATTTAGCAAGGATGAAGATAAAGTGGGATTGGCCCACATGCCGTCGGTGGTCTGAGAGGACCTTTCAGATGGTGGCAGACGGGAGACTCAAAGAGGGGTGGCTAGATCCAATTGCGATTAAGGATGTACAACGTGACGTGTCTACAGAGGCAGTGCGGGCTCTACAATCGCGTGGGGCTTCCCAATATAGTTCTGAGTCTCGGTATCCTCCGGCAAATACCAGTCGGGCACCAGTTCAATCTACAGCTAGTGGGCAAGCTTGTACCGCTGCACCAGTTAATCCCTTGCCGGTTAACCAACGAGAAGAATATTCTAGAGACACTGATGGCAAGCCCTGCTACAATTGGAATTGGGCCAAGGAGTGTGGTTTTAATATGTCGCATGGTACCGTTCCTGATCGCGCCCCCCACATCTGTGCATGGTGTGCCTACAAGTTTAAGCGGGTGCTTCAACATAAGGAGCAGGATTGTTTGAAAAAAAGGAAATTCCTAGACAAGAAGGCCGCAGAGGTGGCCGGTACTGCTGTAAGTTATAATAATGATATGTCTCTCCCAGCTAAATCTATTGTTATTCCGTCTAATGTAACACACAGTAATTATAATGAGGCACTAAATGATAACATGTCGCCCGAGTTTCCATCTACGGCCGCCTTATCGCTAGTAACTAAGCAACCATGGAGTACTAATCTCTATGACCCGCAATGCACTGATAACCGCCAGTCGGCGGAACTGCTAGAAGCTGAATATCTGAGTCCTAATCGTCAAGTGATTAGTAAGTCTGGGAAAGTGAAACATAATAATGAGTCTGAACCTATGACCTTGAAGCCTGTAACTACTTTGAATCTTCCGTCAACTGCAAATAATGATGTTTCTTTTCCACCACTAACATCTAACTGATTCGATGCTCCAATTGAAGTTGTATTAGCGGCACTCCCGGCAAATCAGTCTCCCACATTTGTCCCCCCTCCCTCACCATTGGAGTTTAGGGACTCACTACTTAACTTCTGGCCCCGTACCCGTAAATTATCATGGGTGAATCTTAGCTCTACCTATAAGCACACCTACAATGAAGTTCGCTCCACTGGTCTTCCCAACTTCCTGGGAGCAAAAATACCAATACCCTCTGGCCTAAATATTCCAAAATGGCGAGCCGTTCTCCTTAACTATCCAGATATATTACTAGTAGAACATTTAGAGTTTGGATGGCCTATTGATTACTCCTCCAGTTTGATACCTATAAGAACCATTCCTCCTCGTCCGATGATATTCAGCATATTTCTGCTTTTGTAGATAAAGAATTATCGTTGGGCGCACTTCTGGGCCCATTTCAGGATCTGCCCTTTGAACCCTGGTGTCAAATAAGCCCAATGATGCTCATTCTTCGTGAGCACTAACCTAACCTGTCTGGCCATGTGCCTCCTAGCATCCGAGATTCAGCGTTTTGTAACTTGAGCAGATTGAATTATTAAATCTGTCCAAATATTATATATAAATGTGTTGTCTTGGTGTCTCGTTGGTGAATTGAAATAGACAATGACGGGTTTAGAAAAATATATATATTTATTCATCTGAATATGACATTTGTCAGCGCTGGAGCACTGGTCTTCCAGCCATCTTACTATTGGAATTGACATTCTAAATAATCTAAGTTTGATCAGTGCTGTATTAGTTACAGCACCAATCCTTTAGAATTAAGGGAGTGGCTCCTGCTGTATAATGTACAGCACCAGTCACTGTAGGAGCAGCTGGGGAGCAGCATCTAGTAGAAACAATCATTGAGGGTTACATTTTTTCCCTTATAAAACAAGGTAAGTTTATAGTTGACAAAACATTTTGTCTGTCTCGTATAATGTTCAATGTGTTTAAACAGCTTGATAGTTGTGTAGGATGTTCAGTGTTTTGCTGATTTAGACACCCCATATAAATAATATGGACAATATATCGCATGGAAGACACCACTGCTCCTCTGAGCACCAGAGTTAACTGACGTGGAGACTAGTGAGCGCTTTGATAGGTATCTATCTACATGGGAATACGAGGCACCCCACACATACTGATATGGGATTATGTCTAACTACATCAGTGGAGGATAAGTAGCTAGGGTATTGGGTTGATCGGGTGTTAAGCTGATGGCTTGGGTTTACACGGTTAACGTGAGTGGCTTGGGTTTGGATGGGGTAGCATTAGTGGTGCTAGTTGATTGGGTTTGGATGGGGTATGGCAACGGATTAACCATGGATTGCCACGGATAGCCTGGTTTACCATGGATAAGCCCAGGATGAGCCCCGTTTTTGTATATATATATATAGCAGGAGCAAGTCCGGGACTGATCCATGACTGCTATGTGGATACACCCAGTAGTCTGGTGGTGGTCCGGCTCAGTCCGGGGCGATCCGGACTGGCTCGTCCGGGTAGTTGTGAGAGCGAGCCAAAAAATGACTAAATATCCGGCGTTGTCTGGGACAGTGCGGGGGAATGGTCCGGGGGTGGTCCGGCTAAAGATCAGGGCCCGTATTCATGACGCAGTGTTAGCTTACACTCGGTGTGTTTACATACTGAGTTTTCGCCGCTAACCTAGAAATCACCACCAAAACCAGTTTTGGCTCGCTAACACCGCATCATGAATATGGGCCCTGGGGTTAGTCCAGGTAGGTGTGACTTGGGCTTTAGTGGTGCTACTGGCTTTGGGTTCGGGATAAATTGACGGTTAGCGGGGGTGGCTCTAGTGGCTTGGGTTCAGGCATATGTCTGGGTATGGCGTGTTCTGTGGCACAGTCAGGACGTTGTTGCGCAGATGTCGCTCAATGAGGGTCAACCAGTGCACATCGGGGCTGTTTACCTCACAGTGCACCGGGTGTAAGTCAACATGGCGAGTGTCGAGTCCATGTCTCTGTGAGCAGCCACCTCACACATATATATATATCAAATAATACCCCAGGGATACGACTGATTGATTCATTTGTGGTTGCTTTTCGACGTGTCTGCAGCATGGCACACTATTGTAGTCGTCTGCACTGACCGCTCAGGGAAGTTACCACATATACAAGGGGGCGTGGGTAGTGTGTTGATATCAGGCAGCCTAGGCGGTGTAATGGTTAGCACACTGGCCTGGAATGCAAAGAGATGTGGGTTTGAGTCTGGCTCTAGGCGCAATATTTCCCATTTTCATCACCTCCCACGACACTGATTGCCATGACCATGATCCTGTACAAGCTATGTGCTGTATAGTTGTTGAACCTACTCTGTGTATGAGTAAGTGCATTGCCTGTATCTATGTAATTGTAAGCATTAAAATACTTACAATTCCAGGGCGACGAGTGTAATAGTCTGCACTGATCGCTCAGGCAAGTAACCACATATACAGGTGGGTGTGGGTAGTGTGTTGATATCAGGGAACCTAGGTGGTGTAATGGTTAGCACACTGGCCCAGAATGCAAAGAGATGTGGGTTCGAGTCCCGCTCTAGCCGCAATATTTCACATTTTCATCACCCCCACAACACTACTACTTGCGACCACTTTGCGACCACACTAAAAGGGGTTGTTGAAAAGAGGTTGAAAGTGCTCCTCAGTGGTAACCGACCTTCTTGCAGCGACTGCACTAAAATCTTGCGACCAAAATGGTCGCCCAGACGTCCGTGACCATCGCTTTAGGTTGCACTAAGGTCGCAGGGAGGTGGGTGGTTTGGTACATAGTGTTCTCAAGCAGTCGCCAGCCATTTCTTGAAGATTTTTACTGTCTATTACTGATAAGCCTGAATAGGCTTGTTTTCACCATTAGACAGTTTGTCGATAGAAAGCCCGAGCCTACACCTTTACCGACCCAAGGGATTTTTAACCTCCCACACCACATAGAAATGGTATGAGAGCAACGGGTCTTTGATGACACTGTAAGTTATACACAGCGGTGGAAATCCAAATTGGCAGAGGTGAGGGCACAGGGAATCGAACCACTGACCTTCAGATTAGCACTCCGACCTAGAAAAAAGTCAGACACTCTAACCACTCCGCCACAGAGAACATAGTGTGACTGGTGCTTAATATTTTATGTTGGGTTCATTTTTCCATTATGTTCACTAAAATGCTAAAAAGAAACAACACCGGAGTCTCGAAAAATGTGTGCAGTACATTCAAGTCATAAAATTCAATGATTATTATACTGAATAGGGTTGGGTGGTGGGATGTTGTCTTAGAAGTGAAATTACCAATCTAAAATTAATTATCACGAATTTGCTATTCCCAACTTGTTAAATGTACATAGTCAACATATATGACATCGGTTAGACAGCCATAAACGAATTAATTAAAATTCAGTTAATCTCCAAAACCAATGCACTTACTTAAATGGTATGCTATGGATACAACTTAGATAGGGATACATTCAGTAAGCATGGAGGGGTCTACGCAATCCTTTTAAGAGAACCTGTTAATACTGAAGCTGTTGGTGCCCTACATTTCAATGTGTAGGCCAACATTATGTAAAGTCGTCGTCTGGCAGCTGTAGTTTGCGTAGGCAGGCTATATGAAATCAATACCGGCAAGGAGAGAGAGGAAGCGTATAAAGAGTGAAAGTAGAGTGAGAGCTTCATATATAGTGGTACATGGATATGATATGGTATACCATCTGACCATTATCTCCAATCAGCAACAAGCATTTCTAGGTCCACCAATGAACAGTAAGCATTCTTGTGTCACCATGGCTACTCTGATCTACCCACCACCTCCATGCAGTGTGGCTGCTTGGCCTGCCCCTGCCTCCTGTGTGTGTGGTGATCCGTGACTAACAGTTGGAGGGGAGGGGGTAGTGAGTAGAGCTCTTGAGCTCCTTACACAGTAACAGTAGTGCCCCTTTCACACTATCTATCTGATATATTGACTACAAGCAAACAGTCACCAGCAACATTCATGCACCTGGCCCTATACATCATTTAAATTAATAGACCATATGTATTCCTTTATAGACCATTTCACATTCCCCACCAATGCGTTTTATCGGAATAGTTTACAATTAGCTTAGTATCTTTAACTTCAAAGATCAACATTGAAGCTGTTTATATTCTTTGTTGATACACTCTGTGATTAAGCAGGGGGAATTTGAATCGCAGATGGTTGGTCTTCCTCATTTCACTGCTCCTTCCCCTATCCTAAGAATGCCGAGCATCATGCTAGGAAGCGACAAGTACTAATTTTTAAGTCATTGGTTTGACTCAACCAGGGTTCAAACACATAATCCCATGATCTACCAACATGCTCACTCATTCAACCTGTAACAAACCACACTGGGATGGGATCCTCTCCCACAGGCCTGTATGTCATCTGCATAGTTGTTCTTAATAGGCTAAGTTATCATATACAGGTTAGAAAAAAACTTTGAAAATTCAAAAAAACTAATATAGAAACTACTAACACCCAAAACCGCAAAGTTTGGCCCAAGAAAGATCATGTAAACACTCCTGAGTGCGGGACCAGACCAATCCAGTATCACAGCTGTCCAGCGTTGAAAACAAGCACCCTCACAGGAGCTTTTACGTTATGGGCAGAATAAAAAACTTGTCATAAAAAATAAAACAAACAAAAAACATGCTGTCTGGTCATCATCATAGAAGTGATTTCCATCGACATATTATTATAGTTAATCTAAAGCGGTTATCACAATATGGGAGAACTTCAATAGGTCTAACATCGAACAATGCAACTTTATAAAATGAAATGAAATTAAATCATCACACATTTGCTATTCCAAAGTAGTTGAAAACTAAATACAGGGACACCACGTCGTTGGTAGTATACATATAATTTATGCAAAGATCATTGACCCCCAATTTAACGCAAAGTCTGATATAAAGGGATGATTCATTGAACCCAGAATTCTTTAATTCAAATTTAATTCAATCAACTGAACCCCGCTTTACAGTGACCCAGCTATTTTCGCGATGCCATTTTATGGGCCCGAGTGATCACGTGATAATGTGATTTCACTGCCTTTGCTCAGTATAATACATAAGCATCATTGTTCTTAGGTAGTGTTGTGACCACAATCACATAAACTGGAGTAATATCGGACTAGACTCACTAGTGTTGCTCTTGTACATCCATCAAATGTGATGTCCTTTCATGGGGGGTAGTATATGTCCATTCAGATCCCCATGAGCATCAATTAATCAACAACCTTTCTCGATGTGACTGCGCACAAAGACCCTATAATACTAAGATGGCTCACTCCCTATCTCTCCCATGGTAATGTACATTTTGCAGTGCCACCTTGTGGTGGGTTTGATCAGCCCGGCTGCTGGTTGGTGTTTCACATGTAAACACATACAATTATATTATACATGATATAGGTAAGTATGAATACACATCAATATGAAATTGCTATGAGCAAATAAACATCATCATCATCATCAGCATCATCATCATCATTGCCATCATCACACATCTTTCACATTCATATATACATTTATACATATAATATAGCAACTGTTTAACCAAGAGAACAGCCAGCACACCAAGTGGTGGGTTTGATCATTTTGATTACAAAGTACAGGCTGAGTGAGTCGTCTTAGTAGTATAGGGTCTTTGCTGTGCTTCAGCCAAGTATTGCAGCCGAGGCTTAGTTTTATTCCACCAATTTAGTTATTGTTTCATGTATGAAATGGTAAACCTCCTACTGCCTCTTTCATCCGATTATTATATATGTTTTATTAAAGTGGATTTGTCCGATTTTAAGCGTTTGAACTTGTATGAGATATACGTATATATGTCCCAATAGACATGCATTGTGCTATTGCAGACACATGGATGCGTGTCTATTCAAAGTTAAAGAATTTCATGGAATTGTTTTTGTTTTGCCTCTGAAATAAAGTTGGAGTATCTTATTTTATGTGCATTCAGTCTGAATATGATCATACATTTTGATTTGTTTTTGTTGTGTTTCTGAAATAAAATGGGATTGTCTTATTTTATGTGCATTTAGTGTGAATATGATCGTAAATGTGTGCGTGCTTTCAATCTTGAAATGGGGGGGGTGCTTATATTGGGTAGCGTGCTTCTATCGGGACATATACGGTATGTGGTTTACAAGCAAGTATGTGAAGTATGCCGTATTATGCGAGTATAAAGATACATAAGGGAATATTACTTCTTATTATTATTGTTGTTATCCTCAGTAAGATACAACACTTTACCAGTGGTGCCATCTCGGCCCACCTTACCTCCCCCGGATGTTGACCAGTGTCAGTCGCACCAGAGGATTTAGTATTGTAACGAGTATAATTCAGGACACGAGACGGAGCTATAGTATGGAGGTTTATTAGGTTAATATATTGTTACAATCGGTAATCAGGTCAATGAAGCACTAGGTAGGTCGTGGAATAGGTGAGGTAGGTCAATCAATAAGTTCAAATAGGGAGGATCAAGTAGTAGTAGGGCAATGAAGCATAATAGTCAAGGGTCAATAGAACAATAGGCATTTGAGTCAATCAGAACAATAGGACAATCAATAAGTTCAAATAGGGTGAATCAAGTAGGGGTAGGTCAATGAAGTACAATGGGCAAGGGTCAATAGAACAATAGGCCTTTGAGTCAATCAGAATAATAGGACAATCAACAGGATAATAGGGCCTATGAGTCAATGAGGTCAATAGGAAGGAATGAACAGGACAAATAGGTCTTAAGGCTCTGCATGACCTGGGCCTCAACCCTTCTCGAGTGAGGTCATAAAGTAGGGTCAGGTGGGTCCGTTCGAAAGGAGGGGGAGGTTTTGCTGGTCCGGTGTCTGGAGAAGTGCCGATGGAGCGGTGGAGGTGGCGGATGTGACGTCAGAGTTGGGTCGCCGTGTACAGCCGGCAGCCCCAGTAGGGAGGCCGGTGTCGCCCCCTGGAGGAAAGGTGAGGCATAGGGAGAGCGGGGGAGGGGATAGGGTTGGGTCAGCTCCAACTGGGTCCCGAATTACCCACATGGCCAGGCAATGTGGACAATTACCCAGCGACCGGTTATGCATGAAGTCTCCTCAGTTCATATGACCCTGATACTACACACACTAATTCACACTCGTCCAGTAATCTACTGGTCAGGCCTTCTGCCTCGCTTGGTGGCGCCATCTGCCCTCTTCCTCCTCGCCTGGCTCATGTGAGGTATAAAGTACTTATGCAAATATCATTTATGTATTCAATTATCCTGTTTTATTATTAGGTTATTCTATTCACTGCATCTACTCCTGTAACGTCTTTTGATATGGTATTGGGTAGTTTGGGTTACTGGAGGATGGGTGCAACATGGAGATCGGGAGCCCTGTTATGAAGCAGCCCCCCAGATTTCCCTCCTACCCTCCTGGGCCCGTATGCAGGAGTCGGTGATAGCGAGCCAAAACGGTGTTTGGCGGGAATCCCCGTTTAGCGGCGAAAAGTGGAATGCACGAGTCAGTGATAGGCCTAATACCAGAAGCTTAAACTTGGTTAAGGTAAACCAGAAACATAGCTAGTTTACAGCGGTGTTAGTGTTAGGTTAGGCCCAAATCTATTCAATGCTATCATATTTGACAGAATTAAATACGAAATAAGTGAAATTTGATCAAATTAACCCTAAATTCGAAGCGATATTAACACTGCTGCCGGATCAGCAGCAATATTAATATTTTCGAATCGATGAATGTAAAGTAAACAAATCGCCGCCGCCGCATGGACATTGATATCCATACTGTCCATCGCCGCCGCCGCCGGATCGGCGGCAATATATTAGGCCCAAATCTATTCAATGCTATCATATTTAACAGAATTACATACGCAATAAGTGAAATTTGATAAATGTAACCCTAAATTTGAACCGATATTAACGCCGCCGCCGCATTGGCGACGTTATTCATATTGTCGAACCGAGGGATTTCCCAAATCTCTAAATAAATTCATGTTTAGCTATAATGAAAGTGTTACGCGCTCCTGCATACGGCTTGACCGCATTCCCCGGCTTGGAGATAGCTAAATGGTATCAGGCTGTAACACCAAACGCCGCTATAACCGAATCCTGCATAAGGGCCCAGGTGGTGACCCACCCCCTACCACATGCCCATTTTTCCTCCGATATTGTTTTAAACAAATGTAACAGTATGTCTTTAGAGCCAGTCAGAGTAGTTAGCTCCTTCCATTACACCTTTTCTGTCTTCTACTTCGTTTTGGAAAGAATTAAAATATAGAGACACATTAGATTCTTTGCTATGATGGATTTTACTAATGTTTGAAGTCAATTTCATTTCCATTGGCTAACTTGGATACATTTGGAGTACAAACATTGACAATTCGCTATGGCAAGTTCTATTAATTTGGCCTATTTGTTATTTATTTTTGTTGATGTGCCTTTTCTGCTGTCCATAACATATAAGCCCGAATGATCGGGAATGTTTTCAATGCTGGGCAGTGTTCGGCTTTATTTTCTTGTAGCTATGTTTTTGTGGTTAGTAATTCTATGTTAGGGTTTTTTGTTTTTTCTTGATAATTGTTTTCCTTCTACTATATCCCTAGACTAGTCTACTCTATTTACATATCATAGCATTGTACGCAATCGATGGTTGGTATGTGATTGATGCGTGGTTTTATTGGTATCAGCTTAATTTCATGGCTTGGGCATCTTCCAAGGGATGTCCAGCTGGTGGGCCGCCACATATCACATGCCCCGCTTGGTCACAGTTTAGTGGTGGTTTCCTGGTTTTACTTTGTACAGATATTGTTTATTTGTTTTTAGGTCAGGAATTCCATCTATGTAGCAACATATGAATAATAAGTGCACCGAGGTCAAAGTTTGATAGGCTGAATCAAATATTGGTAACTGTTTTGGTGTTGAAAGGTTCATGGATTCATCGGAATATGCAACTTTATGTATCATTCAATTACTGGGCGTGTTGGTACAACAACTTTATTTGGTATGTGTTGTATAACTCGTTATGTGAATATTATTTTGAATGCAGTCCACCTGCATTACATGTTTGCTATTAACCTATATATATGCCTTTGTGTTGCTATATGAACAATGGGATTAATTAATATATCTGCAGGCCAGTAAGGACGATATACGGCTCAGTATTATTATAATATAACGGTGCCTGTGGGCCATCAGACTGATAAAGCCAATATATAATGGAGGGCTACTAGTTTGTAACTTTGTCCTTCGGGCCAGCAGGTTGACATGTGCTCCAGTAGGGGCACTTCTTATGTTTGTATATACTTGCTTTGACAATTGCTCATTAAAATGGACTGGAGCGCCTTGGCTACCAGTTCCATGCTCCCAATACGGGGAGCTAGCAACTCAGAGGGGGTCACATGCACATGTGCTCCTCCACTAGCTGTCTCACTAGCACAGAATTTAGATTTTAATGAAGTGAAGGGGCCTTTTGGTCATAATGCGAAGCATTGCGCTTGATGTGTGGAGAGGAAGAGACCCTCCCCCCGCCTCCCCGGTCGTCGCGCAGCATTCTCACCTCGCACGACGCCCGCCTCTCAGCTTTCTTCCTCCCCCTCCCCCCGGCCTTGCTTTCGCACCTCACCTGTCACTGCCCTCCTGCCCTCCTTTATAAGGCCGCCCGCCGGCCTCTCTCAGTCATTCGCCTTCCAGCCCTCCTCCACGCTCTGCCCTTTTTCCTCCACCCACCCACCCAACTTTCTCCTCCTCTCTTCTCTTCTCTTTCAGCTGGTGGAGGGCTCCTCGGCGCCCCCTCCCCTCACATGAACTTTTACCTCTGCTCCGTATGAGCCCTGTTATAGACTCTCTTGTTCTTTTCTCTGCTCCTCATGAGCCTTACCTTCCCTGTACCATGTACCTGCTCCTCCTGAGCTGTTCACTGTTGCCATGTTTACCCCCTCTGTTGCCAGAGGCGCCTCAATAAACGCCTCTTTTTCCACCCCCGCCTTGCTTTCTTCCTTTTCGCACATCAAGGATGGTCCACCCAGAGTGAGCTCAACCAAACTAATTCCATTGTCTTCTCACTTACGTAATAGAAAACATAATAAATAATGGTATTATGTATCCTCGCATAAAAGCTGCCTAGTCTGATTAAAGTATAAACATTTCAAAAGAATTTATCTACAAGTGATTCTATATATCTACCTTAGATACTGCTGCAATTACAAATCATGTGTCGCCACATATAAAGGAATATTAAATCAATTTAATAGAACCTTTTGCTGCTGAAGCCTCTGGTATCAGAGTTTGTATGTGTTTGCCAACATTAATTTTACATGTTCACACACCTAACATCTAAGGTAATATGAGGAGGGGTACCGACTGGTGATAATGTGTACTCATTGCCACTCTATAGTGTTGCCCCACTGGGAGACCAGGCCACCAGCACCATGACCCTGATATCCCACTCACTCACATTATCCTGATGCTGAGCTAATCAATCCTTGCCCTATCCTAATAATGCAGAGTGCCAGACTAGGAAGCGACATGTAGCAATTTTTCAAGACATTCATTTGAACCATGGGAGACGGACGCTCAACACACTCGGCAATATCACCTGGTCACCTTCTGAAATAGAGGCAGGTCCGTCTGCTGACAGTTCCTTGAGTGTCAATGAATTGTTAGCACCATGCCCCCACTTGCCAACCTGATGGGTGTCATTTAATTCGCCTAGATTCCACAGCGTTGCCGAATTGATATTAAATCTGACATTATTCATGGAGCGATAACATTGTTTGATGCACAATCTTTCATCGCTTAAGTGATTTTACACGCGTTGTGGCAACAATTTTCAAACAGATTTGTTGAAACTGGTAGCATTTTAAGTGGCAGTATTGTGTTTCGTTGTAGATGTTTGAAACTCATACCATTTTACGGGTAATGTTGTTATTTGGTGTAGACGTTGTTTGAAACTGGTACCACTTTAGTTGTAATGTTGTTATTAGTTGTAGACATTTGAAACTGGTAGGCCTACCATTATTGGTGTAGCGTTATTAGTTGTACATGTTGGAAACTGGTACCATGGTGGTGGTAATGTTGGTTTTAGTTGTATGCATTTGAAACAGCTACCATTTTAGTGGTAGTGTTGGTTTTAGTTGTACCCATTTGAAACTGATACCATTTGTGTGGTAGTGTTGTTAGTAGGTGTATACATTTTAAACTGGTACTGCCTACCACTTTAGGAGTAGCATTGTTAGTAGTTGTATATATTTGGAATTGGTACCATTTTAGTGGTAGTGTTGTCATTAATTGTATCTATTTGAAACTGGTACTATTTTAGTAGTAGTGTTATTAGTTGTAGACATTTGAATTTGGTACCGTTCGGTGGTATCATTAGTTGTATGTTTGACTCGTGTACCAAGTTAGTCCTAGTATTATTAGACATGTGTAAAGCATGTCTCATTTTAGTGGTAGTGTTATTGATCATGAATGTTTGAAAAGTGGACCATTTTAGTGGTCGTGTTATTAGACAGATATGTTTGAAACGCGTACCCTTTTAATGTAGTGTTATTATAGATATATGTTTGAAACGTGAACCATTTTAATGTAGTGTCATTATACATATATGTTTGAAACACGTACCATTTTAGTGATAGTGTTATTATACATAGATGATTAAAACATGTACCATTTTAGTAGTAGCGTTATTAGACCTATATGTTTGAAAGTGATACCATATCCGTGAGATTCTGAAGACTCATAGATGTTTGAAACTGGTACCATTTTAGTGGCATTCTTATGAGGCATAGATCTTTGAAACTGCTACAATTCTACTGCTAGTGTTATTACAACTAGTAGTTTGCAACTGGTACTACTTCATAAATGTAACAATTAACCCCAATTAGTGGAAGCTGAGATGTTTGGAAAACAACTACCGATAGAAGTGGAAATTGGACATGAATAAAACCAGTATTAGTAACGATTGAAACAAATATATATAATCTGTTTGTTGTTGTTGATAAAGTATTTATTCATCTGAATATGATATTTGTGGGTGCCAGAGCACTGGTCTTACGGCCATCTTACAATTGGAAATTGACAGTCTATATAATCTAAAGGCCCTGTCACACTACGATGTATGGCGATGGCATGTGCGTAACGTGTCAAAATAATTTGAAAATAAAAATAGGTTGAGATACGGTGACCTACGCTGACCTATGCAGACCTATGCCGAGCATACTCAACCTATGCCCAACCTATGCGTAACCTATGATGCTGTAATCCGACATGTTGGTAAAAATGTGCATAGGTTGGCATATGCTAAGGCCATACCTTGTAGTGTCACAGACAGCCAACACGCTGGGCATATGCTCGCCGTATGCTCGCAATATGCAAGGAGTATGCCAGCCCATGCTAGAGGCATGTTAGATGTAAGCTAGGCATATGCTATATATTCCAGAGATATGCAGAGGACGCAGGTTCAACATACAGCTAACCTATTCCAATCTACCCCTAACTTATGCATAACCTATGCCGGCATACATCCAGTGTATGTCCAGCGTATGAGAAACGTATGAGCCACACGCCAGCATAGGTTTAAAATTGTGAATATGCAAAAACATTTATTGGCAGCTCGACCTACGCCGACCTATGACGACCTATGAAAAGCATATACAACGTATGCCCAACCTATGCGTAAGCTATGACGCCTATGCCAATGTGTTGGTCGAAAAGTGCATACGTTGGCAGACGCTAACGCCACAGGTTGTAGTGTGACAGAGCCTTTAGTTTGATCAGTGCTGTATTAGTTACCACTGGTTACATCAGTGATCATGTAGAAATAAGGGAGTGGCTCCTGCTGTATAATGTACAGCATCAGTCATTGTAGTTCATGCAAAAATGGTAGTCTAAGAAAACACTAGTTTAAGAAAACGGAGACAACGTGGTATATATATATATATTCAGATCTATAACCGACATGTACCTGTAGATGTTGCACACACCTTATAGTCGAAAGGCAGAATCTTCATTAAAAATCTATATAAATATCAGATTACGTTGACTTGTCTTCAACAACAAGAAAGCAGATAGATCTGTCATACCTCTTTGTTATTAAAATAAATTATAAAAGGCAAGACTCCTATATAATTGACACTGCTACAATTAAATATAGATACTGTCATCAAAGCGATAAGCCAGCCATCGAACAGGAATATACACACAAAGGTGGGTCTGACGTTTCATTTCGCATTAATACGGTTCCTTTCTGGTGCTATCATTTGGCGGAGTCAGGTAGAGAGTTCAGCTGTTCCAACTAATTTAACAGTGTTGGCACAGCGGAGCCAATGTTGGAAAGCATCCCTTAAAGCTGCATAGTCATTTAAAGCTGCATAGTCCCTTAAAGTTGCATAGTCACTTAAAGTTGCATAGTCACTTAAAGTTGCATAGTCACTTAAAGCTGATAGCATTAGTCATCTCCTTAAATATGCATAGTCCCTTAAAGATGCATAGTCCCTTAATGCTGCATAGTCCCATAAAGATGCATAATCCCTTAAAGTTGCATAGTCACTTAAAGCTGCATAGTCATTTAAAGCTGCATAGTCCCGTAAAGCTGCATAGTCCCTTAAAGCTGCATAGTCCCTTAAAGCTGCATAGTCCCTTAAAGTTGCATAGTCCCTTAAATATGCATAGTCCCTTAAAGGTGGATAGTCACTTAAAGATGCATAGTCACTTAAAGATGCATAGTCCATTAAAGCTGCATATTCCCCTAAAGCTGCATAGTCCATTAAAGCTGGATAGTCCCCTAAAGCTGCATAGTCCCTTAAAGTTGCATAGTCACTTAAATATGCATAGTCCATTAAAGGTGCATAGTCACTTAAAGCTGCATAGTCCATTAAAGGTACATACTCCCTTAAATATGCATAGTCCCTTAAAGATGCATAGTCCCTTAAAGCTGCATAGTCCCTTAAAGATGCATAGTCCCTTAAAGCTACATAGTCACTTAAAGCTGCATAGTCCGTTAAAGGTGCATATTCCGTTAAAGTTGCATAGTCCCTTAAAGTAGCATATTCCCTTGAAGATGCATAGTCCCTTAAATCTGCATAGTCCCTTAAAGTTGCATAGTCCCTTAAAGGTGCATAGTCCCTTAAAGGTGCATAGTCCATTAACGCTGCATAGTCAGTTAAAGCTGCATAGTCCCTTAAAGCTGCATAGTCCCTTAAAGATGCATCGTCCCTTAAAGTTGCATAGTCAATTAAAGCTGCATAGTCCGTTAAAGGTGCATAGTCCCGTAACGTCGCATAGTCCCTTAAAGCTGCATAGTCATTTAAAGCTGCATAGTCCCTTAAAGCTGCATATTCCCTTAAATATGCATAGTCACTTAAAGTTGCATATTCCCTTGAAGAGGCATAGTCCCTTAAATCTGCATAGTCACTTAAAGTTGCATAGTCATTTAAAGATGCATAGTCTGTTAAAGGTGCATAATCCCTTAAAGTTGCATACTCCATTAAAGCTGCATAGTCATTTAAAGCTGCATAGTCCCTTAAAACTGCATAGTCCCTTAAAGATGCATAGTCCCTTAAAGTTGCATAGTCACTTAAAGCTGCATTGTCCGTTAAAGTTGCATAGTCCCTTAAAGGTGCATAGTCCCTTAAAGATGCATATTCCATTAAAGTTGCATAGTCCCTTAAAGTTGCATAGTCCCTTAAAGATGCATATTCCATTAAAGTTGCATAATCCCTTAAAGTTGCATAGTCCCTTAAAGTTGCATAGTCCCTTAAAGCTGCATAGTCCCTTAAAGCTGCATAATCCATTAAAGCCGCATAGTCCATTAAAGCTGCATAGTCTCTTAAAGTTGCATAGTCCCTTAAAGGTGCATAGTCCCTTAAAGCTGCATATTCGATTAAAGTTGCATAGTCCCTTAAAGCTGCATAGTCCCTTAAAGTCGCATAGTCCCTTAAAGTTGCATAGTCCCTTAAAGCCGCATAGTCTGATTAAAACATCAACTTGTCGAAGACAAAGCACATTCACTAGATCTCACCCTATATCTCTAATTTAAAAGTGTGTTTTATTTAAGGACGCCTCTAGAGCACATTGATTGTTAGCATCAGCTATTGGACGTCAAAGATATATATCTAAGTTAGATACCATTGCAATTATTACCCATAATCAGGCACTGCATGTAGTGCGATGAGAGGGAGCGACAATTATACATCTAATTTGTTATTAGTATTAGTTTGTGACATGCTTTTCTGTTTAGGGTTTGCTCCCTTAGCCTTCGGTTCTGTCAAGAACCTGTACCATAAGGCACTGGTTTACAACTCTGCAGGGCAGGGGCGTCAACCTCCCTGAGGTATTGCAATACCTGCATACCATTAGTTTGCGTATGCAGGGTTTCAAACCACTGACCTTCCGCAATGGAAACCAGCACTGTTACCATTTCGGGCACTGCCTTCTGGTTTGCTGCAATGCGTTGTATGTGCAAAAACATATCACGATTATCATAGGTGCCAAGTCTCAGGATTTTGGCGCCAACCTCCATAACGTATAGCAAAATAACCCCAATCTCCCAATTTTCCGCGTTTAATTTGTAATCTACCGCTAAAGAATCACTTCTCCTTGTTTTTAAAAAAAAGCTTGTTCATATTTGTCATCAAATACACAAGATCACACCATTTTTTCTCTCGAAATTTTCTAGTAGAGGCCCTCTGGACCCGCCAGATGGAGGGGGCAGCCCCCAGTCCTGCACCCTCCCACCTTGGACCTTGTTATGTGGTGCTATTTATAATGCATGTATTAGGGAGATCTGCCTACTCACTACTCACACTCTTATCTACTTGGAACCACTGGTTTACAAAGAACGAACACAGTGGCTCGGCTTTGGAGTTGCCGTCCTATTAAAAAAAAAAGAATCTTTTTTTTGGTAAAGTATTTATTCATCTGAATATGACATTTGTCAGCGCCGGAGCACTGGTATTCCGGCCATCTTACTATTGGAATTGACAGTCTAACTAATCTAAGTTTGGTCAGTGCTGTATTAGTCACAGCACCGATCTTGTAGAATTAAGGGAGTGGCTCCTGCTGTATAATGTACAGCACCAGTCACTGTGGTTCATGCAAAAATGGGGAGCAGCACAGAGTAGAAGATGTATACTCGGTTCATTTCAGGATCGCTGTTGACTTAGCAAAGGGTACGGTGATGGCGACTTTATAGTGCTGCTCCAGTGGGAATCAATTAAGTTGTTAGCATAATCCACTCAGTCACATTATTGTAACACTGAACTTACATTTCCTAGTTCTATCCTACTAAGTGGTGCCATGAATATTGGTCACACGTATAATGTTGGGATTGAATCCAACAACTTCCGTATGAGAAGTAGGTCCTGTGCCCACAGGACAATCTCGTCTCGCAGACTCTTAATTAATCATGTGTTTGTAATGGTAGTGTTCTCTGTGGCAGAGTGGTTAGAGTGTCTGACTTTTTTCTAGGTCAGACTCATAATCTAAAGGTGAGTGGTTCGATTCCCCATACCACACCTCTGCCAATTTGGATTTCCAACGCTGTGTATAACTTACAACGTTATCAAAGGCCTGTTGCTCTCATACCATGTCTATATGGTGTGGGAGGTTAAAGATCCGTTGGGTCGGTAAATGTGTAGGCTCAGGCTGTCTACCAACAAACTGTCTAATGGTTAAAACAAGTCTATTCAGACTTATCCATGATACGCAGTATAAATCTTCAAGACAAAAAAGAAGAAAATCCAGAGAGCTTCAAAGAAGCATATTCCATGGAATATTTTGCACTTCTCAGAAAAAGACAACATTGCCAATGAGGAAGTGTATGCCAAAATGCAGCATGCTGTACAATTTTCCGATATTTAGGATATTGGTTATGGAGAACTATTCTATAATAAAATGCAAATGGTCTATATAATAATAAATGGTATGTAAAACCAAAGGCATATGGGACTGTGTGGAATTGGTAATCAATTTTGGAGTTAGTATGGAGATTATTTATTAATATAGATACTGAGAGAGGGTCACTTCTTGACATGAGAGAGGGTCACTTCTTGACATGTGAGAGAGTCTTTGGAACTATCCTCATATACCCCCTCCCCCCCAAGTGTTATTTACGGATCATTGCACACCCAGCCACAACAGGGCACTGTAGAACTACACACCATGCCTTGGTTACAAGGTTCTAGACCCTCATTGGTTGATATAAGAATGCCTGTTATGGATTGGATGATTTAATCATGTGTGTACCACCATCTTGATTCCTGAGACTATATATATATAATAAATGAGGGAGTCTAACTCTCCTACCTTTCACTCTATATCTGTTTTCCTTCCTTGCCTGTAGTGATTTCCTATTAACCTATCTACACCACTCAAACTGCCAGCCGTCGACTTTACAATGCAAGTGGACCAGATGAAGATGTGCTGATAATCTTAAAGAGGTGCAAACTGCATTGATATAGTCAGATTTAAGATTCGTCTGGTATGGCCAACACCAGATTGAAAGGCACAGTGAAAGTGTGAAGAAAAGGCGGACAAACAAAGAGCTGGTAAGAGAACATCAGGGAATGGACGGGCCTGGAATTCAGCAATTCTCAGAGGGCCGTGACAAACAGGGACATGCTGGAGAAAAATGGTTGCAAAGTCATCTACGGTGCAGCAACGACCCTGGCGGTTAAGGGATTTATGACGATGATAATGAATAAACAGTTTGCTCGGCTGTTTGTACTTTCGCATAATATCTAGCGGATATTGACTGATTAAACCCTTTAAGTGGCATTAGTTAAGTGAATTGGGTTTGTCTACCAGCTTCCGTTAGATTGGTGGTGGGTAATGTTAATTATAAATGGATAGCATGTTTAGACCAATCAGCAACAACTGGCTTGGAATGATCCGAAACCGGAAGCGCCTTTTCACTGCATTGTCATTTTATGTCGAGAAATTAAACACAATTATGGGACATCTATTTAACCACGCTTACATCTTGGAAACTAGGTCAACACGCTCCTACTATTAGTTCTTTCAACTTTCTTTCGCTCCGTTCATGGAATTGTGTGGAAATTGCTTGTCTTTTGGGGTTTTACATCATGGCAACATCGAAGTTAGTTATCACAGAACTTAGCTGTCATCATCATCATCATGCTGTAGGTCGCGATGCGACAAAGACTGCTTTCATTATTTCATGAAAGCTGCCTGAGAAAGTGTTGAAGTGCTGCTGGCTTGTGCAAGTTACCAGCGGCGCTCTCTGGGGGAGCAAATAGAGGTTTCACACTGGCAAGAACATGTCTAGACAGGCGCAAAATTATTTGTCCATGCAGTGGCTGGTCGGGAGATGTTGGGGGTTCCATACATCAACTGCCCTTGATGCTGCCACAGTGACATGGTTTTCTGTTCAGGGTTTGCTCCCTTAGCCTTCGGTTCTGTCAAGAACCTGTACCATGTATGCAGGTATTGCACTTAACTGTGAGTGTGAAGGATGACCTGGCTTAACTTAACTGTGAAGGGTTATTAATCTGAATTACTTTTATTGTTCAACAGCAATTAGTCTTTAGAAAGTGCAAGAAAATCTAAGTTGGGTATTTGGGATTAAATATAGGTAAAGCATCGATATTTCCTTGGATTCTACAGATTGCACATGTAGGCATTCAATGAGCAAATTCGTTACACTGTGCAATTTAATGTTAGCAGATGTATTCGATTTTCGTGTGCACTTAATAGGTTTATTGCTAATTCGGGTCGATTTAGCTCTTATGTTCTTTCAACATACAAGCATTACAAATTTGGATAGCATAATTAATGAAGGTGGAGTCATGATTTGATAGTGGTTAGTCTTTATTCAGAAACATAGATGATCAGTATGTTCAATCTAAATGGTTAGTTCAGGTCAATTATAAATCAATCAGTATGTTCAAATCTACAATGTTATATCAGGTCATATGTCAGTCTCTTCATTCCCAGGTCAAATGGCGGGCAGGACTAGAACCCTCAACCCTACCCATTACCTGTTTTATCAGCGGTGTGGGTGGGTGGGGGAAGTTAGATCAGTGTTCCATTGATTGCGGCAGGAATGGTTGTAATGGTTTGAACCTGGCGGAGGGTAGTCATGTGACCGGTTTGCCGGGAAATTCAAAGTCTGGTTGGGTTGGCGGGCCCTGGAGGCGGTGGGTGGAGTTACTCTGGGTAATCCACCAGACGGTGTATGCGGCAGCCGCCAGGTCAGTTTGCGTCTTTTTAGGCTAGGCGGCGCCACCAGGGCCATATTGTTTGAGAGACTCTCCGCCCCATAAATTACCCATGTTACGAATAACATGCACAATACACATGTATCCAAGGACCTGATACATTGGTATTTATATATACACCGTATATATATATATATATATATATATACGGTGTATAATTGTTATATGCGGGTGGAACTATGTTAGCCTCCACTACGTTCAACTATGTCCACTAACCTGTATGTGACCGAGCCTTAATGCTCCGGTCACATACGGGTTATTGAATGTCGTTGAATGTGGATGAATGTAGTGGAGGCTAACGCGGGTCAAACGTGGTGTAACTACGCTAAACTACGTTGAAATATACTAATGTACGGCAGGTTTTGGTATGGATAAATATGTTACTGTAAGGATAAATACGTTATTGTAAGGATAAATACGTTACTGTACAGATGCTGGTACATTCAACTATGTTAGCCTCCACTGCGTTTACCTATGTCCACTAACAGCTATGTGAACAGGGCTTCATCCAAGTGTGCTAGAGTATGCGAGAGCATGCTAGAGCATGCTAGAGTATGTTACCATCATGGATCCAAATTCAGTCCCTAACATAGCGCTCTTTTGAAAATGTCCAAAGATGAAATCGGAACTCACGGCCCAGCTAGATTATTACCAAGGAGAAGTATGGATCCTGGTACATTCAAATACGTTCAGCTATGTTCAACTATGTTAGCCTCTACTAAGTTCAAGTACGTCCATTAACGTGTATGTGACTGGGCCTTAAGAGAATTACAATTATATATGCGCATGGAGTTTGATCCAGACTTGTCATATATACCTCTGTGAGGATAGATTGTTATTGCTCTTGTAATAGATATTCACCAAAATGTATAATACTGTTATTATCGATCAGGAATTGCATACAGGTCTTTTTTAAACTGTACTACTTTCAGGGGGTAGATTAGTTGATTAAACAGGGGAAATTTCATTCGTGGACGATTGCTCTTCCTCATTCCACCGCTCCTTGCCCTATGCCGAGCACCAGACTAGCAAGCAACAAGTATCAATTTTAAAGTCATCGGTTTGACTCGACCAGGGTTCGAACCCATGATCGCCCGATCGACCAGAACGGGAGATGGATGCTCAACTCAATCACCAATCATTTGTGTATTAAGCAATGGTACTGTACGGCCGGAAGACCAGTTCTCTGTCGCTGACAAAAAACATTCCTCAATGACTAAACTACATTCAGTAACAAATAATAACAGAAGCCCGGAGTATACACTGTATATTGAATTTGATATAAAAAGAGTATTATGTTCTGTTGTTATTATACATCGGTTGAACTTCTTAGCATAAGCATATTGATTTAAAGGGGGAAATGTCAAGGGACCAAGACCAAAAAGGTTTATAGGTTGGATGACCGGCTGCTCCCAGTTGAACCTTTCACCTGTGACTTGTTACACGCTTTCTTATTGGACGACGAATTGCCAACAGTTAATCGTGACACACATTGCAAGAATAGTTCTAGTACACTCCAGAAAAAAAGTAGCTCATGGCAGGGATGGCTTCAAATTAGCCGTTGATCTATGAACACTTTTCTTCTTGTAATTAAGCGACACAAGACCGACATAGGTTTAAAGTGAAATTTATTTTAGAGCTGATAGAATGGGAACAGTGAACAGAACTGTAGTATTAATGTATGTTAACAAATGCTGAACCCTATGATCTAGCCTTGAATTTGGGGTGAGTGGGAGGCTAAAAAAAACTGGCACCATATCGATATGTGTTGTCTGGTTCAGCTGCTAGGGTGGGAATGATTCAAATCTGAAACATTGTGAACTAATGAGGTCAGCTAGGCATCCACGTTAAACGCGGCGGCTGCAGCAGCAGTTCTAATAATCTATTGGCAAGTTCCGGTAGTCAGTGCCATGATCAGTCAACATATTATATGTATACAGTAGTATATATGTGATCATCCAGGTGGCGCAGGGGCACAGTACAGAGCCAATGGCTAATTAAGTCGGGCCAATAGATATTATTGAATATATGACTGCTGGCCCTATGTGCTAAATTACCCGTGTTGTGGACAACATGAACAATTCAAGTCTCCCTAAGGCCAAATACAAAAAGGAAAAGTAATCATCCCCACCCGAGCCTGAAAAATCGCCCGCCCATGATTTAGTATCAAAGTACAAAGAAAACTGTTAACAAATGTGTCAGGCTAGCTGCAATTCAACTTTAAATTTCTCAATAAGAATATATTGTTCATTCTTTGACTGAAAACACTGTGATGTGCAGATGAATGACATATAATAATTGTATCAATCTAGGATGGTCCAATATATATTTGTTAATACTGAAAGAAAAACACCCACCCAACCATTATTTGTGTGATCAAAAGTACGATCCCCAACTTAAAAAAGTCTTGACCGAAGTATATATCGGCAATTTTGCTGAGAAATTCATGTGAACTCAAACATGCCTAATTCCAGAATGAGGCTACCCCTATCCTGCCCCTGCCCTGCATGTCGTGTCTACCCCATGAACCACAATCCGGTACTCACCTCCAGTCAGCTGCGCGGTGGCCGAATCGGTAGAGCGCAGACCTCCCGTGCGGAAGGCCGGGAGTTCAATTCCCCGTCGAGTCAAACCAATGACTTACAACATTGAAACATGTCGGCCCCTACCTTGGTGCTCAGGCATCATCAGGGTACAACAATGAGGGCTGGGTTCAGTATCAGGACCACTTTGCGACCATTTTGGACCAAACATCCCACATTCACCGGCGACATGCTTGCGACCAATTAATGCCTGCTGACCTTGCGATCAAATGTGGTCGCAAGGAGGTTTGTAGGTGAGTAGCTGCAAGCTACTTGCCACCATATTGGTCGCAAGGAGTCCGGCGAGCAAAGAGGACCATTTTCTGATAATCTTCCCCCATTTTGCGACCATTTTGAGACCATTTTGCGACCAGTAACGACCCTTTTGTGACCAACCATTTTGTTGTGGTCAAAAGGTTGTCGCAAATTTCTTGAAGATTTATACTGCCTATTATGGATAAGCCTGAATAGACTTGTTTTCACCATTAGACAGTTTGTCGATAGAAAGCCCGAGCCTACACTTTTACCGACCCAAGGGATTTTTAACCTCCCACACCACATAGACATGGTATGAGAGCAACTGGCCTTTGATGACGCTGTAAGTTATCCACAGCGGTGGAAATCCAAATTGAGAGAGGTGGGGGCATGGGGGATCGAACCACCGACCTTCAGATTAGGAGTCTGCCCTAGAAAAAAGTCAGACACTCTAACCACTCCAAGCTGAAAGTGCCAGTAGGGCCTATTGACATTGCGGGTTTGTTTGTAGGGCGCTGCATACTTTATGCTACAGTGTGATCAAATGGTCAGTGTTGAACTCATCAACCTGCATCCATTGTGAAGCGGGAAGTTATTTTGCAATTAAGACTTCACAGGAGGACACCATAAAACAGCGCAAATATATGGATTTAATCAAGCAATTGCTGAGACTGGGGTCATTGTTGTAACCTGGATTCTCGCCATTTAATGTTTGCTACATTAACACGATGCTGCACCACGTTGCCAATAACCAAGTTTGATGCTTGTGTGGTGGGGTTTTACGTCTTATCAACTTCCTAGGCTTGTGACAGTGCCCCCGCTTAGTGACTTGATATTGCGACCAGACGAAATGGCTGAAAGAGTTGAGCGTCCGACTCCCGTGTTGGTAGATTGTGGGACGCAGTCGGGGGTTGTCCATCCTGGAGCCCACCCTCCGGCTTAGCCTGTCGCCACCTGTCCCAATAGCAGAGCAGATAGTTTTAACTACAGCTAAGAACCACCATGGGCTCAGAGTAGTAGCCTCGAGGGTTTGACTTGTGAGTGTGAACAAATCATGTGTACTGTAAAGTCCATGGCTCGAATCTGTGGTTGTGTAGGCAGGCTATAGTGAAATCAATACAGGCAAAGAGAAAGAAAGAGTATAAAGAGTGCAAGAAGAGAGAGAGTCCAGCCCTCTTGTTTATTATTTATATGGTCTATGGATCCAGTATTGTGTATCAGCCCACCCCATTCTCCCAATGAGAAACAAGTATTTCTAGCTCCACCAATGAGAAACAAGCATTCCCGGTCCCCATGTTTACAGTGATCTGCCACCACCAAGCTGTGTGGTTCCCCTGGCCTGAGCCTGAGTGTGGTGATCCTACCTAGCAGAGGGGGGAGTGGGTAGTGTGTAGGGCTCTGAGTGCCCCTTACACACTATCTTACTAGCACCACAATGTATATTTACCTATCAAACAAGCACCACCAGCAACTACATATACACATATATGCACCTGGCCATGTATACCTGTTTCACAAACAGAACATTTGAATTCCCCCACCAATGCATCATTATTGGAATATATTACATACTGTTCGCTTTGCAAAATTGTTGGCATAAGATCATAAACTCACCACAGTTTTATAATTATGCGTTTGAATGTCAGCGGGGACTTACATCATATACAGTCTGGAGCACCCCCCCCCCCCCCACTGCTTGAGCAGGAAGGAGGTGCGGTGGGACTGCTGTGCTTCCCCGCTACGGCCCACAAAGAATTACTCTTTCCTGCTCAAGAGGGGGCACTACTCCAGAATGTATTGGATGTCAGTCCACACTCACTCTCAAGCACATAGTATTAACGTGTGGTGATTGTATGATATTGTGCCAACAATTTTATGAAGCACCCAGTATGCATGGACTATGTACACTTTCCAGTCAAACTCTAGTGGTTGCTACTCTCAGCCTGCCATGAATAGACGATGTGACAGTGGATATGGACCAATTGGTCCTGTCGACCACTCCCCCCCCCCCCATAACAAGCCAGGCTCCACCGATAATCTGGTTGCGAGGACTATGAGCATAGAAAACCGGACAAAGGCTGAGAAAATAATGAGTGTAAAATGAGCTGCAGACAGTTTAAAATAAATGACTTGGGAACTTACCAGGTCTACTCCTCCCTGCAGATTCTAGCAGTGTAATGATGGTCTTGGCGGGCAGGGAATTCTGTATGTGGTGTGTGTGGGGGGGAGGGGGGTTGGCATGGGGGGAGGGGGGAACACGAAGAGATTGGAACCTGATCATAATGAGCAGTCTGGTATTTGCTGACGGCTCCGTCAGAGTAGAAGTTCGTCGACTAATATCCCATACAGAGATAGAACAGTCACTGTGCACTCTGGCTGATTGCTGTTCCCAGATGGAACATTTTTTCCTGATGAATCCTTCAGTTTCTGGCGTGTTTGACTAAAACATAACATCTCCCAAGCAAAGGACCGGATGATGTGGCCGAAGCGGCAGAGGGCAGGCTTCTTGCGCGGAAGGTCAGGAGTTTGATTGAAGGCTGATTTAACCTAATGACCTACAAAATTGATACTTGTTGCTATCTAGCGTGGCGCTATGCATTATATTAGGATAAGGCAAGGACTGGTTAGTTCAGAATCAGGATTGTATGACTGAGTGCGAAGTTTGGTCATGGTGCCAATGGCCTGGTTTCCCAGTGTGGCGCAACTATTAAGTTGCCATGAGTGCACACTGTCACAAGTCGGTACCGATCCTGATATGACCATCGGTGTTGGCTAGGACTTAAACCTCCAACAACCACACATTCCAACTAAGTAAGGCAGATTTAGCCTTGCATTTAGCGTAGGCCATTTACTGTCCAGTGTGTGTGTTCAGAACTATCGATGCGCATTTAGTGATACCGGACAATGTTGAGCAGCTTACATCCCATGTGAGCAGCTCTGAGCAGTTCTGAGGGTCCGTGAGCAGCTCTAAGCATCCTTGAGCAGCTCTGTGCAGCTCTGAGCAGTTTGCGGGGTGACCTTATTTAGGAATACTCCGAGCTCATTTGGAACGCTGGCGGCTTGTGCATTGCCTGCTTGCTTCCTTTTGGCGGTTGTGTGTAAGAGTATGAGAGATGTGCAATAACAAATGGGAGGAGGATGTCTCGTAGTGAATATTGGTGGACCAGGAAAGATAAGAAGGCAGAATTTGTATTAAGGCCGATAGAGGTGCCATTGATTACCAATTGTAAGGTATCAATCAGTTAGATTCCAATAACACCAGACTGGACGGCGGGATGAGTTGAGCGTCGGCCGTCTCCCGTTCTGGTAGATCGTGGGATCGTGGGTTCGAACCCTGGTCAAGTTAAACCAATGACTTAAAAGGTTATACTTGTCGCTTCCTAGCTTGGCACTCGGCATTATTAGAACATGGCAAGGAGCAGTGGAATGAGGAAGACCAATCGTCCATGATTGAAATGTTCCCTCCTTAATCAACTACATCACCAAAACTGTGTGAAGAATAATGTTCCTGATTATGCAAAGATGTCCTACTCAACATAGTGCATGCTTGTTCATGATTTGCATTTCGCCAAATGCCGATGCCTTGAATTAATCCAAAAGATTCCCTAGGATAACCATCCAGCACATAATGCACATGCTGCTAGGACGTAAAACTCCAGCACCTCATTTAACCATCGATCCCACAATGCCTGAAACAAACAATGGTTTCCAGAATTCAATTCAGCTTCACCAATTCCTTGTTCGTGGCCGAATTGCTTTCCGAGCTTTCCGGGCTTGCAGTTGGGATTATGAACCTGAAAACACCATGGGATTATCCAGTTCATTTGATGTCTTGCTTCTTTATTAATTTCTTGTGATATTCTAATTTACATGATGACATGAATGTTTCAGTTCAGGAAACGCCACTGGGTATTATTATAAAATGATTCCAATAGTTTCAATAAATATCTGGTGTTACTTAGTAAACATTTGGACTACTATTAAGCGTACACAATGTGCTGGAATTCCAGCTTAATTAAAACACATTTATTAAAAAAAAGAGCACATATGCATGTTTGGAGGATGCATAACAACTACAAAGAAGCAAACTCTGTAAACATTTTTGTCCAGGCTCGTCTTCCTTCAAACAATTATCGATTGCGATAAAACTAGTAAGTCTTACTGTGAAACAGAGTGTCATTGTTTCATAGACCTGTCAAAATATCAAATCCAAACTCTTGGATTAATTATCATAATTTCAACATCGATACAGATGGTATGAGCTAGTGGTATATTATGCGATTCTTGAGGTTTAGGGTTCGATACCATTCAAGGGAAATATTTGTGTATATAATCTTCAGCACCACTAGCTTCACGCAGAGGAAAAATAGTTCCTTGTTGGAGTAATATGACTGAGTCGCATATTGGTCGATAGTGTTGGTTGCCTGCAGCCATTATAAATACGACACTCATCAGTGGTATATCCAGCAATTGTGTTCCCCTCCTCAATTATTTTCAGATATCACAAAGATGTAACTTATCATTTAACACAACCTCACTGCTATATAAACATAATCCCACATTCAATGCCTCCTGGAGGGCTTAGAATAAGAAATCAGCTTGGAAAAACATTTGAGTCCCTCCATGGGGAAAAGTACCTCAAGTGCTAAAGTTTCTTTTATTTATCTTTTAAATGGTTTGATGTAGCTCATTAATTGGCCAAGTTGGAGTAATCTCATCCCAAGATGAACCTGCTTATTCGCGTCTGTCTTGGTCGGGGCTGAGTTCATCCAGCTTACACTGACAGAGGCAGTTTTATACTACATTGGGCACAGCTTGGGTCTCGGACGACACAGTAGTCGTCTGTATTAACAGGAGAGAGGGTGTCGAGTAGGAGGGTATGGAAGCCCTGATCGCCCTTTGAGATGCCAATGAGTATTCTGTTGGTGTTTACGAGTACTTGTAAAGCCATTCAGTTCATAGATCTAGAGTAACTAATAATGGAGAAGATATAGAGCAGAGAAGGTAGAAATACAGCGGAGTAGAACTACTCTAGAAATAGAGTATATAGAGCAGGTATAGAGGATGTATAGAGTAGATATAGAGTAGGGGTCACCATTTTGACTTGCACAAGAAAATTGATTAGTCACGTTTGTCCTACTTTAAATGCTCCGATGCCAGCCATGCACTATGATAACGGTTAAAGCAATCTAATGGGGCTGTCACACTATGACGCTTTTTCCGGCGGCCCGTCAGCTTTGAAAATAAAAGTAAAGCATCGAGAAACGTTAAACTTTTAGGGGAAATATGGGGAAATTGGACTTTGGTGCAGCGTGTGAATAGCGTCTTGTTAGCACACGGCCAACGGGTGTCGACGTTTCAGCAAAACAAAAACAATTTGGGGGAGGGGGGGGGGGGGGCACGCGCGGCATGTGGAGAGCATTACGTCAACATTGCGCCTTTATATACTCAAGCTGTGTGAGCTGACGACGCGTTCGCTAACTGTTCCATAATCGTTCACAAAACGCTAGCAGACTGCTATCAGAACGCTATCATAATGCTATCAGCACGCCCCCCAACATTAAACGAATGCCGCACACGCCGACACAACATCCAAAGTATCGAGAAACGCTCCCCGAATGCTGACAGGGCGCCTGCTACACGTTAGGCACACGTCCAGCAAAGGTTACGGATGCGCTGACCGGACGCACCCAATCGTTTAAAAGAATATCAACACAATATCAACATCAATCGACGTTGCACAACGTCCTGTCAGCGTTCTTCCTTCTAACATGCTTTGGGCGCATTTTGACATCCGCCTAACGTCCTCGTACTGTTCTTACCCATAAATCTGCGCGCGCTGTCGGTCGTTTTTTTTTTTTGACATGCTAAAAACATCTAGCGACCTGCTACACTCGCCGATGTCCTCCGGCGACTGTCAATGTCCAGGATAGTGTACCGACGTGTACTGACGTTTGCATAACGTCCCCCTAACGTTTCCTAACGTTTCCCGATGTTTTGGCAAAAAATTACACACGTCGACGCGCATTGGAGAGAAACATCGTAGTGTGACAGCCCCATAATTTACCTTATTTATATTGGCCCAGCTAACATGGGGAATTCGCTAACGAGGCACCGGGTCACGTGGAGGTTTCTTGGTAACTCGCATATCCCCGGCGGTCACTTCTCGGCCGGACATCAAGCCATCCAATTCGTTATTGCAGTGGTCTGCACTGACCTCTCAGGCAAGTAACCACATAGACAGGTAGGCGTGGGTAGTGTGGTGATATCATGCAGCCTATGTGGTCTAATGGTTAGCACACTGGCCCAGAATGCAAACATATGTGGGTTTGAGTCCCGCTCTAGGCGCAATATTTCCCACTTTTATCACCAGCCATGACACTGGTTGCCGTGACCATGATCCTGTACAAGCTATGCACTGTATAGTTGTTGAACCTACCCTGTGTATGTCTGTGTTAGTGCAGTGCATGTATGTATGTAATTGTAAGCATTAAAAGACTTACAATTCCAAGGGGACGAGTGTAGTAGTCTGCACTGACCTCTCAGGCCAGTAACCATATAGACAGGTAGCTGTGTGTAGTGTGGTGATATCAGGCAGTCCAGGTGGTGTAATGGTTAGCACACTTGCCCGGAATGCAAAGAGATGTGGGTGTGAGTCGCGCTCTAGGCGCAATATTTTCCATTTTCATCACCCCCCCTCGACACTATTTATAAAGGGGCATGCTCTATAACTGGGCACCACATATTGGGTTCCCATTTTATGATGCTGATAAGTATGTATTTTAATGTAGCAAGTCAAATAACTATTGTTGCCTCTGCATATTAAGTATATTAGTAATACTACAGGTATTTAATCTATTTAACAAAGTGTATCAACACATATCCTTGTGTGATTCTGTGCTAAAGTGAAAATATGAAAAATTACACATTGACACCATGCACTTACCAACATAATCTTGCTTGTTAAACCGTAAAGCCCCTGTCACACCTTGCTGGATTGAGGAAGCCGATAGAGCCAGACACAAATATTCTAGTCTGGTGTGATTCGGAGGTGAAATGCATCGATTATGTAACAGACGGTAATGGACGGGTAGCAGATGGTAATGGATGGTAACGGTTGATAACGTATTTAACAATCAACGGACAATTCAGTATACAGAAATAACTAGAGCGAACGGCAACATACGTGTAATGGATATGCAATGAATAAGAATGGATGGGAATGGATGGGTAACGGATGGGAATGGACATGGAATGGATGGTAATGGGTAATATCCGCATACATCAGTCCGGCGCAATCCCTTACAAGTTTTGTGCATGCTCAAAACTTGCAATGGATATCAACGGATACCAATGGATATGCAACTGACACAACCCGGACTTTGCTGGATATCAACTAACTTTGTTCGGTTTCTTTCCATTTCCCCAATCCGACGAGGTGCGACAGGATACTGTTTGAATTTGTTGCTTATATTGACATGATGTTCTGGATGTGTGTTACACAACTGACATACACATATTGCACAATTTGTATAATATCAATAGCAAACAGTGAAATAGCTGTTGTCCGACTCTGACATATGCGCAACATGTAAACCTTCATATGAACACAGATTTTGCTATTATGTGGAATGTCTTATGTTATTAGTTGAAAGATTTTCACTTTTGGTTCCTATGTCATATTTTAGTACCGAGTTTAAGAGAATGACCCATATATATATATATATATATATATATATATATATGGCTCGGTTTCAGAGAATTACCTATTTATACATATATCCATATATATATCCATATATATATATATAAATATGTATATATGGGTCATTCTCTAAAACTAGAGATATGCATATATATATGTATATGAATCAGAATCTCACAAAATGTACGCATTCCTTCCTTCTGGCCATTACTTCTGGTTATTGACCTGTGCAGGTGGCAATCAAGACTTTCAATGATTGGTTCAGCTACTCACAGTAGCTTTGCCATGCCCTCCCATCCCTGCCCCCTCACCCACCCACCACCCCACCCTTACACTGCTGTCTCGACCTGATGGAGTCCTGGCTGAGAGGCACAGGCAATCATTACTCAGTTCCCGCTTGATCATCGTTGGTCATACCTCATGGGTCAAAGTCTAATTGTCTTAAAGGAGTCCTTACATTGAACAGACCAGATGGGATGGCCAAATGAGTTGAGCATCCGTCTCCTATTTTGGGAGATCGGGGGAGCCAAACCCATAGGTTTGTGGGTTTGAGACCCTGGTGGAGTTAAACCAATTAGTTAAAAATTGATACTTGTCACTTCTTAGCCAGGTGTTTGGCATTATTAGCATAGGGCAAGGACTGGTTGGCTTAGTGTCAGGATAATGTGACTGAGTGGGATATCAGGTCATGGTGCTGGTTGTCTGGTCTCTTAGTGGGACAGTGCTATAAAGTTGCAATGAGTGTGCACTGTTGGTAGCCGTCCTGATATGATCTTAGATGTTTCTAGGATGTAACACAACAACGAACAACCGGACAGTACATTGAACAGTGGCGGATACCTACAATCACTATTTCATGTACCTTTAACGACACATTGATAAGTAAATATTCATATAAATTGGTTGCATATATGTATACGTAAAGGGATATATCAGATTTTATGTACAAATATCAATTGCTGACTTGTCTTAATGAAGTATCTTGCATAAGTATGGAAATTACATAAAAAATGTCTCCTAACATAGGAACAAATTAGACAAAGGCTATTTGCGGGATCACTAGCATGTTATACCCCTGTCACACTAAGATGTAACGAGCAAACGTAAGCCTGACGTGATCACATTTCGTCATTACGTTGACGTACATTGGGTTACGTTGTGATGACGTCAGAATGATGTTAGACTGACGTTGAGCTACGTCACGTTACGTCGTGTTACGTCGGCGCGCTTCAAAGTTTTGACCCTGTTCAAAACTTTCGACATAACTCGAACATAAAGGTTTACGTTCGCCGCACGTTCTGTAAACGTTCAGCGAATGTCAATGATGTTAAACGGACTTTAGTCAAACACTGCTCACTACGTTCAACTATGTTCCACTATGTTGACCCACATTAAACCCGGTGGAAATGTCCACGCGGCGTAATGGGAACATCAGGAGAACGTCAGGAGAACGTCAGGATAAGGTACGTTCAACATACGGTCAATGTTTCACCACCGTGTCATGACGTATGTAACGTCACGTAACGTTCTTCTGGCGATGGAATAACATTCATAACATTCCCTGAGCGTAATTACGTTGTCCTCTCTCGTTGAATGACACTATCACTACGCTTTACCGCCGTTACTCTCTCGTCCACTACGCTGCATCCATGTTCAACTTGTGCCCAAATTTGCATACTATGCCGAAAAGTTCAACGTTTTTCACGTTCTCCCTACGTTGATGTCCTTACGTCGTAGTGTGACAGGGCCTGAACATAGACATCCCTTGTACTTATGTGTATATTGTTTGTGAAGTGTTTATATATATATCTATACGCACAGGGATTTATTTGAGTCTAGATACAACTGTCAATTGCCAATTTGTTGTAACAATGTATGCATAAGCATGAACTTTAATTTAATATAATATTGATTGCTTGACTCTAAGATCATCCATCCCTTGGGGAAGCTTGTTTTGTTTGTTTTGTTTGTTGGGGTTTTCCGTCCTAGAAATATGAAGGACTTGGGGAAGCAATTCAGTTGCCTTAATACATGCTTGTGCTTAAAGCTGCACAGTCCAATGAAATATCAAATTTTCAAAACTAAACCAATTAACTAGATTTGAGTTCACACATCTAACTTACATATGATGCATTTATTAAGCATGTGTTTCGGTGTAGAAGGCAATATTAAGTCAATCTAACAGAACCTGTTACTGCAGAAGTCTATGGTGTCAGAGTTTTGGCAAGCTTGCCAAAACTAATATTCCATGTTTGCACTCAAAATATCTCAATAGTTTACCATTTAAAATAAAAGTAACTTTGAACTCATGTAAAGTAGATACTAGTGATCGATCTAATATATTTATCTCAGAAAAAATACAGAAATTCAAAACCATCGGACTATGCAACTTTAAAGCTGCATAGTCTGATGAAGCATGCAACTTTAAATAAAACTCAACTCAAGATCACCTAAAACGCCATCATCCCATACATATTATGTATGTTTTATAGAGATATTCAATTCATTAAAAAGGCGGCGCTGACAATCTGAAAAGCTGCCAGATCATTCAGAATGTGGACGCAACGGGACACCTACTGAGAATAAATAGGTGTTTGTTGTTCTACTAGTTCCGTCTCCGCAATTGATGTTTTATTCTCTGACATCAGGATTGGAAGTGATCAGGAAATAATACAGTATATTAGGTAGTCAGATTCTCACACAATGCTCTCTCTCTCTGCTACACATGATGTATTCTGATGTTCACACATCCCTCTCTCTCTCTCTCTCTCCGTTACACATCATTTATTCTGATTCTCACACACTGCTCTCGCTGCTACACATGATGTATTCTGATTGTCACTTGGTCCTCTCTCTCTACTACACATGATGTATTCTGAGTCTCACACCATGCTCTCTCTGCTAGATATGATGTATTCTGATTGTCACACAATGCTCGCTCTGCTACATATGATGTACGTTGATTGTCACACTGTCCTCTCTCTATGTTACAAATGATGTATTCTGGTTGTCACACACCACTCTCTTTGCTACACATGATGTATTCTGTTTATCACACAATGCTCTGCCTGCTACATATGATGTATCCTCATTCTCACAAAGTGGTCCCTCTCTGCTACACATGATGTATTCTGATTGTCACACAATGCTCTCTCTGCTACATGTGATGTATTCTGATTGTCACACCACCCTCTCTCTCTCTCTGCTACACACGGTGGATTCTGATTGTCACACTCCACTCTCTTTGCTACACATGACGTATTCTCATTTTCACACAACCCTATCTCTGCTTTTACACTTTCAGATCCTCATCATCTCCACAAGGCCTCATGGCCTGCTCGGGAAGACGTCAACCCGGCAGGAACCGCGTCACAGACACAGGAGGACTGCTTCTCAACCCGTGTCAACTCCAGGGCGCCCCGTCCCCACCCCGCCCACTCAGGCGGGACAACCTGGAGGAGAGGCCTGGCGTGGCAGGAACTAGAACCCCGTCAACAATCCCAAACAACAACACCAACATCAACGCCAACACGACACCACCTGACTGGCATGGCCAATCTCAGTCACACCACTCCTGTGCAGAGGGCCTGTCCCGGCATTCCTCCAGAACGTCCCTGTCACGTGTCAACACTGTCACCACGTGGTGCCACGGGTCCGAGTCATCCTGTGCATCGGACTACTCTTCTAATTCCTCCTCCACCTCCTCCTCCTCGTCCTCTCCCCCCTCTGGCCCCCCTTCGGCCTCCTCCACGGCGCCGTCACCCTCGACCTCCTCCTGTTGTTCCCCGGCGAGTTCCAGCGGTGTTTCCCTGTCCCCCCCGCCACCCGGAGGCTCCTCCTGCTGCTCCTCCTCCAGCAGGCTGAGCTTACAGCCGTCGGGGGGTGGCCAGTCGCGAACCCGTGACCCCGGGGTTAGCTCGGCCAGAAGAGGGATAGGAGGAGGAGGTGTAGATGGGGGAATGGGTGAGGGGGAAATGGTGGTGGGTGGTGGTCATGCAGGGGGGCTGGTGGAGAGTGACACTGGAGTGGAGAGTGGTGGCAGCTATGGCGCTACGGTACACGAGGAGGATGAATATGTGGCTTCCTCCAGGGCATGTGCTAATATAGGTGGTGGTGGTGATGATGGTGCAGATGGAGAAAGAGCAACAACGGCAGACAGTCACTGCGGTAGTGACAGGAGTATCAGCAGTGATGGGGGATGTGGTGGTGATTCCACTATCACCTGGAGCAAGAGGACGCGGAGGGGGAGGACTACTAGCAGCAACAGCAAGGGTAGTGGTAGTAGTAGTAGTAAGAGTAGTAGTAGCAGCAGTGATTCTGCTCCAGTGCTGGACGATAATGTGGCGGCGTCACCAAACCAGAATGTCCGTGATGAAACTTTGCACGCCGCGCCGCCATCGCGAGCACCTGCCCCGGGAGGAGAGGCTGCCCGGCCCGGCCGCGCTTCATGGCGGGACAGGGAGCGGGAGGGTGCCGGGGAGGGGGTGCTTGACGGGGTGCAGGCAGCGCTGAATGTCGGCGGGGCTGCTGGGGCTGCTGCGGGAGGCTGCCGGGACCCGGTGGCGGTGGTCCCGGGCGCGACGTGCGGAGTGCGCGGGTGCGCGCGCGAGTACTACTACGACGCCACCACCGGGGGAAATGGGGGAAACCAGCCCCAACCGCGGCAACTCGCCCACCAGGGGCCGGTGCGGACTGACAGGTTGGGTCTCCCGGTAGAACCCGCGGGGGCGGGGTTTCCGGCATCCCCGACCTCTCCTCCAGGGCGGGACTTGTCCAACGGCACCGCCACCACCACCGCCGCCGCACCCACCGCCGCCGCCGCCACCACCACAGCAGCTACTGCTTCCAACGCCTCAACCCCCACCCCCGCCAATACTAACACCGCCACCACCTCTAGCAGAGCGTCACACTTCACTCCGCCTCCTCCAGTCAATACCAGCAGCGTGCGTGGGGGCCCTGCCCCACCTCTCCTCCTCCATCCAGGTGATGTCTCCAGGGCGGGAGCCACCACCACCACCACTATATGCGGACATTGCTCTGGTAGGCTACAACAATCGGCGCACAAACAGGTGTGGTTGGGATCGCAAACCCCAGACCAGTTGTTACCTGTGGTCGCGCAGGTAACGCCTCCGACCTCCTCAATCAAGGTAGACTACCCAGATACCTTAGCTTTACTGGAGGCGGATGAGCTAGCTCGCTCTCCTAGTGGTGACACCTGTGCTGCTTCCGTCACTTCCGACATTAGCAATTCCAGTGGGAGTAACTCCAGGAGGGTCCCACTCCCACTCCCCCACCACCACCACCACCACCAACAGCACCAACAGCACCACCAGCACCACCAACACAACACGACCGATAGGGCAGTGGGCACTGCGGCCACGTGGTCGGCAGCGGAAGCCCTGAATGGGTTAGCGGAACTTCCTCCAGTGCCCTCCCCGCCACAGTCCCACTGGGCTCGGCATCAGCAGGCGGAGGAAGAGGAGGAAGAGGAAGAAGAGGGAGTGATCGGTGATTCCAAAGATCCCTCGCCAGCTGTTCCAGATGAGGAGAGCCCTCACGTATCCAGTAAGCAGCAAGGTAGTACTAGCAACCACTTCCTGGACACTCAAATTCACCTTGAAAATCACAGTTTTGGCGGGAGCAATCTAACTCAAAGCATCGACGGTTGTACTCTAACCAATGTTGATGTCGCCCATGCTGTGACTCATCAACAGGGTGGTGATGGGTTTCTACTGCGACAGCTGGCCGTACAGGACGCCGACAACATACCGCTCCAGGGCAGTGTCAGGTTAGCACCCGGAAGTGACGCCAAACTTCCGGTTCAGGAGAGCAGCCGCAGGAAGTTATTCCCGCCACCTTCCCCGCGCAGCCTGATCAAGCGATACAAGGCTTACAGGGCGGCACGCAGCGAGGCCTCCCGGCGGAGCAAGGAGGAGCGGCAGCGGCGGAGGAGGGCCTCCATCGAGACCATCATGGAGTTCGACGAGACCTTCCACGGGGGCGGCGACGATGATGACCTGGACTCGCCCATGTCCGACTGCACCTCGCTCTTCTCACTTGGATCCGATGCGGAGGCCTGTCTGCAGGAGGTCATGGACGGCCTAGGGGAGGACTACTGTCTGACGGGCGGGGCGGCCTCCAGCGGCGATGAGGACTTCGCAGGTGGTGCCGGCGAGTTGAAGTCCATCCGCTGGGACAAAGGTCGCAGAAAGGTGAAGCGGCCGCGGAGTATCGGGCCGGTGACGTCATCATCGTCATCCTCATCGACGGCGACGACGACGACGGCGGGACGGCAGAGCCAGGAGTATCAGGAGCTGAAGCAGCAGTGCCCTGAAGTTGGTCCCGGCAACAACAATAACAACACCAACAACACCAACACCACCAACAACACCAGCTCCGGCGTCTGTGGCGGCAGCGGCGGTGGGAGGGCCATGTTTGTCGTGCAGGTCGATGGACAGACGTTGACGCCCGAAGAGCATGCGCAGTCAATGATGCCGGCCACCCTGGAGGAAGGCTGTGGCGGCGGCGCAACCAAGATGGTGGAGTCAAGCTTCATGGAGATGGAAGGTGTTCGGTCCATCTCTCTGCCCTGCACGCCCGTCACGGCTGACCGGAGCGACCCGGGCACCGCCGGGCCTTACTCTTACTCCAATGCCGGTCCAGGGGTGGCCGGCTCTGGCGTCAACCCAGGCTCAGCCGACAGGCGCCCGTACATCCAGGGCCTTGCTTCGTCTCCTAACGGCAACATCAACAATGGCATGGGTGGAGGTAGTGGCTTGGTAAACACCGGCAAGCTTGTCCACTTGGGCAATACAGACGCCGCCTTAATTAGAGCCCCGCGTCCCGGTGACCTTGACCTTAATCGGACCCCTTGTGGAGGACTTGGCGATAGAGTTGCGGTTGAGCGAGGGAGCGCGTCGTCAAACCAGCAACAGCAACGTCAGCAAAACCAACAACAGGGAAAACAACAGCAGTATCAACAGCCACAGCAGCTGCAAGTCTCTAGCTTCTTCCAGGGTGGTCGGAATAACACGCACAATCTCAAAGTAGAGGTTCCTGGAGGAACGCTGGGTTATCCCGGAAGTCACAAATGTTGCACATGTGGACAACCGGTACCCCCTCCCGGGTCGGGAATCTCGGAAAACAACGCCAACAACGGATACAGCATCAACGGCAACCTGGTCATAGGAACCAATGTCTCCTCATCCTCCACCTTATCATCCACGATCGCTGCAAAGCAGATCATTAACTCCACTTCCAGTTCCTCCAGCATGGCCGCAGCCGCGGCTGCGGCCGAGGAGGCGGTGGGCGATAATAAGGGAGTTGGCGATGATGTCCCGGAGCACGAGCCACCGGTGGTGCCCCCTAGGAGGAGGAGTGTGACCCCAATGACCCCGATGACCCCGGCGCAAAGGTTCACCTACATCGAGGCGTTGCAGAAAGAGAAGCTACGCAGCTCCATCAAAGGCCAGGTAAGTGCAGAGGTGTTTAGACCTACCTTCCAACAGGCGGGTATTCTTCTTCGACTGAGTGGCCTTTTTTGTGAACTGATTCCCCGTGCGGAAGGTAGGGAGTTCAAGTTCTAGGCCAGCGAAACTAATGACTTAGAAAAGGGATACTTCTCGTTACCTAGCCTGGCGATCAGCATTATTAGGATAGGGCGAGGACTGGTTAGCTCCTTCTCAGGATAATGTGACTGAGTGGGATATTGGGTGAGGCTGCGGGTGGTCTGGTCTCCCAATGGGCCAGCATTATAAAGTCACCATGAATCTGCACTGGCACATCCTGATATGGCCATACATGTTGCCAGGACATAAAACTGAAAAAAACAATGAAACTGACTTCTAATGGCGGGTTTGCTTAGACCTGAGTGGAGTTTCCCTTAATGCCGCTGTCGATTCTTTGTTTCAGATCATGGGAAATGTCATGTAGCCAGCAGGTGTGTGTGTGTGTTTGTGTGTGTGAATGTGTAAGTGTACTTGAAATGTCGATTAAAGCTGCATAGTTCGATGAAGCATCAAATTTTCAAAACCAAAACAGTTATCTAGATTTTATTCTACATATCTAACTTTGATACTGACACACTTATTAAGCATTTGGTGCTACATATAAGGGAATACTGAGTCAATTTAATAGAACATGTTACTGCAGAAGCCTATGGTGTCAGATTTTTGGCGTGCTTGCCAAATCTAATTTGACATGTTTGTACTTCAAATATCTCAAAACTTGGCGATTTAAAATAAAAGTCACTTCAAACTAAAGTAAGGTAGAGTATAGCAATCAATTTCATATATTTATCTCAGAAAAATATTAGAAACCCAAAACTATCATACTATGCAACTTTGATATCCTAACAACATCTAGGGTCGTGGGATGGGCACAGACCAACTTGTGACGGTGCGCACTGATGACAATTATATAGCATTGCCCTATTAGGAGACCAGGTCGACAGCACCAATGACACGATATCCCACTCAATCACATTATCTCGATAACTGAGGTAACCAGTCCATGTTGTATCCTAGTAATGTCAAGTACCCTAGTAAGTGGAGCTTCTGCGTGGGAAGCCGGCTCGGCCACCATGTCCAGTAACATTTATTTTGCCTAGATATACATCTTCGGCTTCGAGTTATTTAAAATCACTGCCCCACTCAGACTATTACAATTTGATATTATTATTAATTCCTTCCATAAGAAAATAGGAGATGAGACAAAATTGTATGGATTGAGCCTACCACTTGATCTACCGTTACATGTTATTCAGCTAAATCAGTGGCGGAATGGGCAGGGAGTAAGGGGGTGAGGTGCCACTTGGAAGGAAGGAGGGAATTATGGGAGTCGCTTGGAAGCAAACCTCCCACTCTCCAGGCTGCTCCCCAGCCTCCAGTAAACCTAACTACAAAGGAGACTATCAAACAGAGTTTACAGGAGCAGTAGTAGAACATAACAAGTAAAGCTGCATAGTGCAATGAAAACATCAAATTTTCAAAACCAAAACAATTATCTAGATTGGATTCTACATATCTACCTTCGATATTGATGCACTTATTAAACATTTACCAGCACATAGAAGGGAACGCTGAGTCAATTAATCAAACCTGTTACTGCAGAAGCCTATGGTGATAGAGTTTTGGCAAGCTTGCCAAAATTAATTTAGCATGTTTCCATTTCAAATATCTCAAAAGTTTGCGATTTAAAATATAAGTTACTTCAAACTAAAGTAAGGTAGATTATAATGAACAACCTAATATGTTTATCTCAGAAAATGAGAGAAACTCAAATCCATCGGACTAAGCAGGATCAGGTCATACCTGAATAATATTTGTGGAAGTGCAAATGCACATATCTGTGCATTTGCAGTGAAGGAAGCTAAATTAAAAGCCTTATAATCCGGTTATATCACCTGTCATCCGATCAGAGATTGTAGCTATTTTGATACTTGATCCATCCTTATTTGCTGGTATGAGAATATGTGGCGGCAGTACACAATCCCCCATTACTGCTCACGTAAACCTCAGTACAATTAATTATTTTGTTAGAATTAACATAAGCGAATGAAATTAAATGACTTTGAGGCAACTGATATTGATGGATATCAGTGATGATTAGTAAGGCGGACCGACGAGGTGGTGGCGCCACCTGTTAGGTTTGTGTGGAATAACCAGGGATGAAGGATACCTATTTTGAACTATTCATTATTTATCTATGCATAAGCTGACACATATCATATGTGCTTAAACCGCTACTCATTTGATATGCGCACACATAATAAATGATGTATGCTCTAAAGCCCTGGTCAACTAGCCGTTAGTGGACGTAGTTGAACATAGGTGAACGTAGACAAAACCCTATAATACTAAGACGGCTCACTCAGCCTGTACTGTGTAATCAAGTGAACAGCCAGCGCACCAGGTGGTGGGTTTGATTATGTTGATAGCATTGGAGTGTCAGAAGAAGCCCTTCTGTCGCTTGGTAGGTGTGTGGTGGGGTTTAGGGATTTGGTGGGGGTTTAGGAATGTGGTGGGGGTTTAGGGATGTGGTAGGGATGTTGGTATGTGTGTGTTGGTGGTGTCAGTCTGTGGTGGTTATGTGTGCTGGGGGTGTAAGTGTGTGGTGTGTGTGTCATGGCGGTGTAGGTGCATGTGGTTGAAGTATAGGTGTGTGTGGTGAGGGTGTAGGTGTGTGATGGTGGTGTAGGTGTGTTGTGTGTGTGGTGGGAGTGTAGGTGTGTGGTGGGCTCATGGGGGTTTAGGGATGTGGTGGGGGTATAAGCATGTGGTGATGGGTTTAGGGTTGTGGTTAGGGTGTAGGTGTGTGGTGGGGGTTTAGGGATGTTAAAGATTATGAGGTGCCGCACTGCAAGACCCCTACAACTCCACCACAAACCACGTACACCTCTACCACACACACCCTACACACCCACCACACACACATACACCTACACCCCCACCATACCCACCCACACCACAACCACACACACCATTAACCTCCACCACACAGAATGTGTGTATGATGGCGGGGGTGCATGGGGTTGAGAGGTGGAGGGGCAAGGTGGCGCTAGCGGTGGTGGTGGCAGTTCTATAGGAGTAGCAACACACAACCAGTGGGGACCTCCCTTCCCCCCCCCCCCCACCTACACTTACATTGGGGAGGGCGAGGGGTCGTGAGGTGTGGTATGAGAGCACCGGGTGAGGAGGGTGAGGAGAGGGAGAGGGAGTGCCGGGGAGGAAGAGGGAGTGTCATGGAGGAAGGGGAGATGGGAGGGGGAGGGGAGGGGGAGGAGGAGGCAGAGAGGGAGGGGAAGGGGAAGGGGGAGGGAGGTGTGGTGGGAGAGCGCCATGTGAGGTGGGTGAGGAAAGGCCGGGGGAGAGGGAGGGAGGAGAGGGAGTGTGAGGGAAGAAGGGGGACTGGGAGGCGGAGAGGAAGGGGGAAAGGGGGAGGTTGGAGGAGGAATGGAGAGGGGAGGGAGGTGTGGCCTGAGAGCCCTGGGATAGGTGGATGAGGAGGGAGATAGGGAGAGGGATGGGTGGTGAGGCCGGGGTAGGGTGGGAAGGAGGGGGAATGGGACGGGAGTGAGGGAAAAGGAGGGCAGGGGAGGGAGGGGAAGGGTGGTTAAGTTGGGAGGAGGGTGGGGAGGACGGAGCTGATGGGGGAGGGAGGGGGAATGAGGGAGGGTGGGGCAGAGGGAGATGGGGACCAGGCAGTAGGTGTAACATCAGTCAAATCCAAATAACAGGCAATCTCTCTTTTTTAATTTTAAACTCACCCTCTCACCTTGTAGGCCTATGTGTTTACATGTGAATCCCCAGTCAGTAGCCGGAATGATCAAACCCACCACAAGATGGCACTGCAAAATGTACATTACCATGGGAGAGAGAGCGAGTGAGCCATCTTAGTATTATAGGGTCTTTGACGTAGTGGAGGCTGACATGTGTCAAACCTGGTTAAACTACGTTGAAACACGTTAAGGTATGGCAGGTTGTTTCATGAGCCACCGAATGATACGGATAAATACGTTACGGTACAGATACCGGTGTGTTCAACTATGTTCAACTATGTTCAACTACGTTCAACTACATTAGCCTCCACTATGTTCAACTGCGTTCAACTACATCCACCAACACCTATGTGTCTAAGGCATGTGTGATGTGGAACAGCCATGGTTTTGGGCAGGTCAAAGCACGCTAGAGTATGCTAGAGTACATTAAGAGGTATGTTCTATTACATTTGACTTTGCCAGAGTATGGTAGCATCATGGATGCAAATTCACCACTCTTTTGAACACGTCCAAAAATTATGTCGGAGATCACATCTCACCTACCTTATTACCAAGTGAACATGAAGGACAAGTATGGATGCTGGTACATTCAACTAAGTTCAACTACGTTCAACTACGTTCAACTATGTTCAACTACGTTCAACTACTTTCAACTACGTTAGCCTCCACCACGTTCACCTACATCCACTAATGGCTATGTGACCAGGGCTTAGCTCTCAGCACACTAGAATAGAGAGTCCAGATGCATTTTAGATTAGATACCGATAACAATCTATATCTGATACCAAGCAGTGGTTAAGATGTAGGGTTGGTCTGATCACTACTCCTCTGTTAAGCGGCGCTGCCAACATGCATCATCATCCTCCACTGATGTTTTGCCAAACATGGGTTGTGTGTTTATTGTTGGTTTACATCCTAGCAACATCTAAGGTCATATCAGGATGGGTGCCGACTTGTGACACTGCGCATTCGTGGAGACGTTATAGTGTTGCCCCACTGGAAAACCAGGCCACCAGCACAATGACCTGATATCCCACTCAGTCACATTATCCTGACATTGAGCCAACCAGTCCTTGCCCTGCCGAATTAATGTGGAGTGCCTGGCTAGGAAGCGACAAGTATCAATTCTTAAGTCATTGGTTTGACTCGACCAGGATTCGTACCCACAAACTCAAGGGTTCGGATCTCCCGATCTCCCCAAAACAGGAGACGGACGCTTTACTCATTCGGTCAGTCTGGTCAGTATGGATTGTTAATAGCATGTTTCGTTTGGCTTAACCTACAAATTTCATATTAATTTTCAATTTGAAAAGAAAATTGAATTTCATATTAATATTGATGGTTTTTACTAACTTTGGTCTCTTCGACCAGACTGTCATTGTGCCCACCTTAACACAAAATTGGTCCAGGGATTGATGCGGAGCCTAGCTTGAACCCATGTGCAGCACAGGTCACTTCAACCAGGGTGGCATCCAATTTGAGTCGCGTAACCGTAAGAGTTGTTTCCTTCACCATTAAATAACACCATCCACTGATAGGGTTGACTGCACAATGGTACAGATGGATTCCACCAGATGGGGGCACTACATTAAACCGGGACAGTGCACAGGTATGGAATATGGTAGAGAAGGTAGATACCTACAGAGTCTTACAGTCATATAATCAGAGACCATGAATATATATATCACCCATTCCACACTCATACCCCTTGCCAACTCGTAGTATAAAAGTCTAATCTTGACTGAGTTGCCCAGCATTGCAGGGGCTCACTGCGAGATATGGCATCTCCTTTTTCATAGGCTCACTCTTGTTATGGCCAACTAGTTGCTTTTCCATAGACGGTTGTTAAGAACTGGAGGGGCCAACACTTTCCCAAATGTTGGTCGTAAGGACAGTGAGCATAGCATAAGCATATATCCGAAGGAGAAAGCTCCTGAGTCTCACTCCAGCTTATGAGCGGGCTTTCTGAGCCACATATTTAAAAAATAAATACTTCTTTATTTATAAATAAATAATTTCTGTATTATTAGCTGTGCACTTCACACACCCGGATATACCTTGTAGAGATGGGAACCATACTCTGACAAAATGCTCCCCAAACACAACTTTGGTTACTTTTTATATTGACACAACCAAATATTTGTTGGGAGAGTCATATACTCACTCCACCTGAATTGTCTCTAATCAGGACTTGTGGGTTCAAACCTGGTTTGCTTCACTCCCTTTTTTCATTCCCCTCCCAAAATACATCTTTGAAAAGTTTTGAAATTTTAGGAAAAGCTGGGTAGTATTTTATTATATGAGAAATATGTAAAATGTTGATTAAGTTGTTACTATTGGCCTTTTTGTATATTTATTTACGCCCATTACGAACGAAATTAACGGGTTTTTTTTCATCGCTGATAACGTTCACCCAGAATAAAATAGAATATAGTTGATTTACACTAGTTCATTGTGTTACTCTTCTTTTCACAGCTTGTAACATCTAACTATTCTTCGGTTAGAGCTCCCAGTGTTCTTTTTGTTGATCTTGCTGTCAGTTCGCCCTCCTTTATTTAGTTCCCCCTCATTTACACCAGGTGGTGTCATTGTCGGTGAGATCTCTCAGTGTCCTTTTTCTTAATCTTGCTGTTGATTCCGCCTCCTTTATTTAGTTTCCATTAATTCACACTAAGTGGTGTAATTGTCGGTGAGAGCTGTCTGTATTTGTTTTGTTGATCTTGCTGTCGGTTTGGCCTCCTTTATTTAGTTTCCCTTCATTCACACTAGGTGGTGTCATAGTCGGTGAGAACTATTAGTGTTCTTTTTGTTAATCTTGCTGTCAGTTCCCCCTTCTTTATTTAGTTTCCCTTCATTCACACTAGGTGGTGTCATCGTCGGTGAGAACTCTCAGTGTTCGTTTTGTTAATCTTGCTGTCAGTTCACCCTTCTTTATTTAGTTTCCCTTTATTCACACCAGGTGGTGTCATCGTCGGTGAGAACTCTCAGTGTTCTTTGTGTTAATCTTGCTGTCGATTCGGCCTTCTTTATTTAGTGTCCCTTCATTCACACTAGGTGGTCTCATTGTCGGTGAGAACTCTCAGTGTTCTTTTTGTTAATCTTGCTGTCGATTCGGCCTACTTTATTTAGTGTCCCTTCATTCACACTAGGTGGTATCATTGTCGGTGAGAACTCTCAGTGTTCTTTTTGTTAATATTGCTGTCGGTTCATTCTCCTTTATTTAGTTTCCCTTCATTCACACTAGGTGGTGTCATTGTTTATGTTTTGGGATGTATCCCGATACCTCCAGATGGCAGCACCTTTACGCTGGTGCACAGGAGCCACATGGGTTGGTCTTTTTTTGTAGTTACAAATTGTCACACCCTATGGCAGCACCTGCACAATACAACACAGTTTAATTCCTTATCACAAGGGGTCCCACAAGTTTGATAGGGCTTTCCATTGACACCTGGCCATACTCTGACTGAAACTCTGACTAGTGCAAATATTCTAGGGCGTAATCGATTAATCAACTTGCGTCACTACTTTTTGGTGCATACGCACATCCTACAGACTCGGGTTGAATAAACGAACAAGTTTCTCCACGCTTGAAGTGAAAAAAATGGTGGCTTAATCCAATACTTGTTCTTTTTTTTCAAATAACCCATATAACTACCTCAATATATGATTTAAAGTATTTGTTGATTGCATAGTTTAGTTATATTTCCATTTCATTAATCTGATTTTTTTTTTGTAAACACCACATATGCCTTGTATTGCTACGGGACGGACCATCATAAATGTGATGTCATCGCTCTTAGCCAACCCCAGCCAAGAGGTGGGTTACTGGGTTTGGGACTTTTCAAATCGAACATCTATTAGCGATGTTCGATTTGAAATTCTAGCAACTCGGGTGACGCGAGTCACCCGAGTCGAGTTATTTGAATACTGCCCTACACTACTTTCACATCTGCACCAATTAAGTGAATATCCCATTGTAATGATACAAACAACTCCCTACACCTCTCGAACTGGACCATTTCATCTATACATCTCATCATCATCATCATCATCATGCTGTCGGTTGCGATGCAACAAAGACTGCTTTCATTACTTGACTGCCGCTCTCCATTTAGCTCTCTTACATTTCCTGAAAGCTGCCTGCAAAAGTGTTGAAATGCTGCTGGCTTTTTGCAAGTTACCAGCGGCACTCTCTCGGGGTGCAAATAGAGGTTTCTATACATCTATGCATCTACATATCTATACATCTTTGCATCTATACGTATATGCGTCTATATATCTATACATATGTCGGTGAGAGCTCTCAGTGAAAACTTGGTACGTGTGAAATGATCTTCCGGTGCGACTGACACTGGTCAACATCCGGCGGAGGCAAGGTAGGCGAGATGGTGCCACCGGTACAGTATTGTATCTTACGGAGGATAACAATAATAATAAGTAATATTACCTTGCAAATCTTTATACTCACATAATACCCTTTACATCACATATACATGTATACATATATACATATATGCATCTATGGATATATATGTCTGTGCATCTATATATCTATATATATATATACATATGTAGTGGTCTGCACTGACCTCTCAGGCAAGGACCTGCATAGACAGATAGGCATGGCTAGTGTGTTGATATCAGGGAGCCTAGGTGGTGTAATGGTTAGCACACTGGCCTGGAATGCAAAGAGATGTGGGTTTGAGTCCTGCTCTAGGCACAATATTTCCCATTTTCATCACCCCCATGACACTGGTTGCCGTGGCCACGATCCTCTACAAGCTACGTGCTGTATAGTTGTTGAACGTACCCTGTGTATCTATGTAAGTGCATTGCCTGTATGTAATTGTAAGCATTAAAAGACTTACAATTCCAGGGGGACGAGTATAGTGGTCTGCACTGACCTCTCAGGCAAGGACCCGGATAGACAGGGAGGCGTGGCTAGTGTGTTGATATCAGGGAGCCTAGGTGGTGTAATGGTTAGCACACTGGCCCGGAATACAAAGAGATGTGGGTTCGAGTCCCGCTCTAGGCACAATATTTCCCATTTTCATCACCCCCATGACACATATATGCGTCTATGCGTCTATGCGTCCATGCGTCCACGCGTCCACGCGTCCACCTATCTATACGTACATATATATATATATACATAATATACGCGGGAGTCGGAGGGCCGGGGCGAGGGGGGCGAAAAGAGTGTACCGACAGGGGGAGGGGGATTTCCTGCGGCGTATGAGTAGAGTAGAATCGAATATTCTATTCAATGCAATTTAAGTTTATTTCAGAATCAGTATGATGGGAGTTACATTAATTGGTCCATAGTAGGTACATATAAAAATAATGCGAATACCATATTATTAGTAATAGTATGAAAACTGTATTACAGGTTTTACTATTAGTAGAGTCGAGTAGAGTGAATGGATGTTTAGTTCTAAATAATCTTATGTATGTCGATGTAGGGTACATAGCCCTGTTCACACACAGACGTATTTTGATTCGACTCGTTTGCCTCATCAAAGTCGGCTCAATCTCATCAAAGCCGACTGCAGAAGGGTTGCTACCATCATACTGTTAAGCCCAGAATCCGGTGCATTTGCGATGGATCTCTTCCAAACGATATTGCATAGGCACGACCAGAACGGCTGCTGCCGCCATCATGAAAAACTGGAAACCTGTGTATTAGCAGTGAATCCCATCGAACAATTAACGCTCTGGCCCGGCTGCTGTGGCCAGCATGGAACGACTACTGCATTAGTTAATACAAAAGATCTGAAAGTCAAAAACCTTCAAATAAACACATCTCACTAACAATTTTGGAATATTATAAAAATGCAAAAAGCATATTGCTTTTGAATTATTGGAGTTCAGAGTGAACGTATAATTTGAATGTTTGGACCCCGTTGAACATTTTAGGAGGTTACCTATCTATATATGCACCCATCCCCCCAATAGCTGATGTCTACTTGTTGTGCTTGGGGATGTTAAAGAAACCATGAGGTGACCTGAAGTCACCGTACGGCCACCTTGTCATACCACAAGCAGTGGGGTTGGGGGCCTAAGGACATGCCACTTTCTGAAAAAAATCTTAATGTTAATCTAAACAAATCACAACCCCTTGCAGTGAGCGAAAGAATGTATGGTTGCCACACGGCCACTGTATCCTACAGTAGGGCTGCTGCACGGTTTTGGCAATTTTGCGACTCACTGTAGACGCAAACATGCTGTATGTATGTATGCATGGATGCATGCATATGTATGTATGTGTATGTACGTATGTACATATGTATATATGAAACTACATAGGCCTGCTGGGCGATCTGAGCCCGTTTAAATTGTGCGTGTGAATGCGAAACTTGGTACGTGTGAAATGAATAGAGCAGAGCTGCAAGCTACCGAAGGACGTATGACGTAATGAGGTGACAGGTGGTGCAACCTATAGTGTAGATAATTGCATATACACCAGGGCAATGCCACTTGCTTAAGGCCCGGTCACATACATGTTTGTGGACGTAGTTGAACGTAGTGGAGGCTAATGTAGATGAACATAATTGAACGTAGTTGAACATAATTGAATGTACTGGCATCCATACTTCTCCATCATGCTAACTTGGTAATAATGTGGCTGGCCCGTGAGTTCCGATTTAATCTTTGGACATGTTCAAAAGAGCTACGCTAGAGGCTAACGCACTGAGGGAAAGTCTCCATACTCTAGCATATTCTAGCATACTCTAGCATACTCTAGTGTACTCTAGCAAACCCTAGAATACTCTAGCATACTTGAACATAGTTGACTGTAGTTGACCGTATTGGAGGCTAATGTATGTTGAACGTATTTAAACGTATTTGAACTATTTGAAAGTGTTTAAACATATGTGAACGTATGTGGACATATTTGAACGAATTTGGACGTAGTTTGACATAGTTGGACATAGTAGGATGTAGTTGAACATAGTTGAATGTAATAGAACGTAGTTGAACGTAGTTGAACCTACCATCATATGTGCCATAACGTATTTAGACGTGACAAAACCTGCCATACTTTGAAGTGTTTTACTGTGGTTTAACATACATACACCACTTTTGACCCACGTTAATCTATCCTACGTTCAACTACATTCAACTACGTTCACTAACGCGTATGTGACCAGGGTTGTTAGTGTACTCCTCCGGCGTAGTTGTCGTCTGACGCACCTCCGACCGTACCACGCTGCTCCGTCTTCACATCTGTCGCCATGTTGTCCCCGCGTTGCTCGGTCGGTTGGGTTTCCAGGAAGGGGCTGTGCGCGAATAGACCGTTTTGTAATAGTCTCAGGATGCATAAGACACAAGTGGTTTACCAGTAATTGATGATCCTTGCCACAAGGCTCACAGTAGTCAGTAGTGTACTGTATAAAACAGTTTGCTGGCAAAACGTGTGCTGCACACGGTGGTACTGGGTGCTGCTGATGGTGCTGGTGCTGGTGCTTGTGCTGGTGCTGGTGCTGGTGGTGCTGGTGCTGGTGCTGGTGCTGGTGCTGGTGCTGCAAAATTGTTCAGTAGTTGCGTCCCACACTGTACTGTGTCATTCTCGCCGCAAATTTATAGACGTATGAATATAATGGTGATCTATGCCGTATTCATATTTGCTTAATAAATTATATAGCACATACCTTGTGTGAATAGCGCATTAACTATTAGCAGTATTATGCCTAATGAAATAGGGCTAACTAGAACAAGTTCAAACTACACTCTGTCGTCAAAGTGCCTGTTTACAAGCTCAGTTAACAGGTCGTCATGGATGTCATGTTTTAAAATTAATAGACTTGGTTAAGATCAAATCTAGTATGATAATTTACAATGAAAACAAAGGGCCACTGCCAACAAATCTGCAGTCCTTAGTCAAAATAGGTTCAGATAGTAGGCATGATGCACATCAGATTAACAACCTAAGACAAGTATTTGCGAGAACAACTTTAAAGTCTCAAGGTCTATCTATATGTGGTATAGCAATATGGAATTCACTTGATGCTAATATCAAATGTTCAAAAAACATGTATATATTTCAATGAATGTATAAACAGAAAATCTTTAAGCTTTACCATTAGTCTAGTAAATAAACTTTGAGATTTAATTTACAGTATTGAGGGTAGTGTTGGTATGCTTTTTACTTTAATTTTTCTATGTATTATGTGTATGGTATAAGTAATGATATGTGTTATTTTTAAATGGGGAACGCACCTCATAAGTATTGTACTGCTGTGTTCTCCTTTTTCATGTAAAAAAAATCACTGATATAAATATCACCTTGTGTGTACATTGATCATGTGGAAATACATATTTTATTAGTATTATTATTATTATTACTGAAGTCGTATAATTTTGATCAATATCAAGTATATTTTTTTTAGAAGTTATATAACCCGAAGAAGTAACTAATAACATTAGCATGGCTGTCATGTTCGATAATCACACCATCCAAAATGGTCGTGTAAATGCAATAAAAGGCGTGACAGAAAACAACCCCAAGTTACACAACTGCTAGTCCATACCTGGCCCCTTTAATCTTTGAACTTACATTGATTTACAGTTCTTGAGAATCTATACTGCCTATCATGGATCAGGCTGAATAGAGTTGTTTTCACCATTAGACAGTTGGTTGATAGAAAGCCTAAGCCTACACTTTTACCGACCCAAGGGATGCACGACAAGGAAGAAGAGGAGGCGGAGAAAAAGGCGCTTTATTGAGCACCTCACAGGGTCATACACGGAAAACAGAGTAAGTCACAGGCTATATACAGGAAATGACAATGAGGTTAACATGGTAATACAGAGAACAAGAATAAAGAGGCTCATATGGAGCGATAAGAGTATATAGCTTAAGGACTAGAGGAGCTCGGAGGGAGCTTTAGTGTTCGTGGTGAGGGGGCGCCGAGGAGCACTCCACCAGGACGTGATCGAGTGTAGGGTGGGAGGGTGGAGTAAAATGAGAGCTTGAGCGGAAAGGGCGGCAGGAAGGCGAATGGCTGAAGGAGGCCGGCCGGGCGGCTTATAAGGGAAGGAGCGGGGAGGCGAGTGGTGCGGGTGAGGTGAGAAAGCCGGCTGGGGAGAGAGAGAGCGCGCGGGGGGAGAAAGCTGAGAGGAGGATGACAGGGAAGGTGAGAAAGCCGGAGCGACGTGGCAGGGAAAGGAGGGGGGGGCCTCTTCCTTCCCTCACATCAAACACAATGCAAACATTACGACCAATCCTACACTTTTACCGACCCAAGGGATTTTTTACCTCCCACACCGCATACACATGGTAGAAGAATAACTGGCCTTTGACAACACTGTAAGTTATACACAGCAGTGGAAATCCAAAGTGGCAGAGGTGGGGGCACAGGGAATGGAACCACCAACCTTCAGATTAAATGACAGACACTCTAGCCACTCTGCCACAGACGACAACACTTTGCATAATCAAGTGGTTTTTAGTTTATGTCATTGTCTGAGATAAATATATTAGTTGTATGGTTATAATGTACCTTGCTTTAGTTTGAAGCAACTTTCATTTTAAATTGTTAACCTTTGAGATATTTGAAGTGTACACATGTTACATTAGTTTCGCCAAGCATGCCATCTCACAACATAGGATTTGGCCGTGACAGGATCTATTAACCTGATCCACTATCCCCTTTTATGTGGTGAGAAATGCACCAGTACCTAAGTTAGATACAGACATTCAAATCTAAATAATTGTTCTGGTTTTGACAAATTGATGTTTTCATCGGATTATGCACTATTAAAAAATTGCCAAGTAAACACAACAGGTAGTCCATACCTGGTCGCTTCAATTTACAGTGACTTGAGAGTTATATAGTCCTATGGTTTTAGGTTTTTGCCATTTTGTGAGATACATCTATTAGATTAATCATTATAATCTACTTGACTTTAGTTTGAAGTAACTTTCATTTAACTTTGGAGATATTTGGGATGAAAAGATGCCACATTGGTCATGTTAGTGTGAACATGTGTAATTCTTGAGGGAATGGGAAATGGTAGGGTCCGCATTTGTCGCCACCGTCTGGAACCTGAGTGAACTGACTTGCACTGCGGTGGCCCCATCTACAGTCGAAGTCTGGAACTAGCCAGTTGTTGTGTCGCCCCCCCTTGCCCCCTAAGGCCTGGTACACACCTACAGTATAGGATTCGCGCACTAAAACTCGCGACTCGACCCGGCCCGCTTAAAACTGAAAACGGGCCGATTCATTTTTCGAATCGCGAGTCGCAATCGTAATCGGCCCGTTTTAGCCCTAAAAGTGAGGTTTTATGCGCGAATCACAATCGCTAGGTGTGCGCGGGGAGTGCACACCCAGCGATTTTTGTGTGCGAAACGGGCAGTTTTAGATCGTATATGGTAGGTGGGTGCGCACAAACGGTGGGTGTGTACTTGGCATTACTGGTGCCACCCCGAGCAAACTGGTTTGCACCTATGGTGGCACCCCCTACCGTCAAATGTCTGCATTTCCCTTTGCTTCCACCCAGCCGCTGTTGGCCCACCGGCGTTACGCTGGTGCCACCTACCGTTAAAGCCTGGACCTAGCCAGTGGCTGTGTCGCCCCCTTACGGGCCCCACACTGAGCAGACATCACACAAACTACTCACTCACTAACTTGACACCTGGACATGAGTCTGCAAAGTCAGGTTGATCATCCGTAATTTGCCGCCTCCCACCCCTCAATTAATCAAAGACACTTAAGGTAGCATTGAGAGTGCTGATTGTCCTCGGTTAATTGGCCGCTCTACATTGTCCTCTATTGTTCTTTTGTCCTTTTCTTAATATCATTGTACTCTTCATTGTTTGACTAGTCATCTTACTGTTAGACCTTGATTGACCCTGATTGTATGGATCCGTAGTCTGGAGGCTTGGTGTATTGATCCTTAATTGCCCTATTGTTCTCATTGTACTCTACATTGTTCTCATAGTATCCCTGACTGTTAACATTATTGTTGATCATTGTTGATCCCTAGCCTGAAGTTTGTTACTGCAAGTTGACCTGACGAATAAAGGCATCTTATACCACTTCTGTTTTGTTGTGAATTAATGTTGGCAAGCGAAAGCTCTCACAGCATAGGCTTTACCTCTAATGGGTTCTTTGAAATTAGCTTAGTACTACATTACATGCAAACAAAATGCTTAATATGTGCACCAGTAGCTAATCCTCATACATATGATCAAATATAGGTAAGAGACTTGGTTTAGAAAGGTTTATGTTCTCATCGGACTATGCAGCTGTTAGCTACGCTCAAAATCTGTCAGTTTACACATGAGCTAGTCCATACCTAACCCCTTCAATGTGCAGAGATTAAACCTATTCTCAAACGTTTTCACTTCACACACTACCTAGTCCATAACCTAATTTATAGTTATTTAACCTTCCCTCAACATGTTTCACTTTAAACTCTAGCTAGTCCATATCTGGCACCTCTATGTTAGAGTGAGTAAAGCTACGCTCAAAATCGTTCACTTTACACAACAGCTGGTCCATCCATACTTAGCCCTTTTAATTAATAGTTATCTAGGATATTCTCAAAATCGTTCACTTTACACAACAGCTGGTCCATCCATACTTGACCCTTTTAATTAATAGTTATTTAGGATATGCTCACAATCTTTCACTTTACACAACAGCTGGTCCATCCATACTTGACCCTTTTAATTAATAGTTATTTAGGATATGCTCACAATCTTTCACTTTACACAACAGCTAGTCCATCCATACTTGGTCCCTTTAATTAATAGTTATTTAGGATATGCTCAAAATCTTTCACTTTACACAACAGCTGGTCCATCCACACTTGTTCCTTTTAATTAATAGTTATTTAGGATATATCTGCTCACAATCTTTCACTTTACACAACAGCTGGTCCATCCACACTTGTTCCTTTTAATTAATAGTTATTTAGGATATATCTGCTCACAATCTTTCACTTTACACAACAGCTGGTACATCCATACTTGGTCCTTTTAATTAATAGTTATTTAGGATATGCTCACAATCTCTCACTTTACACAACAGTTGGTCCATCCATACTTGGTCCTTTTAATTAATAGTTATTTAGGATATGCTCACAATCTCTCACTTTACACAACAGCTGGTCCATCCATACTTGGTCCTTTTAATTAATAGTTATTTAGGATATGCTCACAATCTTTCACTTTACACAACAGCTGGTCCATCCATACTTGACCCTTTTAATTAATAGTTATTTAGGATATGCTCACAATCTTTCGCTTTACATAACAGCTGGTCCATCCATACTTGGTCCTTTTAATTAATAGTTATTTAGGATATGCTCACAATCTTTCACTTTACACAACAGCTGGTCCATCCATACTTGACCCTTTTAATTAATAGTTATTCAGGATATGCTCACAATCTTTCACTTTACACAACAGCTGGTCCATCCATACTTGGTCCTTTTAATTAATAGTTATTTAGGATATGCTCACAATCTCTCACTTTACACAACAGCTGGTCCATCCATACTTGGTCCATTTAATTAATAGTTATTTTTAGGATATGCTCACAATCTTTCACTTTGCACAACACCTGGTCCATCCATACTTGGTCCTTTTAATTAATAGTTATTTAGGATATATCTGCTCACAATCTTTCACTTTACACAACAGCTGGTACATCCATACTTGGTCCTATTATTTAATAGTTATTTAGGATATATCTCCTCACAATCTTTCACTTTACACAACAGCTGGTCCATCCAAACCTGGTCCTTTTAATTAATAGTTATTTAGAATATGCTCACAATCTTTAACTTTACACAACAGCTGGTCCATCCATACTTGACCCTTTTAATTAATAGTTATTTAGGATATATCTCCTCACAATCTTTCACTTTACACAACAGCTGGTCCATCCAAACCTGGTCCTTTTAATTAATAGTTATTTAGAATATGCTCACAATCTTTCACTTTACACAACAGCTGGTCCATCCATGCTTGACCCTTTTAATTAATAGTTATTTAGGATATGCTCACAATCTTTAACTTTACACAACAGCTGGTCCATCCATACTTGGTCCTTTTAATTAATAGTTATTTAGGATATGCTCACAATCTTTCACTTTACAGAACAACTGGTCCATCCATACTTGGTCCTTTTAATTAATAGTTATTTAGGATATGCTCACAATCTTTAACTTTACACAACAGCTGGTCCATCCATACTTGGTACTTTTAATTAATAGTTATTTAGGATATGCTCACAATCTTTCACTTTACAGAAGAACTGGTCCATCCATACTTGGTCCTTTTAATTAATAGTTATTTAGGATATGCTCACAATCTTTCACTTTACACAACAGCTGGTCCATCCATACTTGGTCCTTTTAATTAATAGTTATTTAGGATATGCTCACAATCTTTCACTTTACACAACAGCTGGTCCATCCATACTTGAGCCTTTTAATTAATAGTTATTTAGGATATGCTCACAATCTTTCGCTTTACACAACAGCTGGTCCATCCATACTTGGTCCTTTTAATTAATAGTTATTTAGGATATGCTCACAATCTTTCACTTTACACAACAGCTGGTCCATCCATACTTGACCCTTTTAATTAATAGTTATTCAGGATATGCTCACAATCTTTCACTTTACACAACAGCTGGTCCATCCATACTTGGTCCTTTTAATTAATAGTTATTTAGGATATGCTCACAATCTCTCACTTTACACAACAGCTGGTCCATCCATACTTGGTCCATTTAATTAATAGTTATTTTTAGGATATGCTCACAATCTTTCACTTTGCACAACACCTGGTCCATCCATACTTGGTCCTTTTAATTAATAGTTATTTAGGATATATCTGCTCACAATCTTTCACTTTACACAACAGCTGGTACATCCATACTTGGTCCTATTAATTAATAGTTATTTAGGATATATCTCCTCACAATCTTTCACTTTACACAACAGCTGGTCCATCCAAACCTGGTCCTTTTAATTAATAGTTATTTAGAATATGCTCACAATCTTTAACTTTACACAACAGCTGGTCCATCCATACTTGACCCTTTTAATTAATAGTTATTTAGGATATATCTCCTCACAATCTTTCACTTTACACAACCGCTGGTCCATCCAAACCTGGTCCTTTTAATTAATAGTTATTTAGAATATGCTCACAATCTTTCACTTTACACAACAGCTGGTCCATCCATGCTTGACCCTTTTAATTAATAGTTATTTAGGATATGCTCACAATCTTTAACTTTACACAACAGCTGGTCCATCCATACTTGGTCCTTTTAATTAATAGTTATTTAGGATATGCTCACAATCTTTCACTTTACAGAACAACTGGTCCATCCATACTTGGTCCTTTTAATTAATAGTTATTTAGGATATGCTCACAATCTTTAACTTTACACAACAGCTGGTCCATCCATACTTGGTCCTTTTAATTAATAGTTATTTAGGATATGCTCACAATCTTTCACTTTACAGAACAAATGGTCCATCCATACTTGGTCCTTTTAATTAATAGTTATTTAGGATATGCTCACAATCTTTCACTTTACACAACAACTGGTCTATCCATACTTGGTCCTTTTAATTAATAGTTCGTTAGGATATATCTGCTCAAATCTTTCACTTTACACAACAGCTTGTCCATCCATACTTGACCCTTTTAATTAATAGTTACTTAGGATATGCTCACAATCTTTCACTTTACACAACAGCTGGTCCATCCATACTTGACCCTTTTAATTAATAGTTATTTAGGATATCCTCAAAATCTTTCACTTTACACCACAGCTGGTCCAACCATACCCAACCCTTAATTTACAGCGATAAAAGATACGTTTACAATCCTTCATTTCACACAACACCTAGTCCATCCATACCACACCCCTTTAATTGTTTATTTAACCCACAAACTCCACCCCCAACCGGTGGGTGGTCGAGGTCTCGGCTCATTGGGGGTCATTGGGGGGGGGTCATCAGTCACGGTAGCTTGAACACCGGACAGCTGACCCCGGCCTCCTTAGCCATGGTCGTCACGATATCAATCTTGTGCCGACTGAACTCGTGCACAGACGGCGGGATGTTGGCGACGACGCGGTAATGGGCCTGCTTCGCCTCCAAGCAGCACCCGTGAAGAGTTCCATTCTTGCACCAGGCGTGTATCGAGTTCTGCCATCGGGCACGCATGGACGACATGATGACGAGCATCTCGCACAGCGTCTCCATGTCATGGGTGATGTTGGCGCAACCTTTCACTGGCTTCCCGACAGCACGCATCGTTTCGCAGTATGAATGAACAGTCAGATGCGGAATGAACGTCTTCCCGTGAGCCGCGCCCACCAGCGTCGGACGCTCGTACGGCAGCGTTATCTGGTATTCTTTCGGTAGTTCCCTGTTGATAAGGTGCTTCTGGGACGCCGGCATATTGATGTGCCAGTCATAGCGGTTGCGTTCGAAATACCACGCGTAGTTCATGATGATGTTGATTGGTGATATATCGGAGTGGTCGGGCCAGAATTTATTCAGCGCAATGCCGAATTCTTTCGTCTTGAAGCGGCGCATGATGTATTTGCGCATGTTCTTAATTGTGTCACGCCATATCATCTGAGGGAATGTCGTCATGAAACAGGCAACACTTTTCAGACCCAATGCCTTCTCAGTGGATGTGACCCATTGGTTCATCCATTTGAATTCCTGGGTGGGCAGCTGCTTTTGGATGCCAATCACCCACAGTTTGGTCTCGTTCTTGACGAGGTACTCCCTGGTCAAGGGCATCCGAATCTGCGAATCAGTGTCCATGTAGGCGATGATGCTGTCGTTGGTGAACTGGTCCAAGAAGAACGAGTTCCACAACTGCAGCCGGTACCCTGGATTCCTCTGCCTCTTGTTGACTATGTAGTTGGGCTTGGGGATACTCTCGAAGCAGATCTCGAGCGGCCACTTCGGGACGTGCTTGGCAAACTGTCGTGCAAAGAGCTTGGCAAACTTCTTGTCATTGGCTTCTTCTTTGTCGAGCACCAGGAGGAAGCGCCCAGTGGATGGGGGCCAGTTAAAGATGGCCGTGCGCAGCAGGAGGCAGTAGAAGCGGAAGAGCAGTTTGGGAGTGGCGCTGGTCCGGACATAGAAGGTGATCTGTGGTGGTGCGCTGTGAGGGACAGGTGGCTTGATGGTTCGACTGAGGCCAAAGTGAGGTTGGAAGACATTCTTGTAGGTGTACTCTGATAGGTGCAGGCCTAAGGTTAATATCAGTATAACGCTGCCGACAAGCTGTAAGGCAACAACAGCAAGAGAGGTTATGAAGTAGTGGTGGTTATTTAGGTTTTGTGTAATGAGAGTTTATGCACGTGTTGTTAAAGTTGTGTACTTTGATGGTTTTAACGAATAAAAATGCAGGCCATATTTGGGGGGATAGATTAGTTGATTAAACAGGGGAAGTTTCAATCACGGACGATTGGTCTTCCTCATTCCACTGCTCCTTTCCTTATCCTAATAATGACGAGCGCCTGGCCAGGAAGCGACAACTATATATTTGTAAGTCATTGGTTTGACTCGACCAAGGTTCGAACCCACGATCCCACAATTTACCAACACTGGAGATGGAGGCTCTACCTCATTTGGCCATCCCGTCTGGTTAAGTAACCTCTCCTTTTATAACCCTACCACACTATATGTACATGTTTGTTTGCATTAAGAGAAGAACAACCACCAGATAAAGTGAATATGCCGTAAAGCAACCACCAATCAATCAATCAATCAAACCAGATACAGTGGATCATTGTGAATCTAGGATGGTTTTATTCCTCAGGGTCACGGTATGGGCATATTACTGACCCCAGCCTTGGTTTTATTCTAGAATATTTTCCTACCAGGTTTATTGTTGATAGATCCATTCTTTATGTACCAGAACTGGATACAGTGGATCATTGTGAATCTAGGATGGTTTAATTCCTCAGGGTCACTGTATGGGCATATTACTGACCCCACCCTTGGTTTTATTCTAGAATATTTTCCTACCAGGTTTATTGTTGATAGATCCATTCTTTATGTACCAGAACGGATTATTGACCATTATTTCACTTGATAAGAAACATATTATATTATAAGATACTCTTTGTCTTTTAAGAATACCAAAGTTCACTTACTTGCAACTTATTATTCAAGGCCATGGTGTCAAGTGGCGTCCTGTTTTGACAGAATAACCTCAGTACCTATAAACAACAACAATACCAAATATATGAAGGTTTAATGCAGGTCAAGTGGGGTTGGTTAGTTAGTTGTTGTGGAGTTGCGTCCTACCAACATATAAGGTCACAGCAGGACGGGTACCTACTTGGGACAGTGTTCACTCATGACGACTTGCTGTCCCACTGGGAAATCAGGCCACTGCAACCTTTTCCCACAGTCAGAACAACACATGCCGCAGCCTTAGGCGAACCAGTTGTGGAAGACTGGTTTTAAATGTATAGACAGTGAGACTAGTTAGATTATGCGTACTAGCACATTTAATAAATTGTACATGTTATAATTAACATGGGTAATTCTCGGCGGAGACTGGACGAAATGATAGCACTGACCCGCCATCTGCAGGAATACTATTTAGTTCCGGTAGGTGGCGACAATGACCCGAACTTCGCCGTGAGATGTGTCCGTAGAACCATCGCAGCACCCGTTTGCGTTACTAACATCGACCCGACTTTCTTAACTCACCCACCCACACCAATAGATAAGAGACAATTGATAGGGCTGAGGGTTCGATTCCCGCTTGAACATCACCACCGGGCGACCAGATGGATGAGACGAGCACTGAGCAGATGACTAATCGCTCACTCGCGGTGCTCGTTACTGTACATTGACATTGACTAAACTGTAACTCTGAAATTCAGAAAATTAAAAAACCCAGTATACCAACTTTGTCTCCATTCTGTGACTTATGAAAATATGCATAAGAAATTGTTATAAATGTTGGATGTTACCCGAATGTCTTCAATGTAAATATAGGTCACTAGTCAGTTAGTAACTCTAGACTTATAATCCTGGCATGAGGTTATGTTGATGCAATCAGTATAGTTGATGTATTCAAGTACGGGATAACTGCTAAATTTCCATATAGTTACTGAATAGGATATCGGACAAACAGTGCGTGCTTCGGTCCAGTCACCCAGTGGGGCAGCACTATCAAGTCGCGATCAGTGTGGATCGATACTGTTTGTGTTTGATATTGGCTAATGGAGGAGGACACCATCACTCAGTCTGGTTTGTCGTTCAGTTCCTGCCTGCTCAGGATGACCCCTTTGTAGACAATAGTTGTATTTTTGGATCCTCTGGAATTATTTTGTCTGAGTTGGTTTCTATTCAGTAGGTACAATATATTATATCATTCGAATCAATAATCAGCATAATTGATTGTTTCATAAAGCAGCAGTGGTGGGTTCTCACTGATGTAATCTTTACTTTTCTAACGGTGGTAAGGTTCCTGCTGAGTGATTGGTGGAGTGTGTTTAGCTGACACTCTAGATTCAGTGTTGAGTCTAGTTTTGTCTTTGTAGGAATCTACCTATCTAAAGGCCCTGTCACATTATGACGCATCTCGCAAGCGCACTGCCAATGCGTAAAATCACTTTTTTAGGTCAAGAAGCATCAAACCTTTCAGCGTGGGGGGCAAAGTTGGATGTATATATACCGTATACATAGCATAAGGCCAACGTATGACCAACATATGGCTAAGGCTAACATATGCTTGAATTACACTCATGATACCTTCACAGAATGCTGGTGAATGTTATATATGTTATTCGATCACAGGAACTACACCTCATACGTTACTTATGTCAAGAAACCCTGGAGAAATGTTAAACGTACATTGGATGTATGTTAGGCATATGTTAGGCATACGTTATCCATACATTGTCAGTATACAGGATGTACATTCCCATTGCCTTTAACATAGGTCAATGTAGTGCAACATCGTGAACAATGGTTGTCTAACGTATGCCTAATGTACATCGACGTATGCCTAATGTATACATAATGTACAGCAGACTAAAATCCACACGTTGTCGAACATTGAAAGTTTTGTGCATGCCGACGCCCTGACATGCGAAGCCGTATCTCGATGAACATTGACATACATTGATGTATACCAATGAGCGCCTAATGCATGCGGAATGCATAACGATGTATCCTGACACCTCCAGCCCCACCTGAACCCCACCCCCCCACCCCACACACACAAATTAAGTCAGACAGCAAGTCTCCTCTGGAAGCCAGACCACCACCAGCCCACATCTATCCACAGCATGCTGGTCAGTCATGAATCAATGATGATGCGATGATATTTATTTTAACTGTATTGAATTTATTTTTAAATTAATTAATTTATTATCCTTACTATTGAATTGTGTTCACATTGTTCCTATTCACATTGTTTGCTCGTTATTCACATGCTGTCAGGACCTCCCAGCATTCTGGCACCAGTTGGACCATTGTGGGTTGCAGTTCCTCTGTAGCTCCGACGGGAGAGTGTTGGTCTCAAGATCAGAGGGTAGCTGGTTTGAATCTTGAAATTGGAAGACTTAAAACACAAAAAATACGTCTTAATATTTTGTTAAAATGCATAAATATATTAATATTAATCAAAAGGCATTTGCTCAACTTTACCGGACGCAAATTTACCCAAGCTGACTTTACCTTTACACGTCCTGACTTTACCCAGCCAGACTTTACCCAGCCAGACTTTACCTGTCCCGACTTTACCCGGCCCGACTCTACCCGACCCGACTCTACCCGACCCGACTCTACCCGACCCGACTCTACCCGACTCGTCTTTACCCGGCTCGACTTTACTGGACCCGACTTTACCCTACCCGACTTTACCCAGTTTGACTTTACCCGACTTTACCCAGTTTGACTTTACCCGACCCGACTTTACCCGACCCAACTTTACCTGGCCTGACTTTACCCAGTTTGACTTTACCCAGTTTTACTTTACCCTACCCGACTTTACCCAGTTTGACTTTACCCGACCCGACTTTACCCGACCCAACTTTACCTCGCCCGACTTTACCCAGTTTGACTTTACCCAGTTTGACTTTACCCTACCCGACTTTACCCAGTTTGACTTTACCTGACCCGACTTTACCCGACCCGACTTTACCTGGCCCGACTTTACCCAGTTTGACTTTACCCTACCCGACTTTACCTGACCCGACTTTACCTGACCCGACTTTACCCAGTTTGACTTTACCCGACCCTACTTTACCCGACCTGACATTACCTGGCCCGACTTTACCCAGTTTGACTTTACCCTACCCGACTTTACCTGACCCGACTTTACCTGACCCGACTTTACCCAGTTTGACTTTACCCGACCCTACTTTACCCGACCCGACTTTACCTGGCCCGCCTTTACCCGGTTTGACTTTACCTGACTAGACTTTACCCGACTCGGCTTTATCCGACCGGACTTAACCCGACCCCACTTTACTTGACCCCAATTTGCCTGACCCCACTTTACCCAACTCGACTTTACCAGACTTGACTTTGTACAGATACGACATATGTGTATGGGTCGAGGTGGACATACAGACAGACATGGATTTGTGTACTAACTGACAAGGGAACTACTTACGATGAGTTCAAAGCACCATATTCACCAATTAAATATATGATAGGGAATGTTGTAATAACAAACAAATCACCCTATGCTATTGTACAGAAACTACCATAACTAAATTACCTAAGCCACATATGCAATAGCAGCATATTTGTATTAAGGCATTGGTAGATATTTGAGAAATGCCAATGGTGTAATTATATATTAAAGAAAGTGTGTTAGTAAAATAGGTCTGGGAACACATGGATCAATTGGCATTTTGAGCAATATCCAGAATGATTGAGCAGCCGCCGACACAATGACTTGCATGGACATGTCCTCGTTCGACTTCTTCGCGATCTACGTGATGTGGTTGGTTGTTGGAGTTTTACCGCCAGGCAACATCTAAAGTCATATCAGGATGGGTGCCGCCGCCGTTATTCCTGGCCTCTCGCCGCCGTTATTCCAGGCCTCTCGCCGCCGTTATTCCCGGCCTCTCGCCGCCGTTATTCCCGGCCTCCCTCCACCGTTATTCCCGGCCTCCCCCCGTAGTTATTCCCGGCCTAACACCTTGTCTGTTTGTTTGTTTTACACATACATTATCAGCGGTCCTGAAATAAGGATTAGCGCGATTTTCCAAGATTTTAAATGTCTGAATATTTCATCTGCTACGAAGTAACTTCCAAAACAGGCAGTCTGGCATTGTCTGGTCAAGTCAAACTAATGACTTTCAAAATTGACACTTGTCGCCTCCTAGCTTGACACTAATAGGATAGGGAAAGGACTGGTTAGCTCAGGTTTAGGATATATGATTGAGTGTCATATCGGGTCATGGTGCTCATGGCCTGATTTCCCAGTGGTGCACCACTATAAAAGTTGCCATGAGTGTGCACTGTCATAAGTCTCTAACCGTCCTGATGTGACGTTAGATGTTGTCAGGACGGAACATTCCAACAGGCAACCATATTGAATATGTACAGCCAACCATACCTGTATATGTACTAACTAGAGGGTGACTGCTAAGACTACATCAGGGGTCCTTTCTGCAAGGCCAGTTACGTCGATTTGCTGTGTTTGCAGTCCTCTCTGTAATATATGCATAACATACATCAAGGCACGAGCGGAGAACAAAGGACTATGTAAATGAGATGACGTCAGAGGCACAGGGCGCAGGCGGTTTAGGTGACTGGACGGCGAATAAAGCATTCAATATCCAGAAGTCAAAGTGTTCAGACGTCCTACTTTCACATTCTCCACTATTCACACTGAACCGATGGGTAGGGTAACTATGAGTTTGGAACAGTTTTGGTTGGAACAGTTTCTTCTGGAGGATGGTGGGGCGCTGGCAAAGCTATCAGTAGCCGTGTCCTAGATAGGATGGTGAATGGGTGCATATTTTTAAGCACGCTTTAGAAAAGCTTTTGGAAGGTAATTTTGCAAATGGGGAACATTCGCTTTTGCATAATAATAATTCTAATAATAATGACAATAACAATAATTGATACAGACTTATGTACTATTAGAGCTAGTAAACTTAATCTGGGATGTTCACTCTTCTCCCTCTCTGACCTAACCCCGACCCCCCCCCCCCACACCCCAGTAAGCTGGCCTCTCACTGCCCATGAAAGGGTGAAAAGGATGTGTGTGGGTGGGTGTGTGGGGCAGTCACACAGGGTTTGCCACTGACCTACATAGACACCCATGGTAACAAACGCAGGGGGCCTGGGGCCGTATGCACCAATCGGAGTTAGGGCCTTAACCGCGGTTTGACTATCTCCACACGGCTAAATGTGAGAAATCGGTATGCATCAATCAGTGCCAGCGCTAACCGCCGACCGTAGCCTAGGCTAGGCTAAGCTAAACCACTTTCAAATCAGGTTTAACTGCTAGCCGGGGCGGTTAGTGTGCCTGTATGGGTCTCAATCTATTAAATGATATCATATTTAACAGAATTACAAACGCAATAAGTGAAATTTGATCAATTTAACCCTAAATCCGAAGCGAAATTCATGCCCCCGCTACTTCGGCGGAGATATTAATATTTTTTTTCGAATCGACAAATGTAAAGTAAACAAATCGCCCCCTCCGTGTCGACGTCGATATCCATACTCTCAAAAGTCAACTAAAAATGGCCGACGCCATTGCCGCCGAATCGGCGGCAATATAGTAGGCCCAAATCTATTCAATGCGTTCATATTTGACAGATTTACATACGCAATAAGTGAAATTTATTCAAATTAACCATAAAATCGAACCGTTATTAACGCTTCCGCCGCATTGGCGTCGTTATTCATATCGTCGATTGGAGGGAATTCCCAAATCTATAAATAAACTCACGGTCAGCTATCCGCCCCGGCTAAGACATTGGTGCATACCACTTTAGATCTTTCGTGGACCCCCCCTACCCGGAGCTAGCTGACCGGAGTTAGCGCCTAGCTCCGGTTAACGTTAGCACAACTTGGTGCATACGGCCCCTGGTTCATAACCGTCCTGATATGACCTTAGATGTTGATAGGACGTAAAACAACAACAAACAAACCTGGTTCATACCCATTAACTTATGATGAAGCACTAATATTTAAAGGTGGTTTTACAAATTACTTCCCAAACTAAATATACTGACACTAATCAGTTATATTAATATATGTGTGTGCTTTCCTTGGATATGTTCCAATAGTAAAACTATCCCAAACTCAGTGTTCCACACTCATTTATGTAATTGTTTTACATTATCCTATATAAAATGTGACCTTGGAAATTGAAGCGGACCTAAAATGACCAGCGTCATCCGGATGAGGTAAGCTCTCCAACCTGATAATCCAATTAGACACGAGATCCATCAAACAAGAGCAAACAGGATGGCCGAATGAGTTGAGCATCCATCTCCTGTGTTGGTAGGTCATGGGATTCGAACCGAACGGTTCGAATCCTGACTTAACAATTGATACTTGTCGCTTCCTACAAAGGCGCTCGTCATTATTATGATTTGCACCAGCACCATGACCTGATATCCCACTCAGGCACATTATCCTGTCATTGCCCTATCCTAATAATGCATCTAGGGCAAGGACTGGTTGGCTCAGTGTTAGGATAATGTCCCCGAGTGGCATATCAGGACATAGTGCTGGTGGATTGGTCACCGATTAGGGAAGCACTATGAAGTCACCATGAGAGTGCACTGTCACAAGTCTGTACCCATTCTAATAATTATGACCTTAGATGTTGGCAGGATATAAAACCCTAACACACAACCACCCAACCATTAACCACACATAATTGATACTTGTCACTTCCTAGCCTGGCACTCAACATTAATAAGATAGGGCGAGGACTGGTTAGCTGATTGGGATATCGTGGCATGGTGCTGACAGCCTGATGTCCCAGTGGGGCAGCACTCGAGCTCACATGCTATGGACAGTATAAACACAGCATAACAAAAATAAATAAATAAAAACGTTGGCATGAGTGTGCACTGTCACAAGTCGCCATCCATCCTGATATGACCTCAGATGTTGCCAGAACGTAAACCTCCCAACAATCAACCAGCCATCAAACTCCAGTCTCACACACTCCTGCACCACTCTCCCGATTCGGTGCCCGGGTGCGGCGATATACCCATATATAAACCAGTCCAATGTTCAAGGACAATCCGGCGTGATGCGTCATCAAACCACTACTTTCTGATGTTAGCTACATCAATCACACTCCCAACGAATGATGAACTAACATATTCACACTCTTACACACACATCTACACATTGCAGCATGCTTTTACGTGAACCTTCACCCCTTTGCTCACCCTTTCACCGCTCTCCGTTTCTCGCCGATTCTCGCCCGGGGACTGTACTACCTCCGAGATTTGACTAGTCAGACAACCATGGCCTGTCATCCAGTTTACCCCGATATTCCATTAACTTGTAGTGCAACTTTCTGATTGGATCGTTGTGATATATGTATTATATAATTTATTATGTGGATATAAATAACGGCATATGTATGGGGCGGTGTTAGCGAGCCAAAACTGGGTTTGGACGGGATTTCTAGTTTAGCGGCGACAAGTTGCTATGTATGGAGCAGTGTTATGGAAACACGAGGTGACGTTAAACGTGAGTTTAACGTCACCTACAGTAACACCACTCCGTAGCAAGTTTACAGGCAGTGTTAGGTAGCAATTAGGCCCAAATCTATCATATTTTACAGAATAACCTACGTGAAATTTGGCAAAATTAACCCCAAAATTGAAGCGATATTAACTCCGCCGATACATCAGCGGCGAAATGTGATATTGTTGAATGTAAACAAAACAAATGGCCGCTGATGCGGCGACGGCATTATGATATCAGTTCGATTTTAGGCATAATTTGACCAATTTTATTTACCAGAATAACATACAAAATAAGTGATATTTGGTTAAATTAAACCAAAAATCGAAGCAATATTAACCCCGCCGCCGAATTTTGGTTAAATTAAACCAATAATCGAACCGATATTAATGCCGAATCGGCGGCGATATTGTCAGAGGGATTTCCCAAATCTATAAATAACTGCTAGGTAAGCTAACACCACCGCGCTTTGGACGCGTACATACCCCATGCCCCAACACCAGCGTTAGCTAACCCGGTGGCAGCCCATAACACCGGAGCCGACAAAAAGTTGTTCATACATATGGCCCCTGGTCACCGAACCCATGACTTCCTTCCCACCTCCAGTCCTATCCCCATGCCCCTTCCTCCCACACAACCCACTGGTAACTCAACAGTGACTACCCGCCCGCCTCTAGCCCTACCCGATGCATCCCAGTGTACAACAGTCCCCACAGGAACTCCCCCAGTGGCAAGTGGAAGTATATGAGTGGGCCACAGACCAGCATATACCCCCATGGTTGACTGGAGTTTCCTCTATTGTTTAGGATTTATGGCTATACCAACACAGTACTACTATGGGCAGTTCTGTCCTGTAGACATGTGTTGTAACTACTGAATTATTTCCTAATATTCACTGTTAATTTACTCGATCCGGTCCCAACTAAATGTCCTATGAATATTCAGGAAATTAGATATACTTTTTTGCTTTCTAGTGATGTATTCTAATATGAAAACAACCCAAAACTCATTGTTCCACAACCATATTTGTGAACCTGCACATTAATCTTATATGAAATTCGACCTTCGAAATTGAACCGGGGCTCGAATTAGGTACTTTAACCATCGTAGCTCAAACGAGGTAAGCTCTCCAACCTGCTATTACCCCTGTCACACTACGACGTAACGAGCCAACGTAAGCCTGACGTGGTGATTTTTCGTCATTACATTGACGTATGTTGGATTACGTTATGATGACGTCAGAATGACGTTAGACTGACGTTGAGCTACATCAAGTTACGTCGTGTTACGTCGGCGCGCGTCAAAGTTTTGAACCTGTTCAAAACTTTTTACGTAACTAGAACGTAAGGGTTTACGTTCGCCGTACATTCTGTACACATTCAGCGAACGTCAATGAAACCCTGGTCACTATGTTGCACCACGTTGTACTACGTTGCATTATGTTGCATTACGTTGACCCACATTAAAGGTGGCGGAAACGTGCACTCTGCGTCATGAAAACTTCAGGAAAACGGACGCCTAACGGACGTCCAACGTACGTTTACCATTTTGCCACCGTTTCATGATGTAAGTAACGTAAGGTACCATAAAGCAACGTAGTTCTGGCAATGGAATAACGTACATAATGTTCCCTGAGCGTAATTACATTGTCTTCTCTCATTGAATGATGCTATCACTATGCTTTACCGCCATTACTCTCTCGTCCACTATGCTGCATCACATTCAACTTGTGCCCAAATTTGCATACTACGCCGAGAAGTTCAACGTTTTTCACGTTCGCCCTATGTTTACGTCTTTACGTCGTAGTGTAACAGGGCCATAACGTAGTTGATCATAGTTTAAAGTACCAGCATCCATACCATAACATATTTATTCACACCATAACATACTTATCTGTGCAGTAATGTATTTGCCTGTACCGTCACATATTTATTTGTACCATAACACATATTTATCTGTACCAAAACCTGCCATACCTTAATGTATTTCAATGTAGTTTAACATACTTACACCATGTTTGACCCACGGTAGCCTCCACTATGTTCACCTACATTCCACTATGTCCACCTACGTTCAACTACGTCCACTACCGTGTATGTGACTGGAGCATAATGTTGTGGTGATGACGAGCATTGGTCATTATGCCTGGATCACGCTTAGAACCCACACGTGTTGCTTCCATTCCAGGGGCCGCATGCTATCAGTGTTATCGAGGAAAAACGGTGTTTGGCGGGAATTCCGGTTTAGCGGCGAAAAATGGTATGCATGAGTCAGTGTTAGGCCTAACCCCAAAGGCTTAACCGGTGTTACGTTACCCCTAAAAAATATTAGGTTTAGCGAGTTTATTAGGCCCAAATCTATTCAATGCTGTCATATTTAACAGAATTAGATACGCAATAAGTGAAATTTATTAAAATTAACCCTAAATTCGAAGCGTTATTAAGGCTACCGCCGCATTGGCGGCGATATTAATAGTTATATTTTCGAATCGACGAATGTAAAGTAAACAACGCTTCGATTTTAGGGTTAATTTGAATAAATTTCACTTATTGCGTATCTAATTCTGTTAAATATGGTCGCATTGAATAGATTTAAGCCTAATATATGGGTACATACGCAGAGGGATTTCCCAAATCTATGAATATATTCACGCTTAGCTATAATGAAAGTGTTACGCGCTCCTGCATACGACTTCACACAGGTCCCGACTTCGGTGATAGCTAAACGGTAACAGGCTTTAGCACCAAACCCCGCTAACACTGACTCCTGCATACGGGCCCTGGGGTTAGCAGGCGACCCATTACACCACCTAAGCTCCCTGATGCAATCACCTATCCTCGCCTATGCAACCTGGCATTCGGCTTTATTAGGAGAGGGTAAAGAGGAATGGAATGAGGAAGACCAATTGGTCATGATTGAAATTTGCCGCAATTGTAATTCAGCAGCTAAACGCAAAGACAAATTGTTCAAGCCCCATTCACACCTTACCGGATTGAGCAACAGACATAAACCAGACAAAGAATTGTCTAGTCCGGTGGTGTTCGGTATCAAAATTGACCGAAATGTGTCGAACTGTTGCAACGGCCACCGGACGAAATGGAGGCTAAACGGAAAAGGAACGTACCTTAGCGAATATCCACTGGACGCTAACCGGACGAAAACCGAATGTCAAACGGACGTACCAGATTGTTCACGGACGTGCCAAAAGCATATACTGAGCGAATCCCCGCAATAAAAAAACAACAACAACAAAACAAAAAAAACACCACCATCAACAGACTTGGCAGGAAGCAAACCGGAGACGTAATGGATGGGTCACGGACATGAACCGGACAAAACGGACTAACAGACTTAAAACAGACAGCAACCGTACACCTCAGTCCGGCTTTGTCCGATACAAATTTTGTGCATGTTCCAAACTTGCTACCATACACACCGGACACCACCGGACACAAAACGGACATGCCGGATGCGGATCAAATATAAACCATACATTGCCGTATTTCACCGGACAGTGTCCGTTTTCTATCCAGTACCCCAATCCGGTGACTGGGCCTTCATGATTAAAATTTGAGGCAATCGAAATTGATTTAGATACGGCAGCTAAACGCAAATATCCTGCAAAATCCTCCACAAAACTAAATACTACTAATATTAGTCCTACTGCTAATAATATGAATAAGTATACTTTGACTTGTTGTATTTGTCTCTAGCCCTGCTATTACTATAATCAATTACCTGTCACAAAATACACCGCAAACAAATATACAAATTTGGAATTAAATCTGATGCACACAATAATAATAATAAAAACAGTAATACTTTGTTCGTCTGCATTTGACTTTACTTTGCTATTAAAGCAATCACCCATCTCAAAATACACCGCAAACAAATATAACTGATTTACATATGACCGCCAAGGAGGACATGCGCAGAAAACTTTGATGGGCCTTGGCTACTGGAGAGGAGCGATCATTTTCTTATGTCTGGATAAGCTGCCACTGAGGAGGACTGAGCATTTTAATCAATGTCAAACAAAGAATTAATTTCTTTTAAATCTGATTGTCTCGCCCTGCGCCTTTCGCGTTATTCACATACGCTTTGCCATGTCATTTTATGCCAACGTCAGAAACTAGGAAAGGAGACTCATGCCCTACTTTTTTGTTTGCTGCTATTTCATCTAAATGGAATAATGATTTCCGCGACTAGTACAATACCTGGTGATAGGCAACAACACTCGTGTTGTGGGTCGACATTGTGTCACTGTTGTTTTACACTGATGATTGAGCTTTTCAATCAATCAATCAATCAATAGGATACAGCTATAATTATCAAAAATGATTAAAACATGATAAGTATGTTTTCTCTATAAATCCACATTTGTGCCGAAAAGACTGTGTCAGTTGCTCAATATGAAGCCAGTGTTAACAGAGCCTCAATTGCCTCTCCACAGACTCTGTGACCCACAAATTCAGTCTGGATTGCGCTCTGCGCATGCGTCACGGAAATTGTGTATTAGTCTTGTATAGAACTTGATAACAACCTAAATGTTTCACATGCAACAGCGGTACTTAGTAATCTATAGTCGAACGCTGCGTTCATATTCCAGTTTGAAGGCCAGATAGCTAGTCTTGCATCGAAAAATAACAAACGAGACAAATAATAATGTTGAATTTTACCTAGCATTTTGTTTTCCATTAGCCACAATATACATGATTGTTAGCCTTAACATATTAATAGGCTTCCTGTGTGGAACCTCAGAACATCCCGGCCGAGTCAAAGCAATGCCATAGCAATTTATACTTGTCACTTCCTAGCAAGGCACTCATCATTACTAGGATAGCTCAAGGACTGATTGCCTCAGTGTCAGGATAATGTGACTGAGTGGGATATCGGGGCATGGTGCTGGCAGCCTGGTTTCACAGTAGGACAGCACTAAAATGTCACCATCAGTGCACACTGTCACAAGTCAATTCCCATCCTGATATGACCTTAGATATTGCCAGGAAGTAAAACTCCAACAAGCAATCATTTCACTGGATTAATCCTACATGATCTGTTGCCCAGCTGTGGGCTGCTGGAAAATAGGAAAAGGGAATGCTATCTTGATATGGCCTTTGTTATTGTATGCAGTGAAAATCCCTTGGCATCTGTTATCACTCCTGGGAAAGTACGTTTAATTGGATGAAGCATTTATCAGTTGAAGGCGCTGGTATATCTACTGGGAATATGTATGTCTCTGGGGGATGGGTTGGGGGGATGCTATTGTCGTGGGGCTGTTGAAAATGGGATATATTGTGACCAGAGCTCGATTAGAACCCACTTCCCTTGCATTCCGTACCAGTGTGCTAACCATTACACCACATAGATTCCATAATTCCACCACCCTACTCAGGCCTACCTGTCTATATGGATACTCGCCTGAGAGTTCAGCGCCGACTAGTATGCTTTGTCCCCCTGGAATCGTAAGTCTTTTAAATGGTCATTAAAGGGCCTGTCACACTACGACGTATGGCGCCGGCGTGTGCGTAACGTGTTGAAATAAATTTCAAATCAAAGTAGGTCGGCATTCACCAAACTTTTCACGCTGCGAGGGATAAAAATGGGCATATGCACAATGTACACACAACCTACACACAATGTATATAATGTATGCAGAACATATCTCTGACCTATTGAGAGCGTTCATGTGCCTCACAAAACGTTTGCATACACTGACAGGATGCTGACCAATGTTACATACGTTACTCCATTGCTAGAAGTATGGTGCATATGTTAAGTACATTGGAGATACAGCAGGTATATATTCTAAGTACGATTGGAGTATGTAATGCATCCGTTGGCTGTATGTGGACTGCACCTTCCCAACAGGCTGAATGTATGGCTAACATATTCCACCCTATCCCAACCTACCCCTAACATGTGCATAATGTATGCTGACATAAGCCAAGCATATGAGAAACATATGAGCCATACGGCGACATACATTGAAAATGTTGAACATGCACCTATGATGCCGTATCCCAAGCATACTCAACATATGCCCAATGTTTCCATAACGTATGACGCCATATGCTGACGTGTTGGTGGAAAATCGCATTAGTCGGCATACGCTAAGTCTATATGTTGCAGTGTGACAGACCCTTTAAGCTTACAATTCCATACAATGTATACAGGCAATGCACATATATAAATTATACATGAATACAGAGGATAGGTTCAACAGCCATAAACACAGAATTTGTACATGATCATGGTTAACAGTGTTGTGGAGTGGGCTGATGAAAATGGAAAATATTGCGCCCAGGGTGGGAATCGAACCCACATCCCTTGCATTCCGGACCAATGTGCTAACCATTACACCATCTAGGCTCACTGATCGTATCGCCTTACCCACGACTACCTGTCTATGTGGCTCCTTGCCTGAGAGGTCAGTGCAGACCAATACACTATTTTCTGAAAGATTTATACTGCCAATTATGGATAAGTCTGAATAGACTTGTTTTCAGCATTAGGCAGTTTGTTGATAGAAAGCCTGAGCCTATAATTTTACCGACCCAAGGGATTGTTAACCTCCCACACCACATAGACATGGTATGAGAGCAACTTGCCTTTGATGACACTGTAAGTTATACACAGGGGTACACAATTGAACAGGCATGGTCAACAAATGTGACCCCTGGGCCCGTATGCAGGAGTCAGTGTTAGCGGTGTTTGGTGTTAAAGCCTGACACCGGTTAGCTATCACCGACGTCAGGAACTGTGTCAAGTGGTATGCAGGAGCGCGTAACACTGACATTATAGCTAAACGTGAAATTATTTATAGATTGGGGAAATCCCTTTGCGTATGTACCCATATATTAGGCTTAAATATATTAAATGCTGTCATATTTAACAGAATTAGATACGCAATAAGTGAAATTTGATGAAATTAACCCTAAATTCGAAGCAATATTAACGCTGCCACCGCAACGCTTGCATTGATCGGTTCGAAAATATTAATATCGCCGCCGTTGCGACAGCAGCATTAATATTGCTTCGAATTTAGGGTTAATTTCATCAAATTTCACTTATTGCGTATCTAATTCTGTTTTAATATGAGAGCATTGAATAGATTTGGGCCTAATGCACTTGCTATACCTGCTATTTTCAAGGGGTAGGGTAACACCGGTTAAGCTTTTGGTGTTAGGCCTATCACCGACTTGTGCATACCATTTTTCGCCGCTAAACGGGAATTCCCGCCAAGCACCGTTTTGCCACGCTAACACTGACTCCTGCATACGGCCCCTGGTCTTGGTTATACTGTTGTGTGGAGAACCATTGCCCCTAGATCCGTACTCGAACCTACACTGCTGCAAGGACTGGTTGGCTCAGTGTCAGGATAATGTGACTGAGTGGGATATCAGATCATGGTGCTGGTGGCCTGATCTCCTAGTGGGGCAGCACTATAAAGTCGCCATGAGTATTCACTGTCACAAGTCGGTACCCGTCCTGATATGACCTCAGATGTTCCTAGGAAGTAAAACAGACAACAAACAAATCATACAGACCGCAGAAGGTGGTCCCATGTGGCAGGGAGTTGGCTTCTGGTGAGGAGGAGTCAGATGCATTAGACGGGGGGGGGGGCGGGGGGCGGGCACCCCAGCGTGACGTGGTTTTACGTTCCAGCAACCTAAGGACATAGCAGGACGGGCACCAGCTTGTTACTGTGTGTAATGTACCGTGCATGGGTCGTTTCATGGTAAAGGTGGGCCAAAGTGTGCCATGAGGGTCAAAAAACGAATATTGTGTATTTTCCTATTTTTTTCGCTGAGTAGCCAAGTCTTGTCCATATAATATATACACTGGTAATCTGAAGGAAAAGATAGATTAGGTTACCATTTTGTTCGAAAAAACAAGAACTAATTGAGTAGCCAGGCCCAACTGTGGACTTATTAATCAGCAATTTGGATTTATTAATCAAAACAATTATTCAATCAAATTGATTGCTTGGAACAATTAATATTTATATTGTGATCCCTTGAGTATAGATTTGTTTGTTTGTTGTTGTTTTACATCCTAGCAACATCTAAGGTCATATCAGGACGGCCTTGAGTTTAGAAATGCACTGTGTAGAAATCTGGATAGGATGATTATATTCTTCCTAATTTTGAGTTGTGGACATAACACAATAGAAGGGGACACCAATAATAATATGGAACTTCAATTTCAATTTCCTTTTCATAAAGCTTTGTAGATAAATTGTATTACTAGCCATGGAACTAGAAAATAGCCCTACTCATGCAACAATATCAACTGTTTTTTTCCACTGAAGCTCTGGTATTCCCAGGATAACATATCTCCTAATTTAACACCCATGGTACAAGCAGTGAACACAACAGTTACGACCAGAACCAGTTTAATCACCCTGGAATATTAGATGAAAGAAAAATGATATATGCATGCAAAATGAACATATATCTCAAGGAAGAGTCTTCTTTTATTATTTCACTGACTAACAGGTAATATTCTATGCAAAATCAAGGTCTAGTAGGCTGTAGAAAAGTCCACATTCTCCATGTAACAAATTCATGCCGTTAAAACACCTTGAGTTCTACCAATCAACTATGACGACCAATCAGGCCCATTACTACTAGTATTAGAGTTTCATTAATGGGAAGCATATACCCATTAAAGTTTACAATGAATTTGGGTCCAAGCCAAGACGATTCTCCTTGTCCTCCCCCGTCACTTAATTGCTTACCTCAGCTATTCAGGCAACTAACCACGCTCTATAGGTCAGGTGGTTCGTAGAACATCCCGCATTGAGTATGTCGACTTGGGGGACGGCTCTATTCTCTCGCACACCCCCATCCCCTACACCATATGATATATGCGTAATAGACCTATAGGTGTGTGGCTAATATATGTTAACGAGATGCAGAGTTTGAGACAAAGGAATATGCTAATGAGATGACGTCATGGAAAGTTTAGCCGGCGGGTCAAGCGAGCCCCCGGCCGTGAATAAACCATTCAGTATCCAGAAGTCAAAGTGTTCAGATGTCGTACTTTCACACACCACACCCACTCTAGCAGCACTGTTATGCGACAAACCCACCACCTTAGCCCAAAATACTGAATCCTAATATAGCTAGCCCACTAACACACTAACCTCAACCAGACGGATGGCCGAATGAGTTGAGCGTCCGTCTCCCGTCTTGGTAGATTGAGGGATTCTACCCCACAGGTTCGAACCATGTGGAGTCAAACCAATGATGCACACATTGATACTTGTCTCTTTCTAGCCAGGCACACAGCATTATTAAGATAGGGTAAGGACTGGTTGGCTCAGTGTCAGGATAATGTGACTAAGTGGGATATCAGGTCACGGTGCTGGTGGCCTGGTCTGTCAGTCGGGCAGCACTATAAAGTCACCATGTGTGCACGCTGTCACAAGTCAACAACCGTCCTGATATGAGATTGGAAGTTAACAGGATGTAAAATTCCAACAGCCAACCAACCAACACACTCATCATCACGCTGTCGGTCGCGATGCGACAAAGACTGCTTTCATTACTTGACTGCGGCCCTCCATTTAGCTCTCTGCTGTGAGAGTTGCGTCCATGAGTCGGTCTTAATGTCTCTCAGCTTCAGGTTTCTCTTGATGGTATCCTTGAAATCCATTTCATGAAAGCTGCCTGCAAAAGTGTTGAAGTGTATCCCATGCTGGTAGATCGTGGGGTCGTGGGTTCGAACCCTGGTCGGGTCAAACCAATGACTTTTGATACTTGTCGCTTCCTAGCCAGACACCCGGCATTATTAGGATAGGGCAAGGACTGGTTGGCTCAGTGTCAGGATAATGTGACTGAGTAGGATATCAGATCGTGGTGCTGGCATCCTGGTCTACCAGTGGGGCAGCACTATAAAGTTGCCATGAGTGTGCACTGTCACAAGTCGGTACACGTCCTGATATGACCTTAGATGTTGCTAGGACGTAAAACAACAACAAACAAACCCCTTATTGTTAGCCGTAGTGGCCTTTATATATTTTAATTAAAATATAACATATATTAGTATTTTCCCAAGTTCACTATTTACCCTCACAGGAAAATACCACACTGCAACTGGCTCCAATTCCCTAAGTGATACAGGAAATAAAACCCTTAAAAGTAATTGAATTACAGTTGGCACCTGCCCGATCACTCTGTGATAATTGCCTCTAGTTTACTTACAGTCTCAATAATTTATTTATTGCAGGGCCTAAATGGAAATGGATGTCATGAATAAATCCGTCACAAACGGGTCGCACTATGTTGCTTCATTTTGGACATTGGCTATGATTAATTCGCCGTGGATATGCCGGGTTTTGTTTGTTTGGTTGTTGTTTACGTCCTGGCAACATCTAAGGTCATCATATCAGGATGGGTACCGACTTGTGATATTGTGCACTCATGGCGACTTTATAGTGCTGCCCCACTGGGAAACCAGGCCACCACCAGCATGACCTGATATCCCACTCAGTCACATTATCAAACAGTATTTGCCCTATCCTAATTATGTTGAGCACCTGTCTGGGAATTGAGAAGTTACTATTTTCAAATAACTGGTTTGACTCGACCAGGGTTCCAACACACGAACGCCTGGGTTGTTTAAAAGGATATCAGCGCGAACATTAACTTTCATCTGAAAGTTTTATACCAAGTCCCGCCTGATTCTCTGACATTTAAAGGCAGTGCACGCCAAGGTTAAAAAGCCTAATATCTGCTGGGAGAGTGCATCTGGAATTCACCTGCGCGTTCGGGGCCGTCCACAGTTGTCTACATGTTTGCAGTCATACAAAGAGTACTACCAATGACCCTATAATACTAAGACGGCTCACTCCCTATCTCTCCAATGGTAATATAAATTTTGCAGTGCCACCTTTTGGTGGGTTTGATCAGGTGGCTGCTGGTTGGTGTTTCACATGTAAACACATACAATTATATTATACATGAGATAGGTATGTATGAATACACATCAATATGAAATTGCTATGAACAAATACACATCATCATCAGTATCATTATCATCATCGCCATCATCACATATCTTTCACATTCATATATACATTTATACATATAATATAACACCTGTTTAACCAAGAGAACAGCCAGCGCACCAAGTTGTTAACTAGCGGTATTTTACACACTAGAATCTTTATAGGAAATAGAACCCTAACTTCTGTGTGTGGAGGCCGGAAAGCACTAATGTATGATATTACTCAAGCGATGATCCACTTACTGTATCTGCTTACTATATCTGCTTACTATATCTGCTCCTAGAAATATCAAACCAACAGAAATTAAGTGTGGTAAAGTCTAGTAGGGAAGGGTGGCTGGCTCCTCCTGCTGTGCTGTCTCCAGGTCATCCACACCCCCTGCCCAGCTCTTTTATTCAGATTCAACACATTCAAAATACAGGTACACAGTTGCTGGGAGTCTCCTCAGTCAGAGAGTGTCACATGGCATTTCAATGGCTGAACCCCTCCAGTCAGTGGTGGGGGGTGGGGTGGGGGGGCCAACCCACCCACCCCAAGTCAGATACATATTTTTCCATCAAGTTCACCAATTACACTTATATGGGAATATCAACCCTGTTTATATTTACATAACACCCGTGGTCACCAGTCCCTTAGATTGGGACAACTCCAAAATAGTAGGAGTTTCTACATGCCTTACTTTGAGAATTACATATTTTATCATCTTTAGTTCAGCAAATTGCCACCAGGTGGGGCAGGGAGGGCTCACCACACACACACACACACACACTCCTCCTCCCACCTGGCTTTGGCAGGTCCTGCAAACACACACACACACACACACACAACCCCCATGCATTGTCACCTGTCTGCTAACACTCCCTCAGATACTGGCATCTGTAAGTCATCAATCAATCAATCAATAGTTCCATCCTCTAGTCGAGGGTTGGATGCAATGGTTCTCCACTTGTCCCAATGTTGTGCTGTTCTGATAGACTGTGAATAATTCAAGCCTGTCCACTGTGAAATATTTGTAAACCATGATGTTCTTGGTCTCCCTCTCCCTCTGCTGTAAGTCATACCATAACAATAACAGGCACACAGAACTTAATTCATGACTTAATTATTATACCCATTCTGTGGCATTCTTCACAGACTATTTGTCTGGGTGAAGAAACCAGTCTGTATCAACTGTATAGCCTGCCTGCCAGTAGACTAAGACGTGCTCAAATTTCCCACCCACCCACCCTTAATGGAAGGGGTTGAGCGCTGCCGAGGTGTACTGACCTCTTCAACTACTGCCTGCTAGATTACTATACTATGTTTGGATTCCAGATTTGACTCTACAAGGAACTGTAATTTTTGTATACTGTCTGTCTCGCAAGACTAAGAGGACAAGATGCCTATGTCCGATATACATATAAGACTACTTACTCAACGTACTAGACATTGCTGCATGCTAACGGTGATCATGAAAGACGGCCCTGTCGCCACCTCGAGAATGCTGCTCCTTCAGCCTTTTAATTGTTTTCAGATAATAAATCTGATTCCAAATATACATATAAGCATGTTGTGTCTCGTGTTGTGAATTAGTTGTTTAAGCAGGGGAAATTTCAATCGCGGATGAATGGTCTTCCTCATTCCAATGCTACTTGCCCTATTCTAATAATGCCAAGCACCAGGTATCAAATTTTAAGTAATTGGTTTGACTCGACCAGGATTCGAACCCACGATCCCATGTTCTACCAATACGGGATACGGATGCTCTAACTCATTCAGCAATCCCGTCTGGTCACCGAGAGAAGTGAAGACAGGGGAGCAACAAGGATCTATCCTGCCTTCCACTATTATTCTTAATCTACTTTAACGACCTCCCACTAGTACTTGAAAAGGTAAAGTAAAGTATAGTTGCTGATGATGTGGCACTGGCAGCTACAGACACTGATATAAAAGTGGCTGAAACCAAAATGAATTATGATTTAGAAAGAGGAAACTGTTGGAAAACAGAAAATAAACTCTCAATAAATAATATAAAAACTAAATATGTAATATTTGCAACTAAAACTAAATGTTCCAACTCACCAATTGTCAGTATAGAAATAGGAGAGAGTACATACTTAAGGAGGCTCTAAGTTACAAATATTTATGTACTACACTTGACCCTACACTGTCAGGAATCAGTCAATTAAATATGATTAACCAAACATTGGCAGCTAAAATGACACCTTCGGGAAAATATGGCATTATATGAGTGAAGCGACTGCTCTTCTATTGTACAAAACAACAAAACTACCCATCATTGATTATAATGGAATAATATATAACATACTAACTAACAAGCAGCAAACGAAGCTCGAAACTATACAAAATAGAGGGTTGAACACAGTATTTAATGGAAAAACACTAGATAACATTGAGATGCACAGCAAAGGTAACATAGATGCTCTAAATATTCACAGAGAAAAACACCTATTAGGCCTAATGTACCACCACAGGAAAGATGCCATCTGACATAGACACACCTACACAAGCCACACATGCAGCACAAGCCACCCTCCCGAAACTGCCACATGTTAAAACTAGTAAAATGAAAAAGTCACCAGTTGTTCTGGGAGGAGCACTCTGGAACCAACTACCAGCATGTGTCAGGAACAGTGATTGTTACAAAACTTTCAAGATAAACCTCCATGCACATTTAAATCAACCAGCCTAGGCCAAAGCAGATCAATGCCACAATGGGTCGGTGTTGCCTTCCCTTTCCCTGCCCCCCCTCTCTCCCCCAAATAAACATACACTGTAAACTCAACCAGCTGCAGCCATCTAGACCAAAAAACCCATCTACAATTGAATGAGCCTGGAAATGATTCTAGTTGGATCCTAATGAGGTACATGATTAATCAATATGAACCTACTTACTAACTCAATAGGCCCCACCTGAGATTACCATGAACACCAGTTCAATCACAAAGGCCCACCCTACATCCCACAATCATCCTTTCAACGAGTATTTCACCACTAGAAAGATAATCAGTTATGCCCCACCCCCTACTAATTCTTACCATACTAGTGTAAAAAAGTTACCTCCCCGTATATGTTTATTTTGTTCTCTTATCTTGTTCTTTACCTGTCAATCATGTACCTATGTTTTGCTTATTTCCCAGTACTTGTCTATCTAGATCGTTGGAGATTTGTTTACTGTGTAGTGGCAATTTTCATTAGGGATGGAAGACCATTGTATTAGCACCAACTACATGTTATTCAGAGGAATAAAAACACTTGAACAAAAAAAACATAAAAAGATGGTGCCAGGACGTAAAACTCCAACAACACACCGACCAAGCCCACCCACCTATCCGGAACCGACCTGCACATCATCCCTGGCCTTTCCGGCCTCCCCAGCATCCACGGCCTCCCCGGCAACTATAGCCGGCGTCCCGGGACACAGTTGGATGTCGTAAGTGACAAGATCCAAACCCGAGTAAGACTGTTACATGCCTCAGGATCAGACTGATGGGAACCGCGACTAGATCGCCCCCCCCCCCCCCCAATAGAAAAAGAGGAAACCTACTAGCACACATTGAATTTGTATTTGAATTGGCCTTCTTTATATTCCCATAATTTATTCTAGAGCAGATATATATTTTTTACCTTGGTACTAAGCCTAAGGCTACTCGTAGCTGAGGGAGAAGGAAGCACGTCCGGGTCCAGCAATTAGCCTAATCAACTCACGATGGGAGGACGTTCATTGAGTTGCTCTGGCAGTTCTTTGATCTATGACGATATAATAACTTGTAAGTACTTGTGTAATATAGGTGCAATTTGGTTATGATACCTTATAGCATCTTTTGGCAAAGTTTGTATTACTGTGACATGGTATTGTTACTTTTATGGGTGTTTTACTTTCGTGAAACATCGATAGAACAAAGCTTTCCTTTGCTCTACAAGCAGCCTTTGCCGAACGGAGAGCGATGTGGTTGCAGCAACATCTCCTTGGGATTTATCCTCAGTTTCTTTTATGCATTCTCATTGGGATTTAATCCTGGCTCTCTTTTATGGATTCCCCAAATTTGTTAGGCATGTGCTAGGGCCCGCCCACCCCACCCTGCCACAACTAGTACATTTGATTTTGCCAAGATGAAAACAGGATAGTATCCATTGAAATTAAGATCAGTTTTATCCTGAATAAGTAGGTAAAGATTGCTGGACCCGGATGTGCTTCCTTCTCCCTAGCCCATGACTATCCGAGGCATGTACCTCTGGAAAACAACAGTTATCCGTCATCTGTACCCAGGTAAGATTTGTATAACTATACTATATATATTCACAAAGATATATATATATATAGGATGTATAATTAATTATGCTTATATAAATAGGCGGAGTATTTCCTATATTATTATTACTGAGTTGTTATTTGAAAAATACATTAATTCCAATCGTTGACTTGCAGGGATTTGCTCCAGCTTGCCTCTGATAGCGCCACCAATGGCCACTTCTGGTGTTACTCGCACCAGGCCAAGTCACTTGCCCATTGGATTTGAAACTTTTACCGGTAAGCCTGTTATTATGCTAGCCAAGACCCACAATAAAAGTGTCTCACCCATCACTCGTCTATCTCTCTCTATTTGTTACATAGCCCTACCTTATATAAGTATATCGTGTCAGTCACGTGGATAAATTTAACCAATTTCATTCTGAGTCCCTACAAAATAAGAGCATGGGCATTTCCTACCTGTGAGTCTTTAGTTACAGGTTGATATAGGTGGAATTGCTTCCCTACGACCATTATGCAACATGTTACTAACAATCCAGTGCCCTTTTGTATCCCCATTAACAGGGATGGAATCAGAATAGAACGACTAGGTCTGGAACGGCTTTAAGGTCTCCCCTTTAGAAAATATACACATATCCTCAATCAAGTCCAAAACACTACAAAGTCGCCATGAGTGTGCACTGTCACAAGTCGGTACCCCGTCCTGATATGACCTTAGATGTTGCTAGGACGTAATGCAACAACAAACAAACAAAGGACGCGGTCTGGCGGCGCTCGGTTATTTCTTAGTATCGCAGGTCCCTCGGAGAGGGGCGTGGAGTCAATTTGACCGTATTGACTAGTACTTCCGGTGGTCATCGAGGCGCCGCTGGGGCCCGGTTTGAGTATACTGCATCGACCGCTGAGGAACCAGCGACAGCTTCCGTTACAGCAGTCACTTTGGTTGCCGGGGTTTAACGTCCTGGTAACGGCAAAGGTAATATCAGGACGGGTACCAATTTGTGACAGTGCACAATCATGGTGACTTTCCCGTCCTGATGTGACCTTAGATGTTGCTAGGACGTAAAACAACAACAAACAAACAAACACATTATCGTGAGGCCGCATTCGGAGACCAGCCGGCTGCCACCATGACTTGCCATATCCCACTGAGTCACATTGTCATCTTGTAGTCTCCTGGTAATGGTAATTTTGCGCCATGCTCCAAGTGACAGTAAAGGTGATAGGGGAGAAGTGTGTGGGGGGGGGGGGGCGGGGTTGTTGGAATGAGGTAACAGACCTGGGGCCGTATGCACGAATTGGGGTTAGGCTTAGCCGGAGTTAAGGCACTAGCCGCGGTTAGCTACCTCAGGGTAGCGGGGGTTTGAGAAAGGTGTGAATCGGTATGCACCAATGTTTTAGCCACTGCGGATAGCTAACCGTGACTTTATCTATAGATTTGGGAATTCCCTCTGCGTTTGTACCCATCTATTAGGCTCAAATATATTAAATGCGATCATATTTAACAGAATTACATACGCAATAAGTGATCAATTTAACCCTAAATCCGAAGCGTTATTAAGGCTACCGCCGCATTGGCGGCGATATTAATACTTATATTTTCGAATCGACGAACGTAAAGTAAACAAATCGGCGCCGCCGCCGCATTGACATCGCTTTCCATACTGGCGGCGGCGGCGGTTTGTTTACTGTACCTTCGTCGATTCGAAAATATAACTATTAATATCGCCGCCAATGCGGCGGTAGCCTTAATAACGCTTCGCATTTAGGGTTAAATTGATAAAATTTCACTTATTGCATATGTAATTCTGTTAAATATGATCGCATTGAATAGATTGAGAGCCACACACGCACACTAACCGCCCCGGCTAGCAGTTAAACGTGATTTGAAAGTGGGGTAGCTTAGCCGAGGCTACGGTCGGCGGTTAGCGCTGGCACCGATTGGTGCATACCGATTTCTCACGTTTAGCCGTGTGGAGCTAGCCAAACCGCGGTTAAGGCCCTAACCCCGATTCGTGCATACGGCCCCTGATGCTGTGGCCGAACTGGTAGAGCACAGGCTTCCCGTGTGGAAGGTTGGGAGTTCGATTCACGTTCGAGTCAAACCAACGCCTTACACAATCTGTACTTGTCGCTACCTAGACTGGCATTCAACATTAATGGGATAGGACAAAGTCTGGTTAGCACATAGTCAGGATAATGTGTATGTGTGGGATATCCGGTGATGGTGTTGCTCTCCCAGTGAGGCAGCACTGTAAAGTTCTCATTAGTGAACGCTGTCAAAACTCGGTACGCGCCCTGATATGATCTTAGATGTTGCCAGTTCGTAAAACTCCAACGAACAAAAAAAACATTCTGCAACATACAAGGTCGACGCCTCTGCGCCTCCAAGTGCTGACTTGGTCTCGCGCTGATTGAATCGACCTCAATGCTGATTGAGTTGGGTGATTGCCTAATCTAAGAGAACCTTGAATGTAGTGTGGAGGCATTGTTAAGAAGCTGCAGTAAGCTCTTGGTAGACATTCAGTAGTCTGTACTGGTCATTCAATTGCCATTCACTTAGCCAACCCCCTCATGGCCTGAAGGATTGGTAAAGTAGCTAGACCATCGGTTTCGCGTCACAGAGGTTGTAGAAATGATCCCCAGGAGATGGGTCATTGGTCCAGATAATTGCGAGCGTTTCAGAATAGGTTATTATCAGGACTTTGCGCGCTCATCCGGAAATGTCATATGTGGACAGCTGATGCCAACGTCAATTTGTTTTGTGTTTTTTTTCTTGAAGATTTATACTGCCTATCATGGATAAGCCTGAATAGACTTGTTTTCAAAATTAGACAGTTTGTCGATAGAAAGCCCGAGCCTACACTTTTACCGACCCAATGGATTTTTAACCTCCCACACCACATAGACATGGTATGAGAGCAACCGGCCTTTGATGATGCTGTAAGTTATACACAGCAGTGGAAATCCAAATTGGCAGAGGTAGGGGTGAGTATGGGGAATCGAACCACCGACCTTCATATTAGGAGTCCGACCGAACCACTCTGCCACAGAGAACACCACAAATTTAGTTAGGACCTTGTATGCCACCCAGATTAGGTGGACCTATAAGAATGCACACCATTAGAACATTGAATATTGTGTGTAATGACATTATTAGGTTAACTTTACAGTGCTGTCCCACTCGGAGACCAGGCCACCAACACCATGACCGGATATCCCGCTCAGCCACATTATCCTGATAGTGAGCAAATCAGTCCTCGCCCTATCCTCATGATGCCAAGCGCCAGGCTAGGAAGCGACAAGTATCATTTTTTTAAGTTATTGGTTTGACTTGACTGGGAATTGAACTCTCAACCTTCCGCATGGGAGGCCTGCGCTCTCGTGATTCAGCCATATCGTCCGATTTACTGGCATGTAATTGACAGGAAGGAAAGTCATTTCAGAGAGTATACACATATATATATATCCTTGTCTCGCTGTAAATCATGCTGTTCATATATATAAATATATATATATACCTCTACCGTTCAGATAATATTCAAGTGGACAGATAAATATACAAGTAGTAATATTATAAAGACAAGTAGTGCCGTATGATTTGCCGGTAAAGAAGACCTCAGATAGACCTGCAACTGTAGCGCTTGTTTGATCTAAAGGGGCTGTCACACTACAAACGATAGCCTTAGCATATGCCAATGTATGTGATTTTCTACCAACACATCAGTGTATGTTGTTATACGTTATGTATAGATTGGGCATATGTTGGGTACGTTCTGGGTACATCGTTATACGTCGTCTTACGTTGCAGTGCATCGAGGCTCCGAAAAAATGTTGTGCATGCTCAAAATTTCCAAAGTGAGTTGATGTGTGGCTTGTACATTGAATGTATGGTGCGTGCACATTTGGGATACGTTGCCATATGTTGGGAGTCCGTTAGGGATATGTTGGTATACGTTGCTGCATGTTAGCCGTATGGTCAGCCGGTGGGAACATGCAGTCCGTGTATAGTCCACGTACAGTATGCATACTGCCAACGAATGCATTACGTTCTCCTAATATACTTCGAAAGTATGCCTGCCATATCTCCAGAGTATTTAACGTATATGCTCTACTTCTAACGATGGAGTAATGTATGTAACGTTGGTCAGCCTTCCCTGAGCATATGCGAGTGTTTTGCAAGGCACATGAATGCTCTCCTATGGTAGCAAAACGTTAGAGATACATTCTGCATACGTTATGTACGTTGCGTGTATGTTGTGTATGCGCCTATTTTTATCCCCCACCAATGAAAAGTTTACTAAATGTTGATGTACTGGCAAATTTGTTAATCTTGAGCACGCGCTGACACCGTACGTCACAGTGTGACAGGGCCTTAAGCAAGACCCCAGATAGACCTGGGACTGTCGTGATTGTTGATATGAGGGTTTGCGGTAAGCTTCCGACGGAGTGGCGTAACCAGCCCCTAGAAGGGGGGGGGGGGGGGCGGGGTTCATGGGGTTACCCACCCACCCGCCCTAGATCGGGGGGGGGGGGGGGGGGGAGGGGTTGGTGGCGGGCGTAGGAACCACTCCAGAGCTGATTACGCGCAATAACGCGCAATAACGGTTTAATATTATCCATATACATATATACATAGATGTACATATGTGTATATGTACACGTATATACTTTTTAAATATACATATGTATAAATATATATATATATTTGTTCATATATCTGCCTGTATATATATATATATATATACATATATATATACATATATATATATATATACTTGTACATATATATATACATATATATATATATTGAACAACATGTTTTACAACAACACAATATTATTGTGCAGACAATTCTAGTCAATAATTGCTATTGAATCCTGACCACACAAGCTTTCGCTCCGTAATTTAACGCATGTCAAATTTGTCAGATCTCCCTCATCTAATGAGAGTCATAAGCAGGGAATAACATTGCAGTTGAATCATGATTGCCTCAATTACTGTAAAAAAAGAAAGAATGCCACAATATTGTTGCTGAAACTGTTCATGGGCACAAATATGGCGGAAGTACTTGTTCTATCTGAAGGAAGAGGTTGTTTGAGTGAAAAATGGTTTATTTCCGAAATTGTCTACGCAATGAATACATGACATATTCATCTACAGTCCATGTTAATGTGTTTGTTTGCTTTGGGTTTGTACATGTTAATGCATCTATTGTTACAGCAGAATGGGTAGAGACTTGTCACAGCGCCCTCTAATCCTGCCTTTATACTTTTTCTTTCTGGAAAATTTATACTGCCTATCATGGATACGTCTGAATAGACTTGTTTTCACCATTAGACAGTTGGTCGATAGAAAGCCCAAGTCTACACTTTTACCAACCCAAGGGATTTTTAACCTCCCACACCACATAGACATGGTATGAGAGCAACCGGCCTTTGATGACGCTGTAAGTTATGCACAGCAGTGGAAATCCAAATTAGCAGAGGTGGAGGCACAGGGAATCGAGCCAGTGAACTTCAGATTAGGAGTCAGACCTAGAACGCCACAGAGAACATCACATACGGCTGCCCCACTGGATGATGAAACCACATACACACACTCAGTCACATTATGCTGATACTGAGCTAACCAGTTCTCGCCCTATCCTACTAATGCTGATTGCCAGGCTCGGTGGCAATGAGTATAAATTGTAAGGCATCGGCTTGACTCGGCTGGCATTCAACATCCCGACCTTTCACAGAGGAAGCATGGGCTGTACTGCTTGGGCTTCCACGTCAGGTCAGTCATCGTTGAGGATGACCACGATTAAAGCTGACTGGAAACTGCTCTAAATATAACATATAGTGGTGTAGAGGTGATGAACTCGGAGAGATTGTCACCATTCCAAAATAGCGGTCAATGGATTATAGTAGAGCTTATGGCCAACGTGCCTCCCAGCGAAAAACGCTCATGGTATGTTCGCAGAACACTGGTGAACATTATATATGTACTTCGATCGCCAGAAGTATGCCTTATATGTTACATACGTCAAGATACTGTGGAGAAACGCACAACTTATGTTAGATGTATGTTAACCATATGTTGTCAATATGCTGTCCATACGCAGACTGTACGTTTCCATTGGCTATCCACTGATGTAGGTCAATGTAGTGCTATGTAGTGGACAAGGTTTGTCTAATGTATGCCTAACATACACTGACATATGTCTAACGGACACATAGCATATGCCTGACGTAAAACCCAAACATTGTTGAATCTCGAACGTTTTGTGCTTGCACAAAACTTTCACTACCCCTTTACGAGCGATGCTGTGTAATGTCGAACATCAACGTACATTGACGTATACAAAGGTACGCATAGCAAATGCATAAAATTTGAGGAACACATATCGACGTACACCAATGTATTGGCGCAAAATCAGCTACATCAGTGCACGCCTGCATAATGTGTCGTAGAGTGACAGGGCTATAAATGATGGTCAGATTGGAGAGGGACCTAGCTCAGGCACTAGCATGCCCACCTGTTACGGTGTCGGACATCCTTACGATACTTCTCAGTGGACCCATTTGCAGTTTGGCGTAATTTCCCTTCCAACCAGTAGTCCACAACTGATTCATCAAAAGTTGTGGTATGTGCTGTCCTGTCTGTGGGAAAGTGCATATAAAACACCCCGTGCTGCTTATCGCAAAGAGGAGCCTGTGTAGCAGCAGTGGCTTTCCTCCAAATGAATATGCCAGAATTACGATATGTTTGAAGTCCAATAGCCAATGATACGAAAACAAATGTGCTCTAGAGATGTTGTTAAATAAAACAAGCTTTCTTGTTATGGACATCATTAACCCTTTTTTGTTTGTTTGTTGGTAGCACATCAAATGGGTAGTGTTGCCCTTGTGTCCTAAGTATATTAATGATGATACATGTATCTTATCTATCTCACAAAATGTAGCAATTGTATGCTTGTATGATTTTTTGCTAAAATGAAAATATTAAAATTTACACATCGACAACACGCATTTACCCTAACTTTTCTTCAAATTGTTTTCAACCTTTTACTTGTACGTCATCATCTTGTTTGATTGACCTGTTGACTGTCATCAGAAAGATATTGCTTGAATTTGTAGTGTAAGTTAAAATGACGTTCTGCATGAACGTTCGACTTCCATTTTACGTGGATGATATAGTGGTGTTGCTCAGTTTATGTATGATCGAATTTAAAAAAAGTGACATCGCCTTTTGTCTGTCAGCTCTAACATATACACAACATAGAAACCTTCATATAAACCTGGATTCTGCAATTATTTGGAATGTCTTCAGATGGAAGGATTTTCTTGTGGGTTTCATGTTCCGCTTTATTGAATAATCTTATCTTGGATAAGTAAATTATTATTTTGTTGGCTATCATATCCGGTAGGGGGCCTAATAGGTCGGTTGTTTGTTGGAGTTTTAGGCTCTGGCAACATTCAAGGTCATATCAGGACGGGTGCCGAAATGTGAGAGTGCGCACTCATGGCGACTTTATAGTGCTGCGCCTCACGGAGACTGGGCCACCAGCACATAACGAGAATAACAGAATGAGCATAACAGAATAAGTATAATACAACCAGGATGGTACGTGACGAAGGAAGAGCTATGAGGTGGGGTGTGAAATAAACATTTTATTGTTCCCAAGTATAAAATGCTAATGTCTAAATGTTAAGTATGAATAAGTATATAAGGAAATGTCAAATAACATTACGGTCAAAATGGCAGTAGTGTAAATGTCTCGACCAGTTAGATATGGGCAAAGTCAGTAGGAGGAAGAATGGCAGGTAGATGGAGAAAACGCCGAGGAACCCTCCACCCTATAAAGAGAAGAAAAAGAAAAGGTAAGGGTGGCTGGGTGGAAAAAGTAGAGCTGGAGGAGGCAGGAGGCGGAGTGGCTTGAGGCAGCAGCGGGGAGGGTGTCCTGGACGTCAGGGTCGACAACGTCGGCGATGGGTTCCCCGAGTTCGTCGGGGAGGACGACGGTGTGGCCAGGGGCTGGGCAGGAAGTCTGGTGCGCTGCGGCGAGAGGGGCGCCGAAGTCGGCGGGGCTGAGGGGGTCGGGGAGGCAGCAGAGGTAGGCCGTGTCACCGGCGGAAGGGCCGCCACGGTGCCGGCGGTGGGGGCGGGGGCGGGGGCGGGGCCTAGCAGGATGCCGGGTGGGGGGGGGGGGAGGCGGGAGGCGGCCATGGCCCTATCCGCACCCCACCCCTGGAACCCCCTCCCCCCCGGGCCTGTAGCGGAAATCTGGTGGCAGGGGGGCCAGAAGGAGGGAGGGCCCCCCCCCCACCCACCCACCCCCAGAATTCAGGAATGCTTTAATTTAATATCACAAAGCACAGGCTTCATATTCCACACAGTTTCCTGCAGGTAGCAACATGCTCCGTCCCAACAGAAAGCAGCAACTAATCCTGTGAAACAACCTTCATTGTGCCCACACTATGTTAGGCCTGCTAATTGAACCTAGAGTAAGCTGTTCCCCAATTAGCACCTACAAGCCACCTCTCACACAAGTCTCAGCCTGCATGCCTGGGACTATAATACAACCACATAATACAACCAGCATAACACAACTTAACTAGCACAACCGGTATAACAAAACCAGTATAACACGACAAGTATAACACAATAAATATATAACAAGCAAAATTTAGCACTATGACTAGTCGAGAGACCTTTCTAAACTCTCATATTTATGGTGCTGTCAGATTACGACGCATCACGCAAACGTATGTCAACATATGTGATTTTGTGCCGCTACGTCAGCATACGTTGTTATGCTTTATGTGTGCGTTAGGCACTCATTGGTATGCATCAACGTACGTCGATGTTCATTGAGATATGCCATTGCACGTCAGGGGGTCGGGAAAGTGTTGTGCATGCACAAAACTTTCGACATACGACAACGTGTGGATTTTACGTCTGCCATACGTTATGTATGCGTGAGGCATATGTCGATGTATGTTAGATGTATGTTAGTCAAACCTTGTTCACTATGGTAACCTACTATAAAGGCAGTGGGAACATACAGTCTGCGTACTGACAACGTATGGATATCTAATGTATATTAGACATATGCTTAGCGTTTCTCAAGGGTGTTTTGACGTATGTAACATATGGCGCATAGTTCTGGCGATTGAATAACGTATATAATGTTCACCGGCCTTCTGTGAATGTACCATGAGTGTAATTCGAGCATTTTTCGATGTGAGGTATGTTAGCAATACGCTATGTATACGGTATGTATACATTCAACTTTGCCCCCTGCGCCAACAGGTTTTACGCTTCTTGACTTAAAAAGTGATTTTACGTGTTGGTGGCGTGCTGGCGAGATGTGTGATAATGTGACAGGGCCATTAGCTAGGAGGTAGAACCCCAGAAGTTTGTGATCAGCGAAAACCCAAACTGGTTCAGGCGACTGTTAATAGAAAAATCCACAATAGTTGGGTTTGACCCTGACCGAGGTTCAGACGAATCAGGTGCATCTGTTAGTAGCTCTATTTCGGGACCAGACGGGATGGCCGAATGAGTAGAGCATCTGTCTCCTGTTTTGGGAGATCGGGAGATCGGGGGTTCGAATACGAGTCAAACCAATGACTTCAAAATTGATATTTGTCAGTTCCTAGCCTGGTGCTCTGCATTATTAGGATAGGGCAAGGACTGGTTTGCTCAGTGTCAGGATAATGTGACTGAGTGGGATATCAGGTCATGGTGCTGGCAGCCTGTTGTCCCAGTGGGACAGCACTGTAAAGTTGCCATGAGTGCACACTTTCACAAGTCGCTACCCATCGTGATATGACCTTAGAAGTGGCTAGGATGTAAAACAACAATAAACAACAAATCTATTTTGGGGGATGTTCTGCGCATGCGCGGATTAGGGTTGACGCAGGTCAGAACGCTGCATCTGGGACAAGCTTGTACTTTCGTAGATAAAAGATCACCCCGTACTTGTAATAGGCGTGAAAACAACCTGATATATAAGCTGGCGATGAATTTTGACATGCTGGGGAAATTAATTTGAGCTGATAATTTGTTAATTTAAGAAGCAAAACATAATCTTCACATGCATCTTCATATTTCCCCGCTACTTGTGATTTGACACATATAATAACAGATATACTTTAACACACTTTAGAAGTGAAATCTACGGCCTTCTATCACCGCCATCAATGGGTTCAAACAAGTTGATAGTTATGTAGGATGTTCGGTGTGTTGGTGGTTTGTTCATGATGGTTAAGGGCGGTGGCAGGGGAGAGGGGGGGGGGGGGGGGGGGGGAAGCTCAGGGTTTTGCTAGTAACTACTGCAGTAGTCATTGAAGCGCCTGAATACCCAGTTGGACTCGATATGCATTTTTGAAGGGAAATATTGTTTGTGCTTCTCTGACTCTGGTACGGAGGTCATTCCACATGACACTTCCATCATTCCGCATGACACTACCTTTACAGATTGGTGCTCCGATATATTTATTTGTTGAAAGGTGTGGTACATTGAGGAGGACGGAGGCCCCTCTTCTCGTTATTCTATTTGTGCTGTCAATGAATATGTTGTCATTTTAACATTTGCGCAATAGTGCCATGAGTTGTAGGTCCCTTTGTTCTGAGAGAGTATCCAATTTGGCTTTCTTGTGCAGTTCAGCCACACTGAGTAAACTGTTCTCAGTGCTTGGTTCTGAATTCTTCGCAGTTTGATCTTTTGTTGTTTTGCTAAGAGCTCATATATGATGTCATTGTAATCTATAACAGGCAATATTGTAGGCTTGTATAATAAATTCATGTAGAAATCACGCCGGCCCAGAATTCCTATAATGCAGTTCCTTCTGCAAGGCCTCTCTCTCCAGGAGAGTCATATGTGCAAACACGTCCATGAAGGACGTGTTTGCTCTGTTTACTGTATTGCACCCACATATTATGACACAGAATATGATCAGCATAGCGTGATTGTCGCCTTCTCCTTTCGGGGGATAGCTTTCCCTTTCCTGTCACAATAAGTCGGTTGGTTGGTTGTTTGTTAGAATGTTATGTCCGGGCAACATCTAAGGCCATATTAGCAGATCAGGGTGGGTTCCAAGCTGTTATAGTGTACACTCATGGTAATGTATAGTACTGTCCCACTGGGAAATCAGGCCCCCAGCACCATGACCTGATATCCCACTCAGTCATATTATCCTGACACTAAGCGAACCAGTCCTTGCCCTATCCAAGTAATGCCGAGCGCCAAGCCAGGAAGCCGCAAGTATCAATGTTATAAGTCATTGGTTTGACTCGCACGGGAATCGAACTCCCGATCTCCCGCATATGAGTCCTGCGGTCTACCGATTTGGCCACTGTGCCCGATATCACGATAAGTAGAAGACGCCATGGATGGACACTCTCAACTATGTGGTGGCCACTAGCAGGTGCGCTGACCGAATTGGTAAGAGTGCAGGCTTCCCGTGTGCAATGTCTGGAGTTTGAATCCTGGGTGCGTCAAACCGATGACATAAAAAGTTATACTTCTCGCTTCCTAGCCTGGCGCTTGGCATTAATAGGATAGGAAAAGGACTGGTCGGCTCAGTGTCAGGATAACGTGACTGAGTGGGATATCAGGTCATGGTGCTGGCGGCCTGATCTTCCAGTTGGGCAGCACTATAAAGACGCCATGACACATTTGATGGAATCTGCTTTTAACTAGGTGACATTTATTTTCCTGTATATTTGTTTGTTACGTAAAGGGCCTGAGAACGGCTTGCTGGATCGGGCACTATATAAATCTTTTATTATTTTTGTATTATTACTATGAGTGCGTACTGATATAACCTTAAATGGTGCTAGGTCGTAAAACAACAACAGACAAACATATCAGGACGGGTACTGACTTGTGAAATTGCGCACTCATACCGACTTTATAGTGCTGCCAGCACCATGACCTGATATCACATTCAGTCACATTATCCTGATACTGAGCTAAACAGTCCTTCTGTCCTAGTTGTGCCAACTGCCAACCTAGGTAGCGACGAGTAACATTTGTGTAAGCTATTGCTTTGACTCAGTTGGGAGTCACACTCCCGAACTTCCACACAGGAAGCCTAAATGGCGCGGGCAGGAATGTTGACCCAATCACAACGATCACAGGAAACTGTTGAAACTGAAACTAATATTTTCAAAACCAAAGCAATTATCTACTTTTGATTCTAGATGTCGTACTTAGATACTGACACGCTTATCATCAAATGTTGTCCTCATACAGAAGGGGCTTCTGAGGCAATTTAATAAAAGATGCTACTGGAGAAGCCTATGGTGTCATAGTTCTGGCATGCTTGCAACAATTATTTTAGAATGTTTGCACTTGAAATATCTATTTTTTTTAAAGCCATTTAAAATAAAAGTTATTTTAAACTAATGTAAGTAGCAACAGGAATGGAAAACGAAAGATCCGTCTTCTTGTCTTCAAATATTAGCTGGGATCAGTGAGAGTTATAATATGTTTTTTGAATAATGAAAAAAGACCAATAATATCCAGACCTATGTTAGAAAATGTGATATTTGTCGACATTAGAATTGGGAAAAAATAAGGATCTTCAGCCTATGTCTTAAAGCTGCGTAGTCCGATGAAGCAAACCGGAAATGGCCGCCAAGGCATGGAATGCGCAAATGGTGAAAGAAAGACAAATCCCTGACATAAAAACGTACAAAAAATATCTGTGCAAAATAAAAACTGGGAACCCCAACTGAACTGCACCACAAGCGGGCAGGTGATATGTCACGGCCCACCAACTAGACAGCCCAGGGCGGGATAACCGGAAATATAAAAGCCAGATAACATATCCAACAACAATATAAATCAAATCAATTTCAAACAAACATAACTCAACCACCTATTACGTACAAGCCTATGGACATGTAAATAAAATAGGCTAGTATAGAATTAAGTAGAAAAAAGTGGAAAACTCTTCCCAAGAAAACCCCAAAACACTAACATAGAACCTTAAGAAAACAACTAACATAGTAATAAGAATAGAACAAAAATACAATGCCAAGAGGCCCCCAAAAAACTAACATAGCCTACTAAACGTACCAACAGACTATCTATCAGCTACTGAAATGCAGACAATCAAATAACTTATCAGCAGCTACTGTTTGCTAAGACAACACCAACACTACAGCTGGCCAGCATTGAAAACAAGCCTGGGTACCCAGGCTTACATGCTCTGGACAGAATAAATACAGCCTAAATAACGAATTTAAAAAAGAAAAAAAAAAGGATCAAATTTTCAAAACCAAAACAATTATCTGGAATTGATTCTACAGATCTAACTTAGTCACTGATGCACGTATTAAGCGTTTGTGGCCACACGGAAGGGAATACTGAGGCAATTTAATAGAACCTGCTACTGCTGAAGCCTATGGTGTCAGAGTTTTGGCAAGCTTGCCAAAAATAATTTGACATGTTTGCACTTCAAATATCTAAAAACATAACTGTTTAAAATAAACAGGACTTGAAGCCCCCAGCTCTGCCAATTTGGATTTCAACCGCTGTGTATAACTTACAGCGTCATCAAAGGCCGGATGCTCTCATACCATGTCTATGTGGTGTGGGCGGTTAAAAATCCCTTGGGTCGGTAAAAGTGTAGGCTTGGGCTTTCTATCGACCAGCAGTGGAATGACGAAGACCAGTCGTCTATGACTGAAATTTCCCCTGCTTAAACAACTAATGGACCAACAACAACAAAAAAAGCTAAAGTAAGGTCGATTATCACGATCAGGTTAATCTATTTATCTCAGAAACTTTACAGAAACTCAACACCATCAGACTATACAACTTTAAGTATAGGAAACAGTGGGTCTCCAGGGACAAGGAATATCATAATTTCAGACAATAAAGGGAATATTTAAGATTAAATAGCCAAGTACACATATGTTGTTCGGCATATAGGGGCAATTTGACATGACAAAAAATGATGGCGCTATTTATTTTGACATTTTGGAAATACCAATGTGGTGATTTGCATATTAATTTGCATATTGGTGATAACATAGTATATAATATGCAGGTTTGCGAGAGGATATGTGGTTCAGTTATTGCAATATATTAAATAAATGTTCCACACATGAATAATATTAAGTAGAGTAACACGTGTTGACCACAGTTAAAAAAGTGACATAATTAAAGGTATTGTAAGGTAGAGTATAGGGATCAACCTGATATATTTATCTCAGAAAATGCAAACAATCAAAACCATCAGATTATGCAACTTTAAGATTGATATATTTTAAGTACTGCAGACAGATCGGACGTTGGAGCAATTCCTACATGATTTATGTGTCAGTCACTTGTTGCTATTAATAGCACAAAATTAAGGTGAGGATTTCCAGAACTATTGAGAGCACATCCTCTGCTGGAGCTCTACTTCAGCTATAGGCAGGAGTCTCCATCAGACCTTGTCACAGAAAGCTCCTGACACTAGACAGTTGTTAGCGGTCTGCACTGACAGGAAGTGCGCAATTAGTCACGGACATGCGCAGCGGGTGCCAGTTGGCCTGATCTCCGGTAGGGCCCTTGAGGGGCCGAAAGTCCCGCGGGGTGGTGCAGGAGCCACTAAGTGGGAAGCGTGATTGACAGGAAGCACCAAGGCCTGGCAAGGGTTACCAGGTGTTCTGCTCAAGGATGTAGGTGTACGTGACTGGAACACTGTCTACTGACGTGGATACGGGAATTTGAAGATGGTGGAGAGTTGTTTGATTGCAGGTGGTGTAGCAGTTCGTGTTGGCTGGTTGTTTAGTATGATGTGCATGTACTGATACATATCAAAGACCCTATAACACTAAGACGATGTCGCAGTTTCCGCCATCCGCCAGTTTCTGCGGTACGCATCGCTTCTGCGCATGCGTCAAAATCGAACAGCATCGTCAGTAACCTTATAAATTTACTATAATGTTTTTGGTAAAGATGTTTTCTATATGTGCACCAAGCTATTTGTTTCTAGGTGGTGTGGTTTTAGAGATATTTCACTTTTTCTGTATTTTCTGTATGAAGATTGCTCATGACCATTGACAATGCCTTGAGGTTGATGGTACACGCAGTGCAAAACATTAGTTTTATTCAAAATTAATAGAAATCAAGAACCCTATGCTTATAACTTTAATATAATCTTTTTGGTGAAGATGTTTTCTACATGTGTACCAAGCGATTTGTTTCTAGGTGGTGTGGTTTTAGAGAAATTTCACTTTTTCTGGATGAAGATTGCTCACGGCCATTGACAATGCATTTGAGTGTATGCGTACCACGGAAAGTGGCGGACGGCGGAAACTGCGACAACGGTTCACTCCCTATCTCTCCCATGGTAATGTAAATTTTGCAGTGCCATCTTGTGGTGGGGTTGATAAGCCCAGCTGCTAGCTGGTGTTTCATATGTAAACACATACAAGGCTAGAGGTGAGTTTAAAATATAAAGGAGAGATTGCCTGTCATTTGGATGCTGATGTTGCATCTGCTGCCTCATCCCCACCTCCCTCATTCCCCCACTCTCTCGCCCTCCCTCCCGCTCCATCCCGCCCTCCCCCGGCCTCACCGCCCTTCCCTTCCCTCCTCCCATCCCCACCCTTCCCTCTCCCTATCTCCCTCCTCATCCACCTTACCGGCGCTCTCACCTCACACCTCCCTCCTCCTTCCTCTGCCTTCCTCCTCCTTCCTTTCCGCCTCCCCAACACTCCCTCTCACACTCCCCGTGCGGCGCTCTCACACCACACCTCCCTCCCCCCTCCCTCTCCGCCTCCCCCCTTCCTCCCCCACACTCCCTATCCCCTCCCGCACCTCATTTGGTCCTCTCACACCACAATTCACAAGCCCCTCCCTGATGTATGTTGGGTGTGGTGGGGGAAGGTCCCCACTGGTTTCATGTTGGTATACTCCTATAGAACTCCCACAAACTAGTGGGACATTGCAGAGTAGTAACATGGGCAGTTCTGAACTGTAGCGATTTCATGCAATGTAATGAAGTATTTCTTAATATCTATCGCTAATTTATTAATTAGTCCCCTACATAACTCGCCTGTGTTTATCCAGGTACTTCGATATAATGTGTTGGTTTCTAGTGAGGTATTCCTTTCAGAAAACTTCCTAGAGCTCACTGCACCGCAACTAGATTTGTTATATAAAATTAGATCCTGGTAATTGAATCGGACTTCCGACCTGATTAATTTTGCTAAGCGTTCCTCCAACAATTCCGGTACCGAAGGATTCAGCAGTAACCAGGTAGGAACCACGCCTGAGTTTTCAAGTCGTCTCAGTTTCTTAAGGCTTGTTGAAGAACCAAGTCAGTTTGTAATATAGAAACAAATAGGGGTGACCTTTTACATTCTACAACTTGTTTAATATTTACTAGGGATTCTAACAAAAAAAAGAAGTGTAGCACGAATACCGTTGGTGGAAATACAAACCAACATGACAATGGATAATAAACATACATGTTTTATTTAAGAAAATAAAAAAAAACTAACGTAGGCTACTAACCATACCAACCAATTATCTATCTTCTACTGAAATGCAGGCAATCAAATAACTTATCAGCAGCTACTGTGTGGTAAGATAACACCAACACTACAACTGACCAGCATTGAAAACAAGCCTGGGTACCTGGGCCTATATGCTATGGAGAGTACAAATACAGCCTCAATAACAAAACATTAAAACAAATTTTAAAAAATCATTAAAAAGGGTTAAACAGCTCTCAGCAGTTTCAATGGAGAAGAAAATGTTCCAATTAAAATGATGTCCTTAATATTCAGTTGAAATGCCATTTAAATAAAGAAATCTTATTTTGCCTAAACGATTGCGGCACTTTTATTCTAGAATTAATCAGTTTTACTGGGAAACCACTGCGGTCTGTTCTAAGAAACAAGTGTTTTATAATCAAAATCGTATACATGTTTAATGAGAAATAACCAATAATATGAAGAAATCATGATGCATGGTATCATATAAAGCATTACTCTAATATACATACATGCAGATGGGTTGTTGTTTTAGCAATTTACCCAAGTATCGTCACTGGATTTGGGTGTGGGTGGGGAGTGTTTTGTAATTTGCTCTTATTCTCTATTGCTAGTTACAATTATTTATTAGATGTACTTTTATATATTAGATGTATATATTAGATTATTATTTCTGTTATTATTGCTAATATTATCTGATACCTCCAGAATCCTCCACCGTTATTCCCGACTCACCACTATCGTAATTTCCGGCTTATCTCTGCCATGTCTCGCCCCACCGCACACCCGACCTACCACCCTGGTGAACCCGGCCTCTCCCCGCCCTAACTCCCGGCCTACCCCCGCCCTAAAACCCGGCCTACCCCGCCGTACCTCTCGTCCTAACCCCGCTGTGCCTCCCTGCCTAACCCAGCCCTGCCTCCCGGTGTGGTGGTTTCAGCGTGTTCCCGTGCTCAGACGTGTCCCGTTGCTTCTGCGCATGCGGGGATTTCGCATCAACTCGGATCACCCGAGACACTTATTGGCGCATGCGCACATCCTACAATGTCGGGTCGAATAATCGAATACGCTTCTCCGCGCTCGGTGGAGATTTTTTTTGTTTGTTTTAATAGCCGATAAAAAATACAGCAAAATAGGATTTAAAGTATTTTATGATGGCCTAGTTTACCTATATTTCCATTTAATTAATCTAAGTTATTCTTTTTTGGCACACTGCACGTGTATTTGTCGACTCCACTCGCCGTGTTCTATTTGAAATTCTGACGACTGGGATGACCCGAGTCGCCCGGGTAGTGTTAATCGATTACGGCCATGTTTATTAGATTCTGACGCATGCGTAGAAGCGAGGGACACGTCTGAGCACGGGAACACGCTGAAACCACCACACCGGCCTATCCCCGCCGTGACTCTCGGCTAACCCTCGCCGTAACACCCGGCCTATCACCGCCGTGCCTCCCGGCCTAACCCCGCCCTAAAAACAGCTTGGAAGACATGCAAAGTCAATGCACGGTCAATGGTGATATCGCCACAATAGCCGCTTATCCGGTTGATGACATCAAGGGAATACCCTTTATTGAAACACATGATTTTTTAGCAGATAATGCCTTTAATGGCATGGAAATGGTCATGGCACAGATAGGAACAGGAATTCCTTCCATCAGTTATGAAGTCTAGTCTTCTATTGACATATGTTTAAAGAGCAATTACACTCGGAGTCGGTCCATGTAGCATGTATATATCTGGGGTTAAAAATCCCTTGGGTTGGCAACAGTGATTTTCTATTGACAAATTGTCTAATGGTGAAAACAAGACTGTTCAGACTTATCAGTGATAGCCAGCATAAATCCGCAAGAAGAAAAAACTAACAAAAAACTAACTCCTGAAGTTGATTCTTTTTTTCTCTCTTTTCAGATACAATTATAAACATTTATATATCAACAAGGATATACACTTCCCAAAATATCCTGTGGTACTTCTAATAATTCTAATACCTCACCTTGTATACTGGCCACTCTGCTTCGTGGTTATATCTGCTCCCGGCACGTACTCTCCTCCTTGCTTGGCTTCAAACTGCTCTGTGTTTTTGTCTCTGAGCTCCACTTTCAGGTCCAGGCTGGTTATAACCAACACACACAGCCCCCCCCCCCCTCCAACCCTAGTGCTAATTGGTCGCAATGCTTGCATTACTGTTGATTCGCGGCGGGAGAATACCCCCCCCCTCCCCCTCACCCCCCCCCCCCCCCCCCCCCCCCCTCCCCCCCCCCTCACCCCCCCCCCCCTCACCCCCCCCGCTCCTTCCCGCTGTCGCTTATGTAATGTGATTAAGCGACTCAGTTCCTCCCAATGCCACACGTTGAGGTCTAGTTACTTATGTAGCAGTCACACTACGACGACAAGCAGCGGCGACAGCCCTGCGACACCCACACCCACTCTTCGCTGATTGTCGCGCAGGTGTCGCGCAGGTGCCGCGCAGGTGCCGCCGCGACACCTCCGCGACACCCCCAGTTTCTCCACTCTTTCTGGACTGTCGCCGAGTTGTCGCGGGGATTTTGGACATGTTGAAAAACTTCGACGACAGCAGACGACAGCCGAGGTTGCGGCACTGTCGCGGCACTGTCGCGGCACTGTCGCGGCACTGTCGCGGCACTGTCGCACTGTCGCGGCACTGTCGCGGCACTGTCGTCTTGTCGTTAAGCTGTAGTTGCTTCTCTCTCCATGTATGTGTCTCTGTGTGTCTCTGTGTCGGTGTCTATGTGTGTGTCTGCGTCTGTGTGCGTCTATGTGTGTGTCTGTGTTTGTGTGTCTGTGTCTCTGTGTGTGTGTCCGTGTGTGTCTGTGTATGTGTGTGTCTGTGTGTGTATGTGTGTGTATGTGTGTATGTGTCTCTGTGTGTGTATGTGTCTATGTGTGCCTATGTGTGTGGATGTGTGTGTGTATGTGTATGTGTGTGTATGTGTGTGTGTCTGCGTGTGTGTCTGTGTCTATGTGTGTATATATGTGTATATGTGTGTGTCTGTGTTTATGTGTGTATATGTGTGTATGTGTGTGTCTGTGTCTCTGTGTGTGTCTGTGTCTGTGTGTCTGTGTATGGCTGTGTGTGTGTCTGTGTGTGTATGTGTGTGTATGTGTGTCTGTGTCTCTGTGTGTCTGTGTATCTGTGTGTGTCTGTGTCTATGTGTGTATATGTGTGTGTTTGTGTGTGTGTCTGTGTGTGTATGTGTGTGTGTCTGTATGTGTGTGTCTGTGTGTGTCTGTGTCTGTGTGTGTCTGTGTATCTGTGTGTGCCTGTGTCTATGTGTGTATATGTGTGTGTATGTGTCTCTGTGTGTGTATGTGTCTGTGTGTGTATGTGTGTATGTGTCTGTGTGTGTGTCTGTGTCTCTGTGTGTGCCTCACTCTCAGTCTGACTCTGACTCTCACTCTCAGTCTGACTCTGACTATCACTCTCAGTCTGACTCTCACTCTCACTCTCAGTCTGACTCTCACTCTCACTCTCAGTCTGACTCTCACTCTCACTCTCAGTCTGACTCTCACTCTCACTCTCAGTCTGACTCTCACTCTCACTCTCAGTCTGACTCTCACTCTCACTCTGACTCTCACTCTCAGAGACACAGAGACACACAGAAACACAGACAAACACACAGAGACACACACAGTCTGACTATGTGTCTCTATGTGTGTGTGTATTTATGTGTGTGTGTCTCTGTGTGTCTGGGTGTGTGTGTCTCTGTTTCTGTGTGTGTCTCTGTGTGTATCTGTGTGTGTGACTCTGTCTGTGTGTGTCTCTATGTGTGTGTATGTGTCTCTGTGTGTGTCTCTGTGTTTCTGTGTGTCTCTGTGTGTGTCTCTGTGTTTCTGTGTGTCTCTGTGTCTATGAGAGTGAGACTCAGACTGGGAGTCAGATTCAGAGTCAGACTGAGAGTCAGAGTCAGACTGAGAGTCAGAGTCAGACTGAGAGTCAGAGTCAGAGTCAGAGTGAGAGCGAGAGTCAGACTGAGAGTCAGAGTCAGACTGAGAGTCAGAGTCAGACTGAGAGTCAGAGTGAGAGTCAGACTGAGGGTCAGAGTCAGAGTCAGACTGAGAGTGAGGCACACACAGAGACACACACACAGACACAGACACACACATACACACACACAGACACATACACACACATACACACACATACACAGACACACATGCAGAGACACAGACACACACAGAGACACATACACACAGACACAGACACACACATACAGACACACACATATACACACATAGACACACATAGACACACATAGACACGAGACACACATAGACACACACACACAGACACACACACATACACACACAGACACACACACAGAAACACAGACACACACATACACATACACACACAGACACACACACATACACACATACACACACATAGACACACATAGACACACATAGACACATACACACACATAGACACAGACACACAGAGACACACATAGAGACACACACAGAGTCAGACACACACAGACACAGACACAGAGACACTGTCGTCCCACTGTCGTCCCGTTTGTCGTCCCGATGTCGTCCGTATGTCGTCCGATTGTCATCCAACTTAGCCCGAATTTGCATATGTCGTCGTGATTTCTCAAAATTCCAGCCGCCGGGCTGTCGTCCTCCCATTGTCGTCGTAGTGTGACTGCTACATAAATGCTTTATTCAGCCCGTGCGATACCACTACACTGGTTCCTCCGCTCTGCTCGGTCCCGGCCGTCGCGCCGCTGCCCTGCAGATAACACCATACATAACATCTCCCTTTCATATGGAGAAACAACATGATGTAATTCTGGAATAAAATACAATGCAGTTTGACTGAAATGTGACAGCTCGTTAAGTATTTTCATTTAGGATTTGTCGTGCGCCTTCTACTGTCTTTGCACGTTGCCTTAGTTTGCGGTATGTATCTCGCAGTCTGTGTGCTGGCTAGTTTGAGTTTGTTGTGTCCTTTCGGTCGACAGACCGTACAGTTCGTTAGTTTGTGCGGTCTGATCGCATACCGTTCATACCAGCTTGGTTCAACTGGCCCGCACACACCTCCCCTTTCCCAAATGACATTTAGATAAGTACATATACAATGGTTTACAGTTTATGACACAATCTGTGAACATGTTATTGGCATTGGCTCTTTAAGCAATACAATTATTTAATTGTTTGTTTTCTCGTTGAGATATACGCATGCATGGACTATGTTATGACCAGATGATTTTATCACGTGTGTCCTTCCCAGCGATTAGCTGCCACGCCATTACTCATGTCTTGGTTTCTTATCTTTTCTTTGATGTGGCCCTGCGGCCTGACCTTTCTTACTCACTTACTAGGGCTCGTGCCGTTCACACGCTTTTCCTGCTTATCTCATGAACTTTATCTTCGACCTGCACTGTGTTGATGTTACAACCTGCTCTATGTGTTTATTTTGACTATGTTAATAGTTTATGTACTAATTTACTGTGCCTTACTGATAGGCTACTCTTCTCACCGGTCTTACTTCTCTGCCGCTGCGAGTTACATAGTTAGGTAGCGCGTTGTCTGTATTTGGGTTTCGATTTCTGTGTTCGTGTTTGTTGGTTGTGCTTGCTGTCGGAAATATATGTTTCCTGTTTCTTTTAACCGTGTGGTTTTGTTTGTTTCGAATTTCATAATTCCGTGATGCTTCCCCTACTCCTTTTGAAATTCTACCCGGTGCCAAACTTTCTTTGTGTGTTCTGTACTGAACATGCGCGCCAGGTTTCAACTCGATGAATTTTCGTCCCGCGTGGCGGTCAAAAGATTTCTTTTGGTTAGTTTGTACCTTTTCGATCTGGCTTTGCTTTACTCTCACCGTTTTGGCTTTCAACTGTCTGTCTGTAGACGGTAGTTTTGAACGCAACTTTCTGCTCATTAAGAGCTGCGCAGGTGATGCTTCTAAACCTACGAGAGGTGTGTTTCTAAAGTTTAATAGGAAAAGGTTGTAATCTTTGTTTTCGTGATTAGCTTTTTTTATCATTGTTTTTATCGTTTGTATGTGTCTTTCGGCCTGGCCATTGCTTTGTGGATAGTGGGTGCTGGAAAACTTTGTTTCGAACCCATATTCATGTGCAAATTCTTTGTAGGCAGCGCTAGCTAATTGTGGCCCATTGTCGGATACCACGGTGGCTGGGATCCCATGTCTCCCGAATGTTTGTTGCATGTCCCTTATGATTGATTTACTCGTTGTTGACTGTAACTCAATGACTTCGGGATATTTCGAAAAGTAGTCCACTAATATCAGGTAGTGTTGATCCCTGACCTGGAACAGATCTGCTCCGATTTTATTGAATGGCATGCGTGGTATGTCGTGTGGTGTTAGGGGTTCCCTGTGCTGTCTGTTTCTATATTGCTGACATAGCGTGCATCTTTGAATGATATCTTCTAATTGTGTTTGCATTCCCGGCCAAAATATGTGTTCCCTGGCCAACCTTTTGCTTTTTATGATCCCTTGGTGAGTTTCGTGTAACTTTTCTAGCATTGTTTTGTGCAATTTTTTGGGTATGATGATTCTGTTTCCCTTTAGTAAGAGCTCCCCTTGTCTCGTTATGTCATGTCTGAACGTGTGAAATGGTGTTGCACATTTTTGCATTAGTTTTTTGTCCTCAGGCCAACCGTTGTCCACCAGTCGCCCTATTTCAGTTAGAGTTGGATCTGCTGTAGTTTCTGCCTTGATGTCCTGCAGGCAGCCTTTCACCACTTCTATTGCGGCGACGCTGATTTCGTTGTCGAACAGGTTATCTGGCTCAGTCCTGGTGGTGTGGTTACTGGAGAGCGCATCTGCAACGAACATTTCACTGCCTTTGACATATACCAATTCTAGGTCGTAGTTTTGCAATCTCATGCGCATGCGTTGCATCCTAGCGGACAATTGGTGTAGGGGCTTATTTACTATTGACACGAGTGGTTTGTGGTCCGTTTCTACTCTGACCTTTTTCCCGAATAGATAGTTATGAAATTTCGTACAACCGAAACATATGGCCAAAAGCTCCTTCTCGATAACGGCATAGCTACTTTGGGTGTCATCGAGGGCTTTAGACGCCATGGCAATGGGTTGGCCTTCCTGCAGCAGGGCTGCACCTAGTCCTGACTTTGACGCATCTACCTGGAGCATGATCACTTTGCTCACGTCGTAAAATCGCAGAATGGGGGCGTGTGTGATCATTGTTTTCAGTTTCTGGAATGCTTTGTCGTGATGTTCCTCCCAATGCCATGCTGTTTCTTTCTGGGTCAGTACTCGTAGCGGTTTCGTAATTTGTGCTAGATTGGGGACAAATGTTGCCACATACGCGATCATGCCCAGGAAACGCTGTACTGCCTGTTTGTTTCCTGGTGTTGGCATGTCGTTTATGGCCTGTACCCTTTCGGTGTTTGGGTTTATCCCTTTCGCTGAAATGACATGACCCACATACTTGACACTGGTCTGACATACGGATGACTTGTCTGGGTTTAGTCTCAAATTGACCTGCCTTGCTCTCTCGAGCACGGCACGCAAATTGTCATTGTGTTCCTGGACTGTACTGCCGTAGACGAGAATGTCGTCCGTTACGACGTTCACCCCTTTTAGTCCATGTAGGATCTTATTCATTTCATATATGAATATGTCCCCAGCTGTCTTTATACCGAACGGTAGTCTAGTGTATCGGAACCTTCCCCATGGCGTGTTAAACGTACAAAGCTTTGAGCTTTCCGTGTCGAGTTGAATTTGCCAATATCCGCTTTTTGCATCTACCACCGAAAAGTATTTTGCCCCATTTAATTTAGCTACAACTTCCTCGATCGTTCTAGTTGGGTAGGGACCCCGCTCTATGGCTTTGTTCAATTTGGTGGGGTCTAAACATATGCGGATTTTATCGTTTTTCTTCACTATCGTTATAGAATTAACCCATGGGGTCGGCTCAGTCTCTTCTACGATAACCCCCAAGTGCAACATTCTGTCCAGCTCTTTTCTGACTTGATCCTCAATGGCATGTGGAATCCTTCTCGGAGGATCCACCACGGGAGGTACATGTTTGTCAATGTGAATTTTCGCATCTACCTTAATTGTCCCTAGCCCAGTAAAGACGTCATTAAATTCTTTTACCATGTTCCTTGCTTGTTCGTCGTGTTCTGCACTGATGCTGTCTAGGCGGGAGAGTAGATGTAGGTGGACACACGCGTCTTTCCCGAGGATGGCACATCCGCTGCTTGTTATGTGGAATAGCAACAGGTGGTCCCTTACCTGTAGCTCCACCTGACCCAGAGGTGTGATCCTTTCCCCTGAGTACGTTACCAGGCGGCACTTGGCCTGGTTGAGTTCTGCGTGCAGCCCTGTGAAGGCGTCTCTGGGGAGGATGTTGGCTTCCGAGCCGGTGTCTAGCTTGAAACGGATGTCACGCCCTCCTACAGGTATGGTCTCGTACCATAACTGATCCCGATCCTGCGCATCCTCAGACATCTCGCCCACGAACAGGTCTGTGTCATCCTGGTCGCCCTGCCACTCATCATCGTTGTCTGCGTTGCCCACCGTAATCTCGTTGACCGTTGATGTTTTGCTTTGGCACACCTTTGCGAAATGACCGACCCTGCTGCAGACATCACACGTCTTTCCTCTGGCCGGGCAAGCGTCTCGGTCGGAGCGATGTGAGTAGCCACACCAGCCGCATCTCGGTTGGCTGGCTGCATTTTGGCTTTGTTGACCACCCCTCGCGGCGGGTCGCCGGTAGGATTGTTGGCAGCCTCCTGATGGTTGGAACTGCCGGCGTGCCGACTCGCGCTGTTGTATAGCATCCAGCGTGTAGTCGGTCGTGTTCCCGGCGGATAACTGGTTGGCTTGGTGTTCGCTTAGACGGCACATTTCCTCACATGTTTGTAAAGTCAGTTTTGGTGTCTGGAGTAAGCGATCTCTCAGCTTGTCGCACCTGATTCCGCTTACCAGTCTGTCCCGTAACAGGGATTCCTCTAGTGCATCGTACTCACATAGGCCAACTCGGTGTTTCAACTCCCGGATGTACGCGTCCATTGACTGTTGGCCCTGGTTATAGGTGTTGAATTTGTACCGGGTTACCGTGATGTTGGTTTTGCCCTCACAGTAAGCCCTGAATGCCTCCTTTAGCGGTTGTAGTTTGTCTCGCTCGGCGGCGGTAAACCGCATCGATTGATGTAGTTTCTGCGCCTCGGTTCCAGCGACATGCAGGAATACCGAACACTGAACTTTTTCGCTCCTGCTTTGGACTCCTGCTGCGGAGGCGTATATATTGAAAGCATGCAGCCATGTCTTCCAATTCGCGGAAATGTTTTCCTCCAAATTCAACGGGCCGGGAGGCTTCAACCCTGGTAGTGACATGTCTGTCTAAGGTTCCACGTCTGACACCATGTAATGTGATTAAGCGACCAACGACTGCACACTGAGGTCTAGTTACTTAATGCTTTATTCAGCCCGTGCGATACCACTACACTGGTTCCTCCGCTCTGCTCGGTCCCGGCCGTCGCGCCGCTACCCTGCAGATAACACCATACATAACAGCTGACACCTCGCGGCCCCTTCCCTGACACCTGACCGCATCTGCTCCCCCCCCACACCCTTGCCGCCCCTCGCCTTTCCGCAGGTCGCCCCAGGGGGTTTCTCGCCTCCCCTCTCTCACCACCTTATAGACCGATTTCAATGTTTACAAACATTGTGTATGCGCGCGCAGCTCGGCTGCAGAACAAAGGCACACTGCCACGGAGTTTGCCGGTACGCGCAGTGCAAAACGTCAGTTTTAGGCAAAATTAATAGAAATCCAGAACCCTAACCGTATACATTTTATATAATCTTTTTGGTAAACATGTTTTCTATATGGGTTCCAAGTGCGTTGTGCCTAGGTCGTGTGGATTTAGAGATATTAATTTTTTTCTGTAAGAAGATTGCTCACGGCCATTGACAATGCATTGAGTTTGCCGGTACGTGCAATGCAAAACGTCAGTTTTAGTCAAAATTAATAGAAATCCAGAACCCTAACCTTATAATTTTAATATAATCTTGTTGTTAAACATGTTTTCTATGTGTATTCCAATCGGTTTGTTTCTAGGTTGTGTGGTTTTAGAGAAATTTAACTTTTCCCAGATAGCACACAGCCGTCGGCCCGACGTCGGCTATTGGTCGGTCCGTTGGCACCGACTTTCCACCGTCGGGCCACCGTCGGCCCGACGGTGGTGTTCCGACGTTGGGAATCAATCCCTTTCCACTTTTGAGCCACCGTCGGGCCACCGTCGGCCCGACGGTGGTGTTCCGACGTTAGGGTTCAATCCCTTTCAACTTTTGATTCACCGTCGGGCCTTCGTCGGCCCGACGGCGGTGTTCCGACGTTAGGGTTCAATCCAAATTTCCACTTTGGTGGTGGGCCGCCGCAGGTTTGCATTCATTTTCCACACTTGGTATACCGTCGGGCCATCGTCGGCCCGACGGTGGTGTCCCGACCTTAGGTTTCAATCCTTTTCCACTTTTGAGCCACCGTCGGGCCACCGTCGGCCCGACGGTGGCGTTCCGACGTTAGGGTTCAATCCCTTTCGACTTTTGATTCACCGTCGGGCCATCGTCGGCTCGACGGTGGTGGGCCGCCGCAGGTTTGCAGTCATTTTCCAAGTCTGGTACACCGTCGAGCCACCGTCGAGCCGACGGTGGTGGGCGGCGCATGCGCAGTTCTTTAAATTTGGATTCCGGCTCGAGTCGCCCACGGACCACGTGCGATTGTTGATCAGTGTTCTTTTTCTACCAGTAACTCCAGAAATACCAGGAATTTTAAGGAATTATTTAGCAGGTATGTTTATTAATATGTTTAGATTATTTTGTAAAAGTTTTGTAATTTATTACGAAGTATTAGTGGAATTATTCGTGTTAATACGATTTGAATCGTCCGATACGGTTTGTTTACTTCGAATCCCGGCTCGAGTCGCCAGCACAACACATGCGATCGTTGGACAGCGTTCTATATGAACAAATAACGCCAGAAATCGGAGGAATTTAAAGGAATTATTTCACAGGTTTGTTTATCACTATGTTTAGATTATTTTGTAAAAGTTTTGTAATTTATTACGATATATTAATGGAATTATTTGTGTTAATACGATTTGAACGGTACGGAATGTTGACGAAGGACCCGCCATCTTGGTTTTTCCGAGAAGACACTGTCACTATAGTGTCAACACGTACAGACTATATTAAATTTATTACATATGGGTTCTCGATTTCTATTAATTTTGAATAAAACTAATATTTTTGCACCTGTACGTATTGACACTATAGTGACAGCGTCTTCTCGGCTCGTCGGGTCGACGGCGGCAGCCGCCGTCGAATCGACGGTGTATGGTTGGACAAAACAACGTCGGCCCGACGGCGTTTGGCGCCATCGCCCCTACGGCGGCAGCCGCCGTCGGGGCGACGGTGTATGGTTGGAGAAAACAACGTCGGCCCGATGGCGTTTGGCGCCATCGCCCCGACGGCGGCAGCCGCCGTCGCCCCGACGGGGTCGGGGCGACGGCGTCCGGCGCCGTCGGCAGCCGCCGTCGCCCCGACGGCGGGAGGTTGGACAAAACAACGTCGGCCCGACAGCGTTTTCCACCGTCGGGCCGCCGGAGCGGCCGCCGTCGGGCCGCCGTCGGGCCGACGACTGTGTGCTGTCTGGGTTACTGCATGAAGATTGCTCAAGGCCATTGACAATGCATTGACTGATTGAGTTTGCCGTATGCGCAGTGCAAAACATCAGTTTTATTCAAAATTAATAGAAATCCAGAACCCTAACCATATCAATTTAATATAATATTTTTGGTAAACATGTTTTCTATGTGTATTCCAATCAGTTTGTTTCTAGGTTGTGTGGTTTTAGAGATATTTAACTTGTACTGCATGGAAAACATGTTTACCAAAAGGATTATATTAAATTGATATGGTTAGGGTTCTGGATTTCTATTAATTTTGAATAATGTTTTGCACTGCGCATACTGGCAAACTCAAGGCATTGTCAATGGTCATGAGCAATCTTCATTCAGAAAAAGTGAAACATCTCTAATCCACACCACCTTGAAACAAATCGCTTGGTACACATATAGAAAACATGTTTACCGAAAAGATTATATTAAATTTATAAGGTTAGTGACACTGACACTATAGTGACAGTATGAGTGCAGCGATTTGCGGCGATCAGCGACAGTTTGAATCTGGCTCGATGTTGACACATGCGCAGACGATGCTGTTCGATGTTGACGCATGCGCAGAAGCGAATCGGAGAACTGAAACTGGTGGAGAACTGAAACCGCGACACCGGCCTTCCTGCTGCCCTCGGGTACCCAAACAAACAACTTCCCTCCTCAGTACACAAACAAACAACTTCCCTCCCTAGTAATGGCTAGCAAACAAACACACAGACCCCCCCCCCCCACACACACACACATACATACACCTATTGATGGCTAGTATGTGGATGTTGCTAAGGATAGTGGTTGGCTGCATAAAGTGGCATACCACTGCTTTCAAGATGTAGGTGATTTTGCGCCAATATGTTCGTGTACGTCGATATGTGTTAAGGGGCTATCACACTACCACGCATAGCGTTAGCGTATGCCAACATATGCGCTTTTCGACCAACACGTCGGCATACGACGTCATACGTTAGGCATAGGTTGTGCATACGGCGAATACGCTTTGCATACAGCGTCATAGGTCGGCGTAGGTCGAGCCACCAAAAAATGTTTGTGCATGTTCAACATTTTCAACCTATGCCGGCATGTGGCCCATACGGTTCTCATACGCTGGGCGTACATCGGCATATGTTATGATTATCGGTGAGCCAAAAGCATAGGCCAGACGAATTACCAAACATATATATATTGAATCATAATTAATTATTTGAATATACAAACCGTATCGATCTACCAGTTTTATATCTAACAACATGTGTGATACTACATCACGACTACCGATTTCCTGTAGTGTGTCTTTACAGCTAAAACTACATATCATATATATATCTTATTGTAATGTCTATATACTGTTTATATACCAGGCATTAATGGCAAGCACTGATGTAGGTTATGTAACGAGCAATTGAGAGCAGTCTGCCTCCGAGATGGGATGGCCACATTGAGAAAAGCTCTGCCTCGTTTCCTATATGGAAGGTCCTGAGTGTTTGGCTTAAGTCTAATCTATATAATCTTCTTTGAATTTGTTGGGTGTGTTAACATGATATTAGTGCATGTGTGTTTGATTTCCATGTTACACATGCACATTTAACAGGTTCTTTTTCGCAATTTACATGAAATACAAACCAAAAAATGTGCAAATCTGACATACTCACAACATGTTGATTTTCATATGAACATGGATTCTGCTATTATTTGGAATGTTTTCATTTAGGGTTTCCATGTCACAGATCTGGTACACATTTTCTGAGAAAGACCCATCTCGATTTTCAATTTTTTGTTTTCAAAAACTCAGATTTGTGTTCACACGACAGGTCGATTACGATCTAGTACTTATCAGAATGATGAAACCTTCTTTTTTTGTTTGGGGTAAATATTTGATTTTTCTGAAGCCATATTTTGTCAGTGCCGAAGCATTGGTCTTCCAGCCATTGAAGTGATCACATTTGGTTTGTACATGGTGATGGGGGAGTGGAATGAATCTCTTGCACCCAACTATTGCTGGTTGGTAATGTGGCTGTTCAGTGGTGTTAGTGGGTTTTGAATGTCATTATATCATTAAGCTAGTAGTTGTTAGGATTGTCACGATGTGGAAGAGGGTAGGAGTCAGTGGGTCAGTCAGCAGGTCGCATGTTATCTATTCTGATGACCGATATACACCTAGAAGGCTTTTCATTTATCGTAACGTGTATCTGACAGTAGAACCTATCAATCTCATACCCCTGCCACACTACGACGTTTTTCTCCAAGGCGCGTCGACGTGTGTCAGTTTTTGGCGAAACGTCGGGAAACGTCGGGAAACCGCGACGATCCACAATGCGCTTCAACGCGCGGGTTCCAATATTATGGCGACGTCAGAAGGACGTCGACAGAGCTGGAATAACGTTATGCGAATGCTAGGCAGTCGCCATGCACGCGTGACGGTCGTTCTTACACATTGCGCCAAACTGTTGCTTTGTTGTTTGACATCCTAGCTACATCTAAGATCATATGAAGACGTCGCACCAAACTTTTTTCTTTTTTCCTCACGTGTCGACACCCATTGGCCGCGCGCGAATAATGCGCCACACTGATGCCAAACTTTTTCCCCAAACCGCCGAAAAGTTGGACATGTCTCGACGCGTAGAAGAGATTTTGCACGCTGACGGCGTGCCAGCGAGAAGCATCGTAGTGTGACAAGGCCATAACATCCGCAACACAAAACTACATGTAATGGCTTTGGCCCCTGTCCACACAGTTTTCTCCCCAAGTGGCATACTACTAATGCTGGTCACAAACAACCAATCAATGCTAGCCCACACTCTACCGAATACTGCCTGCCTGGGGCATGCCAGAGAAGGGCCAGTTTGGTGGGAGTGATTCATCGTGGGAATCTTAGGTATATATATCGAGAGAGAGTGATCTGAGATTTACGTCTGCCATATGGAGGCATTGGGACAAACTACTGTATGTAGACCAACATTTTGATAGTGGTTAGTATGGTAGTATTCATACTATTACTTATATCCTATTCACATTAATTTTTATATTCACGTACTATGGACCAAATTATGTGACTACCATAATCCTGAGGCTGAAATAAAGAATTGAATTGAATTGAATATATATATGTGATATATAATTTATTGAAAGTGAGCAGAGTGACAGTTGGCTCATGGTGTAGAGGAGCCAGGGATGAGAGAATGCCCACTCCGCAATGAATAACATGGAGGTTAAGGTGGTAAGAGAGAAACATTAAGGGCTGCCGTTATTTATATCCATATACTAAATAAATACAGGCATGATCTGATGTCATTATTATATCTTGTAACAGTGTGGGACTACACTAACCAGCAATTGATCCAATTTGATACTTTTATCGGATTCAACATTGCTGTGAGGACCAAAGACTGGTCAGCTCAGTGTCCGATATATGTGACTGAGTACTGTATCGCGTCAATGAGTTGTTGGATTGGTATGCATACTTATACACATATATATGCATATATGTGAATCATAAGTGTTATACAAGTATAATTATACGGAAGCTCTCCACCTCAACTCATCCTATTCTCCACCCTCAGGGTTCATCATATTTATTGGTCATGGCCGGCCATTCTCTGACAAGCGAGAGCTGCTTGTAGCCCCACCTGTCTGTACAGGCAGTAAGTTGCTTTGGCACACGCCCTCCCTCTGACCGCAGATTATTTGTTTAATTAGTTGATCTCTAGTCAGATATTATATATATCTTCAACCCACTCATATTTGTCCTTATTCATATGTAGATATATACCCACGTATACACAATGTATATGCGGATGTAACTGAATTGCACTGTGCTGCCGCCCAGACGCTCCTGGGGGGCTCACAGGATAGTACCCTGCACAGCCACCAGGTGGGGCAGGACCCTCCCTACACCTGTTGTTGTGTTGGCTCAGTGTATCACTGCCACCCAGATCGTCCACACTTCCTTTCAAACTTTTACTAGGACACAGTCTACTTGCTACCTGGGTTCCTAGGATTCTACCTCGGATTATATACTGATCTCTTAACGGCTAACGGACGACTCCACGATCAATCGACCTGGAACAAACCATGAGCTAAACCTAAAACTTGTTGTCGACACGGTTCACTATCTATCAGCCGTGGCGGGAAAGCCGTAATGGCTCGTTTCAACGGTTAGCTGTAACCTACGTACTGACCGTGCTACGGCTACGGTTTGGTTAGAACTACAACACTCTGTGAATCGCTAACCTTGCCTACCTATATAAATATATATTACGAAAGTGTACCGTAAATATCTTTGTCGACATGGTTCTACACCTAAGCAGCTTGGCGGTAAACCCGTAACGGCTTGTTTCAACAGTTAGCTGTAGTCTACGTACTGACCCTGCTACAGCTATGGTTTGGTTAGAACTATAAAACTCTGTGAATCACAAACGCTGCCTTCCTATATAAATAAATATTTTGAAAGTGTGCCGAAAATAACTTTGTCGGCACGGTTCTACACTTACGGCGTAAAGTCGTAATGGCTCGTTTCAACGGTTAGCTGTAAACAACTTAAACAGAGTCTGTTCCCACGTTTAGGCTACGGTTACGGTAAACGTTCCAGACATCCATTTTGACGAAGTTACCTACAATTTTGATGTCGACAAGACTGACTGTCGATATGGTAATCTTTGCCATTTCTACCCGGACGATGCCAAAGGAATACTGCGCATTTTGTAGTGTCATCCACTTGGAACCCGTCAAGGACGGCTGCAGGTGCCGAGAGATGACGAAACGGATGACAAGATGGACGTCAAAACTCCACAAGATGGCGTAGGGTGGGAAATCCTTAACGGCCAAGCATGAAGCCGAGATCGACCAGGTTGTCCGGGTCAGGGACGACTGCATCAAAGATGACAAGGAACGGGAAATCCGAGCTCGCATCATCAAGCTGCGAAAACAGAAACGCCTCGCTGAACTCGAAAGGGAGGAACAGGACTTGCTTGATGACGTGGCGCAACTTTCTGCACGGATGTTGAAATGGACAGACGACATTCGATCAGACGGGACGACGGCATGAAGCTGCAGCCGGCAAGACAGCTCGCACTCGCGAGGCCGCAGTACGACACGAAGACGATCATCATCCCTGCATCGAAGAAAATGTCACCATCGACATCGGCCTCTAGCTCTACATCGTTAGACGACCGCTCTGCTAGCAGAGAGAGGAAGGCTAGAAGTAAGTGGTCGCTGCATAGGCACGCGGAGGATGGGAGGGACGTAAAGAAGCTATCGCCATTCGAACTCATAGAGGCAACCATTAACTGGGTGGTAGCCTCTAAGGTGACTGACAGCAGTAAGCTTTTGCGTATCCTCCAACATCTAGGATACATCGCGGGCAAGGCTAAGTCGGGCACTTTCCAAGAAAAAATGCACGTAAATTACGACCGTGCCATCCACAAGCTTGCTGTCTCGGAAGGATACGCGGCCTTCTCCACGGGCAACCCCGAAGTAGCCCTGAAGTACTATGCTTTCGAGCACATGAAGAAGCAGGGTGGTGGGGGAGGTGGTCACTTGGGCAGTGGTAGCCAGGGTCGGCCGAGGCAGTTGTTCATTAGGGAGGGGAAGAAGCCTTGCTTCTCGTTCAATAAGGACGAGGGCTGCAGCAGGGACGACCGCACCTGTAGCTATCGTTACTGGTGCTCCAGGTGCGGTAGTAAGGCGCACATAAGGAGTAAGTGCTCAAAGGATTAGGGATTTGTCGGCAGTCCGGCGCGGTGCTTCCTGAAATTGTGTTCAGGGGATCGTTATACCATTGTTGAGTTAGATCCTAGTGTTCTGGCAGATTGTGCTGCCTCTCCGACTCCGGCTACCACTTCCGACAACCCGCCTCTAAATTCTCCCGTGCATGTGACCTTGGGCCTTCTGCTTGTTGAACCCGTTCTTCCTGATGAACCTGTTCCTCGTGATGTAGTTCACGACCATTCACTTAAATTTGTTGGCCCCCTTAATTTGGCCGCCCATTGTAATGTCCGCATTTGTGGCACAGCCGTCAACCGCACTCTCACCAACGAATCTGGTACGGGCTCGTCGGTGAACATTGACGAGCCCCCTATTGGCGGCATGCCGCATTGCCCTCTAATTGCTTGTAGTTGGTTAACATTGTCTTGGGTGGAGGGTAGCATTCACGTAACTGCTTTCGATAAACTTGGCTCTTCTGGCAAACCCTCTGTATTAATTGTGTCCCTCGCCTGCAAGAATGCCACTTGTACATGTGTTCATTACATAGGCCCCAATAGGGCTCAATTTAAACCCTGTCGTATCATATGTGAATGCTTCTTTCACGGATCTGTCGTTGATGACTGGGAGTTCATACTACATGGCTCCCTCTTTGGGTTCAAGGTCATCAACCCCAGTTGCGCCGCCAGCTACTCGGCCCCTTCCCCGGCCTACCCGGGATGGTGCCGACAACAATTGTATCAATAAGAAGCTCAGCTCTGAGCTCAGCTGTGGTTACATTAGTCGGGCCGACTCAGCCCCTCTCTGCACTCACAATGTTTTTGCCGCCCCCAAGTCAGGCGGCGAGGGAATGCGCACCATTGTCGACTGCAGTAAGCCCAGCGACCACTCTGTGAACAGCTTTGTAGACGAGGTGTCGCATTCCTTCTGCTACCAAGGCATTGGTGACTTAGTAGATCACCTCCTTTGCAGAGACTACATAGCCACTGTAGACATTAAGGACGCCTATAGAGCCATCAATATCCATCCTACTGACCGCCCATTCCAGGCTATCAAAAGGGACTTCGGTACTGGGGGTGGGTCCAACATTGTTTTTGACAACCGACTATGTATGGGGCTCTCCTCTAGCCCCTACATTTTCAACCGCATATCAGATTTTGTTGCTCGCTGTGGCAGGCTCTACGGAGTAGTCAGATGTGTCAACTATCTGGACGACTTTGCCGTTATAGGCTCCTCATTCGAGGATTGCGCAATTAACCAGCAAATAATTTCTGCCGTCCTTCGTAGGATGGGTTTCTACTTAAGTTACCCCAAACTCTGTGCGCCTGCCCAGTGTGCAAGATTTCTCGGTATCGAAATTGACAGTGTCCTTCTCCAGCTCCGCCTTCCCCGAGATAAGATCCTTAAACTCAAAAGTGTACTATCGGGGTTCCTCGGCAAACGCAAGGCCTCACGTAAAGACCTAGAGAGGCTAGGTGGCCGCCTAGCCCATTGCACTACTGTCGTCCGGGGGGCCGATCGTTCTCAAACAGGGTCTATGCATATATATATATATGTATATAGGTGGTTGGTTGATGGAGCTTTACGTCCTGTAAACATATGAGGTCATATTAGGAGGGGTACCGATTTTTGACAGTGCCCACTAATGGTGATGTTACAGTAGGTTATAGCGCTAAAACCCTGGGAAATCAGGCCGCCAGCACCATGACCTGATATCCCACTCAGTCACATGATCCTGACACTGAGTTAACAAGTCCTTGCCATATCCTATTAATGCCGAGCGGCATGCTAAATGAAGTGATAAGTATCAATTTTGTAAGTCATTGGTTTGACTCCATTGGGAATTGAACTGCTGATCTCCCGCACAGGAGCCCTACACTGTACCGATTCGGCCACAACGCATGGTATTATTTACAGTATATGTATATCAATATATGTACATATATGTAGATATATATATATATATATAGCGCTTATACAGACCCTCTGTATACGGATGTAAGTCAGAAGGACTCCGGCTATACTACTTCTCTGCTATTACCACAATTGTGGTTCCCGGGTTCGATGCCAGGTGGACGGGCGGCGCTGCTGTCTGCGTATGCCCCCACCCAGGCCAAGGTGCACTGGACTTGCCACTTGCCTGCCAGCTGCACCCCAAGCAACACCTGCGTTGTTTTTTTTTCTTACGGTAGGGCAGTTGGCCCAGCCAGATGTCATTTGATGTGATGATTCCAATATGTCTGGTGTACCATATTGTATAGTGCATTGATTATTGACTAAATACTATTGATGATGATTGTTCATCCAATATCATGTTATGCTATTGTCATACATTACCAAGATTACTGAGAATAAATGATGTCGCCCTTATGTATAACATTACATTCGACTTCTAGCCTCCTTCGTTACATATATATATCAGTCAGTCTCATGAAAATAGGCCAATTGCTGCATGGGGCAGACGTTGTCGGCGTCGCATAGCATAAGTTGTCGGTGTTGCACACCCACTACACATCCTCCGCCGCGAATCAAACGCAATGCAAGTGTTACCATGATTGTGCACTGTCCCAAGTCAGTACTCATACTGCTATCACTCTCTCTCTAACCGGATTGACCACTCCCCTATATATATCGCTATATTTGGTAACCATATTCCAACTCCCTAAACCGAACAGCTCCCTAAATGGACCACCTGAAGTCGGTCCCAAGATCGGTCGATTTAGATTGGTTTTATTGTATACCTATAGGTTGTATATGTTTTGTAGAAAAACAAAAATGATTTAATAGAAATGTAATATGGGATTGTGAATGGCCAATTTTGGGTGTTGAGGCAGACATACATGTAGTTTGAGGAAAAATGAAAATAAATACCATTAAGACAATTATTTATTTCTGTCCACATGCACCAATTGCCCTATTTTCATGAGACTGACTCATATATATTTATATATATATGAGTCATGCATATATATATATATATATATATATATATATATATATATATGAAGAGTTCAAGCACAAATCCCTGTAAATACCAATTAAAAAATTGAAGTAAAATAACGATTTTTACCGGAAGGTAATTTAATTCTCACTAATTCAACATTGCTTGTTATAAAATGGTAATGGGGTGATGAGGAAAGAAACAGGAACATAAGAAATTAACCTTGTAAAGGTTTCACCCAAAATATTATCTCAATATTTGGATTGATGTTTCCGGGGTTTTGCACCTCAACTACTCATATATATATATATATATATATATATATATATATATATATATATATTCAACCCACTCATATTTGTTCCTTATTTATCTGTAGAATGATTTTACATATATATATATATATATATATATATATATATATATATATATACATATATAGATAGGATAAGTATTTATCGATATATAAAGGGCGGAGCGGCCTATCCTCCGTTATTGTTTATATTATCTACTGCGCAGTAGCCAACCGCGTGTGTGCGGAATTGTGTTGGTTTGGCCTAACCTTGTGCGCCAACGAAAAAAGTAAGTTGGCTTGGCCTAAGTGGGTCCCATGACTGCTTGCTACTGCAGCGCCACTTTGTGCTCGTGGCTGTGCCTCTCTGTTTGGGCCAGTGCGCACCTGCTTTTCAAACTTTATGACCGGCTGGGCAGTTGCCTAGCCATGAGACTAGTATAAAACTGTTCAACCCATATTCATGTTGTGTTTGTGTCTAGAGCATAGCCTACTTTATATATATGTAAAGAGTTCAGGCGCAAAGCCACATAAACACGAATCTAAAGATCTAGTTTAAATAAAAGATGTGTACCTGAAAATAACACCAAGTCTCACTAATTCCACTTTTCATATGATCATATGGTTATGGAGCAATGAACAAAAGAGTCTGAATATAACAAATACAATTTTTGAGGGTTTGATTCCAATGTTTATCTCCATTTTTGGATTGGCGTTTATGTGGTTTGGCACCTGAACTATTACATTATATATATATATATATATATATATATATATATATGATATATATATATATATATATATATATATATATATATATTATGTGTATACATATGTATAAGAATGATACAAATATAATAACCTGGAATTCTATACTATCCTAACACCGACCCACCAGTAATCGGCTGGTTGAGCCTCAGACTACACATCTACTGCTTAGGCTTCAACTCCGACGGTGGCGCCACCGCTCGCCTGCTCACTATCCTACTCACTTAACGTGTTTGTTCCTCTAGCCAGAGAAAATACACTCTAACCCACTATCATGTCTTCCTTTTGTTCATTATGTAGGTAAACTATTATATGTATATATATATATATATATATGTATATTCTCTAACCGCTGGAACACCTGGGATGCGGGACAGTCACGCCCCATGGGTGAGTGAAGTATATACAGCAGAGCGGGACACAGATGCTATGACAATGACAGATAATGGTGCCAGTCCATGTTTCCCAGCAATGAGCCATGCGTTCCTTTCTATTAGTATTCTAATCACCCCACACCCATCCCATAATGACAAAAGCAAAACAAAGATCAAATACAAGCATTGCAGATCAGCAAAAGAGTCACAACCTTACATCCGGCGCCGGACCATACTTAGTTATAAAAAATGTGGCAAGCTAGGTAGACTCATTCTCATTTGCTTCTTTCTGAATGTTGTTGTTGTTGTTGGTGTGTTGGGGTTTACGTGCTATCAACATCTAAGGTCACATCAGGAGAGGTACCGACTTGTGACAATGCGCAGTGATGGTGACTTTTATAGTACTGCCCCACTGGGAGACCAGGGTAGCATCACCATGTCCAGATTTCCCACTCAGTGATATTATCCTGATACTGAGCTAACCAGACCTTGCCCTACCCTAGAAATGGCGAGTGCCATGCTAGGTTTGTTTGGATAGTACGTCCTAGCAACATCTAAGGTCACATCAGGATGGGTACCTACTTGGGATAGTGTGCAATCATGGCGACCTGTATCGTGCTCCATCACAGGGAGACGAGGGTAGCATCACCATGACCTGAATTCCCACTCAGTGACATTATCCTGATACGAGCTAACGTTGCCCTATCCTGGCAGGCTAGGTAACGACAAATATACATTTTCTAAGCCATTGGTTTGATTCGGTCAGGTTATCAAACTCCCGACCTTCCGCAATGGAAACCTATGCTCTCATTGATTCCGCCATTTGTACCATTTAACAAAAAAGTAACACGCCGACTATTTCAAAACTAAACCATTCATAATCAAATATATTTAGTACCAAAGTGATATAGATCATAACGACCACTGTAATATAATATTGTAGTGGTCTGCACCAAAGACCCTATAATACTAATATGGCTCACTCAGCCTGTACTGTGTAATCAAAATGATCAAACCCACCACTTGGTGCGCTGGCTGTTCTCTTGCTTAAACAGTTGCTATATTATATGTATAAATGTATATATGAATGTGAAAGATGTGTGATGATGGTGATGCTGATCATGATGCTGATCATGATGTGTATTTGTTCATAGCAATTTCATATTGATGTGTATTCATACTTACCTATCTAATGTATAATATAATTGTATGTGTTTACATGTGAAACACCAACCAGCAGCCGGGCTGATCAAACCCACCACAAGGTGGCACTGCAAAATTTACATTACCATGGGAGAGATAGGGAGTGAGCTGTCTTAATATTATAGGGTATTTTTCTGCACTGACCTCTCAGGCAAGGAGCCACATAGACAGCTAGGTGTGGGTAGTGTGGTGACAGTATGGAGTCTTGATGAGGTAGTGGCTAGCACACTTGCCCGGAATGCAAAGTGATGTGAGTTCGAGTCCCACTCTATACACAATATTTCCCATTTTCATCACCCAACGAGACACTCTTTGACCAGTCGCTGCAAAATGCGTCAGTCTTGATTGCGTGTGCAAACATTGGGTCGTTCAAAGTAAACAGGTAGAGTTAAATCTATGAAAAAGATAATGAAATATTTGTTATTGGGTTTTTGTGGGTTGTGGGTCTATTTAGTAAAACATCGACCTGGTGCGTGATTATAATATGAACATGCGAACACAATATTACTGGTCCATGTGCGGCGCTTTGATGCAGACCCTTGTGCGTGAATATTTCATGACCACCTAATGAATCACAAGGTGGGTTCTTTATAGTGTTTACTTTACTGTACTCCATGTACTCGAGATGCATGCACCAGCTGTAGTGGACCCTGGGGGGAGGGGGGGGGGGCATAGCTGGGTTATGAATCACAATGTGAATGTGGACCACAACACACCATCTGCACAGTGTTTGTTGGGGTTTTAGGTCCTGGCAACGTAAGAGGATGAGTGATCTGCAAGGAGTGGGGCTCAGCTTAGGGGGTACAGTGTCTATCTGTGAAAGTGTGGGTCATCCTATTGATCCTGCTCAGTGCACACATTTGCAGTTTGGGCTATTTCAACCAGTTGTCCACAACTGGTCCATCAAAGGCTGTGGCATGTGCTGTGCTGTCTGTGGGAAAGTGCATATAAAAGACCCCTTGCTACTTATTGGAAAGAGTAGCCTATGTGGCAGCAGCGGGTTTCATGACGGTGCACACTCATGCTGACTTCATAGTACTGCCCCACTGGAGGATCAGGCTGCTGGGATCATGACCCAATATCCCAAACCAGCCCTTGGTTTATCCTATTTATGCCGAGCGCCAGGCTAGGTAGCGACAAGTATCAACTTGATAAGTCATTGGTTTGATTTGGTCGGGGTTTGCGCCAACAACCTTTCATGCGCCTGTGAACATTGAAGTCATGCCATGCACCTACTCCTATGGGATTATGCTAATCATGATTTTGGAGTTACCCTTCGCTACTCATGAGTTATCTTTCTAGGTTTCATTATTGTGGCAACATTGTATGTCTACCAGGATCTAAGATAGATAAATTAGGTAGAATTAAATCTAGATGAGTGTTTTTGTTTCGAAAGTGTGATGCTTTCATCCAACTAGGCGGCTTTAAGAACATCTCCTCTAGCTCCCAGCTAACAAAGAAACGTCATACTGACGTCAGCATAACGTTATAAAATGGTACAATAACGTTATACAAAATGTCATATAAACGTTATTTTGTATGGAGTAAAAAACGTTAGCTAACGCAAAACACATCATACTGACGTCAGTATGATGTTATAAAATGGTACAATAATGTTATAAAAAATGTCATATAAACGTTATTTTGTATGGAGTAAAAAACGTTATATAGCATTATTTTATAACATTATAAGACATTTTTATCATCAATGTGACGTTTTCATATAACATTGCATGTTAAACATTAATGGAATACTCATAGCCATGTATGCAAGGCTAAACAATGTTCTTAATGGGTACTTGCTGTGATCCTTGATTTTGGTTTCCCTGCACTGGTCCTTCGTAAGTTGGTCACTTACTTTTCTTGAATGTCACTTTAATGCAGGTTAATTTCCCATTAAATGGTCATAAGATGGTTGGCCCAGATAATTCGGTCCTCATCGCCAAATTTGTAATGACAATCACATCATTATCAACTAGATTAAGTTGGATTAGGTCTTTATAATCTCTTCCAAGATGGCAACCCTCTGTCTCAAACACAATAGACCACACATTATTCCAATACATCTTGTAACATCAGTCTAACGTTACAATGGCATTATAATTACTTAATTCAGCTGCAGTAGAACCTGTTTTTTCGTAGTTCTTATTAAAATTGCTCAGTCCCCTAAAGCGATTACATTTTCGGATTGAAAATATTCACCTAGATTTGCTCTTAAATATGTTAATTTACATAGTGGTACATAGCGGGAGAGTATTGAAAACCTACGTAAGTCCTGCGCGTGCCGGCCTATCATGACCTTTGGTGACCTATCGGGTGTTTTTGAGCATATGTGTAACCTATGAGGAGCGTACAAGGAGCGTACGAGGAGCTTACGAGGAGCGTATGAGAGCGTACTGTGACATTTTTTGACGGTTTTGATTGGCATATGGAAACTATGCGTAGTGTATGCGTAGCGTACGCGTAGCGTATGCATAGCATATGAGCATATGAGTAGCGTATGAGTCAAGATCGATGTCGAGACCTATGGCATATGCTTGGAATATGCTGTGCATATGATGTGCATACGCTGTGCATACGCTAGGAGTACGCTCCCATATGTAACTCGTAGGTTATGCGTACGCTACATACGCTAGAGATACGCCGGTGATGCAAGTTGAGCGTATGTGTAACCTACGCCGGCACACCCCTAGTGTACGAGGAGCGTACACCGGCATACAAGGAGCGTACACCGGCGTACAAGGAGTGTACACCAGCATATGAGTAGCGTAGAGTAGCATATGAACCATACGCTCCCATAGGTCGATATTTTGTTAGCATGCACAAACAAATTTGGACGGACAGACCGGAGAAAGCATATGGTGGTGTACAACGGCATATGCTGGCATAGGCCGGCACATGACGGCCTATGTATAGAGTATGCGTAGCGTATGCATAGCGTATGGTGGCATATGGCGGCGTATGCCGACATATATGACGTAATGCGCCTACGCCGCCGTATGCTCCTGCAAAAACACCTAATGTGACAGCCCCTTTAGTCAATTTAATAGAACGTGGTAGTGATGAAGACTATGTTTTCAGACTTTTGGGATGTATGTCAAAAGTTAACTTAGCATGTTTGCACTTCAAATAGTTCAAAATTTAGGCATTCAAAACATAGACATAACACAAAATGACCTACCCCATGAACCACTGGAGAAGAAAGCCATTACAGAGTTTTGGTAAGTGGACATATTACCCATCAAGAATTGTAATCACGGACCAGGAAGCTTCGAGGTAGCTCTGAGATAATGTGCTTGTAAATATTACTAACGAATCATTGTAAATATAGTTTATTCATTGAATAAAGTCTGTTGTCAGCGCCGTGGCACTGGTCTTCCAGCCATGTGACAATACAGTTATTTACAATATATGCAGCTAGCCCAAATCAGCTGAAATAACAATATCAAACATTCAAAGACTTACATATGGTATAGTTTGACATTTCACATACAAAAATAGCAGTTCTATGTTGTATTCCTACACACTTGATACATACATGTGTATTGATTAGACCTTGACATTGTACATGTTAAATTTAACATGGGTAATTCACGGGCGGGGATGAGACGGCGACACTGGGCTACCAGGCGCAAGCCTCCTCCACCCCCACCATTTCGGGTTCGAACCCGGGACCCCCCACGATGGGCACCGCCCTGCTCCCCACACCCCTCCTCCCCTCACCCCGGCCACCCCTCCATAATGGACTCGCCTAAGTCGGCGACCGAACGGACACTGAGCTGCTCGCCACTCAGCGACCACCCGCCATCCAGTCAACCACGCCTTAAATTTACCCCACCCACCCACACCAATGAGATGGGTTTGAGCCGGGAGGGTTGTAGGATTCGGGTAAATGCTGGCCTGGTCATCGGTCTTTGTCTGGGCCGGGAAGAGCATCACCTTCCCCCATTGAGGGCGGGAAACCTGGCACGAACAATTGACGCCGAACCTCCGCTGCCACCCTTCAGCAAGGACACTTTCTGGCACCATAGCCGACTCATAGTACATTAAGTGATTAGCCCTAACATTGTAGATCCATTTCCATGATTATTGACTAGCCTGTTACTAGATTATTATTCATCAAATAAACGCCATTATAACCAGTCGAGTCTCCGCCTTAGTGAATTACGGAGTGGTTAGGTGCATAGTTTCCCTTCATAGGTTTGTATGCCTACTATGTTGTGAATTGCAGAACTATCATGTTGTTGGAGTTACATTTTGAGATGGAGTGAGTGTTACTAGATGACAGTAAACCCACAAACTAATGACTAAAGCTGTTCAGCATTGAAAACAAATTCTATCATGAACTTTATATGTTATGGACAGGTTAAATAAACCATCTTTAACGAAATCATAATAATAAAATAAATGTTACTAAATAACCCATCCTTAACGAAATAATAATCATAAAATAAATGTTACTAAGTAAACCATCCCTTACAAAATCAGCAATAAAATAAATGTTACTAAGTAAACCATCCTTAAGAAAATCATATAATAAAATAAATGTTACTAAGTAAACCATCCTTAACGAAATCATAATAATAAAATAAATGTTACTACGTAAACCATGCTTAACAAAATCATAATAATAAAATAAATGTTACTAAGTAAACCATCCTTAACGAAATAATAATCATAAAATAAATGTCACTAAGTAAACCATCCTTAACAAAATCATAATAAAATAAATGTTACTAAGTAAACCATCCTTAACGAAATAATAATAATAAAATAAATGTAACTAAGTAAAGCATCCTTAACAAAATAATAATCATAAAATAAATGTTACTAACTAAGCCATCCTTAACAAAATAATAACAATAAAATAAATGTTGGGAATGAGCGGGGTCGCTCATTTGGACTCATTGCTGGGCATGGTGGAGAGGTGAGGCTGCTACCCCCCACCCACAAGGGGCGGGGGGGGTCCATGGGGTTGGGGGGGAGGGAGCCCCAACACCCTCACACTCCCTCCACCAATCACAACACAACCCAACTCAGCCAATCATATCACTCCGGCGACCGGAGCCCGGCGCCACACACCACAATGGTGTCAGTCTGCAGCACCGCCTCTGACTGACCACTACTCCACCCCCTTTTCTACCCACCCACCCACACCTGCAATCTAATTGGCACATCCAATTGAACATCAACTCAAAACTAAACTAAAAAACATTTAGACAAGGAAGTCCATTAACGACTCAATTGTCAACTGTCCAATTGACAACCGCGCAATTGACAAAAACACACCTCAAAAGTGCCATCCGCACCTTACAAGGATTATTCTATTCACCTTCACATATTCACTGTTTACTTGTACTTGTTCATCATATCTTACCTTACTTATAACTATCTTATCTTATATCTTAACTTGTCCATATGTTGCATCTCTCATCTCATGCTTTTATGTTATCACTGCATGACCTTATGTCGGCCACGGCCCGTCGTCAATCCACAATGTACATGCCCATTGCGGCCCGGGGGCCGCAACCGAATAAAAGCCATGTTTCCCCGACCAGCCTCATCGTCTTCTGTGCCCGTGAGCAATGATTACTAAGTAATGCATCCTTAACAAAATCATAATAATAAAATAAATGTTACTAAGTAAACCATCCTTAACAAAATCATAATAATAAAATAAATGTTCTGAAGTAAACCATCCTTAACAAAATAATAATCATAAAATAAATGTCACTAAGTAAACCATCCTTAGCAAAATCATAATAATAAAATAAATGTTACTAAATAAGCCATCCTTAACAAAATCATATAATAAAATAAATGTTACTAAGTAAACCATCCTTAACAAAATCATATAATAAAATAAATGTTACCAAATAAGCCATCCTTAACAAAATCATATAATAAAATAAATGTTACCAAGTAAACCATCCTTAACAAAATCATAATAATAAATGAAATGTTACTAAGTAAACCATCCTTAATGAAATACTAATCATGAAATAAATGTTACTAAGTAAACCATCCTTAATGAAATCATAACAATATGAAGTGGGCGTGTCTACTGGCGTTGAGCAATTTGCGCACTCGGTCCATGGGCGCGCAAATTGCTCCCGCTTGTGCATGCGATGGTTTGCGGGGGTAAAGCGTTGCTTGGCGACTAGCTATGCAATGATGGAAAGTCGGGCGTTCGGGGCCTGACCCGGCAGACGTGTTTTTGCATGCTCTGTCATTTCAGCCGATATTTGGTCTTTTTATTATCTAAATTCTAAAACTAATGTAATCAAATCATACGGGAGGGAAAGGGAGTTATTTGCTTCTTTAATAGATATGCATATTTCCCTGGTATCCTTGTTAGTTATGGTAAGAATAAAGTCGTGAGCTCTTGTGAAGGTGGATTGGGACGTTCCTTGCATTCTTTACTATCCTCCAGTATTACTGTAGATTAACCGCTATGGAAAACCTGATATTCGATTGTTTTATATGTAATTAGGGGCCTTAAGCCTAACCAAGCCTTATGCAGTTACTTCACCCATCTGCGGGAATATAATGACAAAACCCTAACCGAATTAACGTAGTGTTACTTTAGGGCGGAAATTAACGACATTAACATAGAACGGACTATCCGTGACAGCGGCGTCATCTCTAGCTGGACGCGTACTTCTGGAACATTTCGTTAACATAAATATATAACACCCCAAAATGCGAAGGGGACAGCTAGTTAGTTGAAATAACCTAATTTATAGATCTAGAGATACTTTAGGCCGATCAATGCGCTCGATGGCAAATTGCGTATGTAGACGAAACTCTGGCTGTCCGCCTTTAGCGCGGGGAGGACACCGACGGCGATGGACTAACTGCAGACGGGACGAGGAGCCGCAGCAGCCCGCGGCAGGCCCCGGAAATTCACATGGAAAATATTACATAATATTACATAAAATTAACACGTTAGGCTCGCCTTAAGCGGGGCAGATTAGCCGAACGGTTAAAAATACAATGAATGTTACTAGGTAAACCATCCTTAACAAAATCATTACAATAAAATAAATGTTACTAAATAAACCATCCTTAACGAAATAATAATCATAAATACATGTTACTAAGTAAACCATCCTTAATGAAATCATAACAATAAAACAAATGTCATTAAGTAAACCATCCTTAACAAAATCATAATAATAAAATAAATGTTACTAAGTAAACCATCCTTAACGAAATCATAACAATACAATGAATGTTACTAAGTAAGCCATCCTTAACGAAATCATAACAATAAAATAAATGTTACTAAATAAACCATCCTTAATGAAATAATAATAATAAATAAATGTTTCTAAGTAAACCATCCTTAATGAAATCATAACAATGAAATAAATGTTACTAAGTAAACCATCCTTAACGAAATAATAATCCTAAAATAAATGTTACTGAGTAAACCATCCTTAATAACAATAAAATAAAGGTCACTAAGTAAACCATCCTTAACAAAATCATAATAATAAAATAAATGTTACTACGTAAACCATCCTTAACGAAATAATAATCATAAAATAAATGTTACGAAGTAAACCATCCTTAATGAAAGCATAACAATATAATGAATGTTACTAAGTAAACCATCCTTAATGAAATCATAACAATAAAATAAATGTTACTAAGTAAACCATCCTTAATGAAATCATAACAATAAAATGAATGTTACTAAGTAAACCATCCTTAACGAAATCATAATAATAAAATAAATGTTACTAAGTAAACCATCCTTAATGAAATAATAATCATAAATAAACATTACTTCAAGCTAAAGGAAAGTATGTCATAGTGATCAAATTAAATATTTACCAAAATAACATTACCAAACGACAACAACTCAAAGCCATCCAGGTGGTCAATTTTTTGTGTTTATTATATTAATCAGTTCACTGAACGTTGCCCACCCTGATGGCTTTGAGTTGTTGTCGTTTGCTAATGTTATTTTGATAAATATTTAACTGTATTGATGGCAATTTATACATGGGAGCCTCCTTGATAGTTAGAAGATCCTCTACAAGCCTGACTTTGTAAGGATCTCACACAAGAACAAACTATGTGACATTAAGAGATTCGAATTTCATCAAAGTAAAGCGCTCAAATGAAGTCAATGAGATCAGTTTAAGAAATTAGAATCATGCAAATAGTTGCACCGACAGTCAGACAGTGAGCATAGCCAATTGATTGGCAAATTGGTGGTTTTCTACCGATGGAATGGAGTACGCTGAAATCTCGTTATAAAGCGCTTGTTTGGGTCCATGAAATGTCATCACGAAAACAGACAGTGAGCATTGCTAATTGATTTGCAAATTGGTGGTTTTCTACCGATGGAATGGAGTACGCTGAAATCTTGTTATAAAGCGATCATTTGGGTCCATGAAATGTCATCACAAAAACAGTGGGGTCATGCTAAATCAGAGTTCAGTTTGCTGAATTGCCATTGAATTAAAGAATTCTGGGTCGAATGCACCATTGCGTTTCTTTGTTTCTTTTGGTACATTAGTTGTTTAAGTGGGGGAAATTTCAATCGCGGACGATTGGTCTTCCTCATTCCACCGCTCCTTGCCCTATCCTAATAATGCTGAGCGCCTGGCTAGGAAGCGACAAGTATAAATTTTAAAGTCATTGGTTTGACTCGACCAGGATTCAAACCAACGATCCCATGATCTACCAACACGGGAGATGGATGCTGTAACTCATTTGGTCATTTTACTCATTATATCCAAATTTGTGTAAAATCGGGGCACGTAAAATCGGGGCGCATACAAACAGGGGAATGTACAATCAGCGTTTCACTGTGTGTTAAATGTCAAATTGGTGGTTTTAAGGGCGGTGATGAATGGAACTCCCAACATCTCCCGACCAACCACTGCAGGGACAAATAGTTTGCGCCTGTCTTGACATGTTCTTGCCAGTGCGAGACCTCTATTTGCTCCCCGAGAGAGTGCTGCTAGTAACTTACGAAAGCCAGCAGCATTTAAACACTTTGCAAACAGCTTTTATGAAATGCACAACTGCATGCAATAGTGATGGTTAAGAAATAAAAGCAATCTTTGTCGCATTGCGACTGACAGCATGATGATGATGATGATAAAGGTCAAGTGTTTGAAAGTGATGTAGGGCCCCGATTGAAGAGCCCGACGACTACAAAAGGAGGAGCAGATGCTGAAGGATCATTTCAAGTTGCATAATCTGATAGCTAGAGCCTTATAATTGCTCCCATTTTCTGAGATACACATATTAGATTGATCCTTCTGGTCTAGTTTCATTTAGTTTTGGTTTGGGTTTGCTCGGGAGTAAATATTATTCTGCTGAATAGGTTCTTTTCTTAGTGCTGAAGCACTGGTCTTCCATAAACACTATTTTAATTTGAGATTATTTACACAAGAAATGGTGCATAGAGTATCTATGCATTAAAGTAAGCTAACAGTATACGTTTAAAACACGAGGAGGTAGGATAATGCAAGGCATGTTGGTCTATTGGGAACCCATATTATATAGACAACATGGTACCTCTGCTACTTATATAGTTGCTCAGCACTATAAAGCAAGGCTACAAAGCAGTAAGTCTCCTAATATCACATAAAATATTCGTAGGACAGGAGCCCCCAATAACTAACTGACCCCTTAGCACATGTCCAACACGCTCCACTTGGTGTTGATATGGACAGTGCGCCGAATAAATGTGAAATATCAAGGAATTATATTGAATCTGTTGAACGGCGTTATTGGCTGTGCTTGGAACACAGCGGTCGTCAGTTTGAGCACTTGTAAACATGCGTTTATCCAGTTATGCATTTAACCATTAATCTTGTTTCTATGTCCACAAATAACACATTTATTGTCCTTTAATGAGTGATTAAATCGTGTTGGGGCACCTGATAACGGGAATACTCTTTGAGATATAACTAATAAGTGCACCTTTTAATTATGTATTATTGTATATTATACCATTCACTGCGGGACAGCATTGTCGGTGATGCTAAGGCATCGCGGGTAATTGGACACGCAAATACAGCCAAGCGCCAGTAACTAAGGCTGCTCTGTTATGTTGCCGACTAGCAGCTCCTTACTGAACTAACCTGAACTATATACCATTAATGCCGACTAGGGGGCTTTTGGCACTTCCAACACATGATCGCCCAGTAAACAAGGCGACTGCGCCTCGACCTATATCGTAGTAATGAACTAAATTACGCCACATTTCGGCCCAATAATAACAGCGACTGCTAGCTTTAGATATTTCACTTTCGACATGGGAGCCACGCGGACAACAACTGCCTTAAATTGCTATCCCATCCACCCCACAATGAGAAGGGGATATAGGGTTATAAGCATGCCTAAGCCTCATCGACATAACATAAACTACCCAAGAGACTGTACTGATGAAAGAACTGAAATTGTAATAAAGAGCCATAACTATATTTGCTGTGTTTGTGTTTCTAATTACAAATCGACACTGGTGCCACCACCTGGCCAGTTCTGCTACCCGCCCCTTCACTCATAGCAACTCCATGTACAAATGTGAGCTTGAACGGACTTACACGCTGCCGTTCGACCCCTTGTGTTGCTCAGTTAAATAGCCTGTCATTGGAAGAGAGGATTCATGCCAACATATCTCTGTGCAGTTTATGAGACCGTACATGGACACTGAAGTTTGTGAATTGAACATCCCTAAATAATTGTTTCCCTGTTTAAGCAGGGTATGGCCATATTTTAAAAAAAAAGTAACTTTCTCAGTTTAATCTGTGTATTGCCATTTAAACAAAAAATAGTGTACGTTTATCAACTAAGAAGCGCTAGATGCACTCTGGACGCACCAACTACAGATCTTTATCTTCCTGCTCCATCGTCACATGTCTATCCCATCACCGATCAATAATACCTCTTTGCCCAGCGCCCAAAGCAACAGAATTGGGTCCACGTCCAATCAATAATTTCAACATTTTTATTTTTCCACGGCCGCAACCCACTCTCCCACCGCCCCCGCCCCGGCCCCTCTCCATCCACCCCCCACCACTCCCGCCACCTCCACCGCCTCCGCCACGCAACCGCCCCCCCCCCATCCCCGCACACTCCCCCCCCAGTCCCTCCAGGCAAACGATGAGCACTATAATCTACAAAAGGGGACATGACCGAGTGTGTGTCGGGGCGGGGGCGGGGTGGGGGAGGTGGCGTGGTGGTGTAGGGAGCGTGGTAGTGGAGGGTGCGGGGGGGAGGAAAAAGGCGGGAAAATATGATCGAACCTGGTGTCCAATTTCCCGCTTGATGCGTATGAGTTTGATCACGCTTTGAGGCACCAGGAGGAGTGTACTGTGTGACCTTGGTGGTGGTGATAAGGAGGGAGGAGGGGGGGGGGGTGGTGGTGCGGGGGGATTGGAGGGGTAGACTCGATGAGGATCAGTTTGTGGGGGTGGTGGTGGTGGTGGGGTTGGATGAGTAGGGTTAGTTTGTGGCGTTTTGTGGTCGCAGATGGTTGTTCTCTTCTTTGTTTTTCTGGTCATCAGATTGCTGTCACCTAATTTGATGAGGAACCCGTCAGACGGAATGGACGCTTCTTGGTGGTACTTTAGTGTGGGGTCTGTATTAACGAACGCCCACATCAGTACCCTCCTCAACTTGAAGGTTATGGCTATGGGTATGGTTGTAATATATGAGTAAAAGTTATCCAGGCATGAGCAGAGAACAGTGAATAAAGTGAATAAAGCATTCAGTATCCAGAAGTCAAAGTGTTGAGACGTCATACTTTCACATGGTGTCAGATAAGGACAATACCACCTGCACTGACACAGCCGGGCCTCAGAGTGCCAGGTCAGCTCATCCTCTGCAACAATGCACAATCAAACTGGAAACCACCTCTTTCAATTCACAGTTGCATTAGAGCCGCCACCTGTTCTACCAACATTATTCCAAAGGACGCAACTTTTGGCACCATGCTGTCTTTGCGTATGTTCCCATGGTTACGATTGTTATTGACCTCTATATTTATTGGCATATATTTTGTCAGTGACCTTTGACGTTATGTGTAAGAAGATGACTTCCTGATATGGGTGAACCTTATATTGCTGCGGTAAATAGACTTTATTCATCGAATAAAGTATTTTGTCACCGCCGTGGCGCTGGTCTTCCAGTGATGTGACATTTTATTTATTTTTTTTTTTTGGTAAAGTATTTATTCATCTGAATATGACATTTGTCAGTGCCGGAGCACTGGTCTTCCGGCCATCTTACTATCGGAATTGACATTTTAAATAATCTAAGTTTGATCAGTGCTGTATTAGTCACAGCACCGATCGTGTAGAATTAAGGGAGTGGCTCCTGCTGTATAATGTACAGCACCAGTCACTGCGGTTCATACAAAAATGGGGAGCAGCACCGAGTAGAAGGTGTATACTCGGGGCGACTCAAACAATCGTTGTGGGTTACATTTTTCTCTTATAAAACAAGCTAAGTTTATAGTTGTCAAGGCATTTTGTCTGTCTTATGTAATGTTCAATGTGTTTAAACAGATTGATAGTTGTGTAGGATGTTCGGTGTGTTGTTGGTTTGTTCATGATGGTTAAGGGTGGTGGCAGGGAAGGGGGGGGCCCATTGGGGTGGGTGGCAGGGGAGAAAAACCCACAGGAGAGCAAGCGAGGACGCGGGGGGGCAGGAGCTCAGGGCTTTGCTAGTAATTACTACAGTAGTCATTCAAGGGCCTGAATAACCAGGTGGGCTTTATATGCATTTTTGAAGGCTAGTATTGTTTCTGTTTCTCTAACTCTTATAGGGAGGTCATTCCACATGACACTACCTTTGTAAATTGGTGCTCCCTTATATTTATTTGTTGAGGGGTGTGGTACATTGAGCAGGGTGGAGGCTCCTCTTCTTGTTATTCTATTTGTGCGGTCAATGAATTTTTCATCTTTTGCACGTTTGTGCATTAGTGCCATCAGGTGTAGGTCCCTTCGCTCTGAGAGAGTATCCAATTTTGCTTTCTTGTGCAGTTCAGCCACACTGAGTATCTTGCCTTGGTAAACTGTTCTCAGTGCTCGGTTCTGAATTCTTTGCAGTTTGGTCTTTTGTTGTTTTGTTAAGAGTTCATATATGATGTCATTGTAATCTATAACAGGCAATAGTGTAGTCTTGTACAGGAGTAGTGCAGTGTTTTCACTTATGAATTTCCTTAATTTCCTAAAAGTTGTCAGTTTTATTGCCAGTGTTTGATTCAGTCTTGCCAATTGTCGATTCCCATTTAGAGTGGAGTCTAGAGTTGTGCCCAGGTATTTGTAGGAGTCCACTTCACGAAGTAAGGTACCACCCATTTGTAGTTGGATTTGAGGGGCTCTCGTTTTTCTCATTTTCGCCCCATAGATCACATACTCTGTCTTGGCACTATTTACTGTTAGTTTATTTTCATGGCACCATGTATTCACCTTATCTAGCACCATGTCTGTCTGGGCTGCAGCTGCCACAATATCTCTATTGTGTACTGTGAGTGCTGCATCATCAGCAAATAATGTAAATGTTGCTCTTTCAGATACTAGTGGTAGGTCATTAATAAAGATTAGGAATAGCAGGGGTCCTAGGGTGGAGCCTTGTGGCACCCCTGTCTTGACCCTACCGGTGGTGGACTCATTGTTGTTTAGTTTTGTGCACTGCATCCTGTTCTTGAGATAATTTGTGAAGAAATGATATGCTTTGTTGCCTAATCCAGCTCTTGCTACTTTCTGCATCAGGATCTCGTGGTCAATTGTATCAAATGCCTTCCTGAAATCAAGGAAGACACTGATCGTTAGTTCACCTTTATCCATGTTGCCCAAAAGTTCATCCAGTATAGATGCCAGGGCCCCTGTTGTGGATTTGTTCTTTCTAAATCCATTTTGCTGGTAGGTCAGGTAGTTGGATGATTCAAGGAATGCTTTACCTTGGTCATGTATAATCTGTTCAATAATTCTTCCTGGAAGTGGCAGGATTGAAATTGGTCGCAGTTCACTGCAGTATCTTGGGTTATTGGTCTTGGGGATTGGGGTGACTGTAGCTACCTTCCATGCATCGGGGAAGATGCCTGTTTTAATTATTAAGTTGTAGATATGTGTGAATTCCCTAATTAATGTTGTTATTGCCATCTTTATCAGGGCAGTACTGATGTCTTTTATACCAGACGATTTATGGGATGATATTTGATTTGTTCTGTCTAGGATTTCATCACAAGATGTTTCTTGGAGATCATAGTTGTGGTTATTTAGTTTGGCTTGGTAACATTTTTGTTGGGCTGTTCCTCGGTTAAATTTACTGGCTAACCTTTCTCCTATCTCGATGAAATAGTTATTGATTTCTTCTGTAAGTAGGTTATCAGGTATCACATTGCCAGATTCTTCATTGGAAAGGCTACTAATTTTGGTCTGGTTTTCTGGTTCAATCTGTTTGAGTACATGCCAGCATTTGTTGGCATTGTTTCGATGTTTGTATAGTTGGTCTTGGAGGAATCTTGCTTTGGCTTTTCTGACTTCATTTCTTGTTTTCCTGGTCATACATTTGGCTATGAACTCATCACCAGGGTCTTTAGATATTTCAAATTTGTGTCTGAAGTAGTCCCTGTCTTGTTGTAGTTCTGTTAGTTCATCACTAAGGTACCCAGCTGTGTTAGTTCTAATAGTGAGCTCTACTAGTGGGCAGTGCATGTCAGCTGCTTTTGGTATTGTTGTGTTAAGCATTTCCCAGCATTTGTTTGGGTCTTGTTCCACTAGGAGCTCTCTTTGGTTGAATTCCTGCAGTGAGTTTTCCATTTCTCTCTGATCGCAGTTTCGGTATGAGCGTCCCCAGTAGGTGGCAGATCTCTTGTCATTCCTTATTTTCTTTTTTAGTATGTATATTGGTTTGTGGTCACTTATATTATAGTTGATATCTCCTGCATTGGTGCAGTGCTTAATATTGGTGAATGCTAGGTCTATTGTTTTGTCAGAGGTTCTGGTTATCCTGGTTGGTTTGTGTATCATTTGCTGGAGCTCATGATCTGCAGCAAATTGTTTCAATGTTCCCCACAGAGTCTGTTTCTTTTCATTGTAATCCACATTAAAGTCTCCTAGTATGAGTATCTCATATTTGTCCATGTCGGTTATTTGTCTCATGGATTCATTTAGAAGGTCAATTCCTTTATTTAGATTGCCATCTGGAGGCCTATATATTTTGCCGATGAGTATACTCTTGGTGTGGGGTCTGATTACAATTGCCCATTGTAGTTCGATGTTGCAGTTGGAGAGGTTAAGGTCCTCATATTTCGATGTATCAGTATGCAGCTCATTTTTTGAATATATTCCCAGTCCACCTCCTTGTTTAGTTTGACCATCTGGCCGCTTGGTTTTTCTGTCGGCTCTCATGAATTGGTAGCCTGGTACACTGGCTAGTCTATCTTCCATGTGACTGTTGAGCCATGTTTCCGATATTGTGAAGACATCAAATCCTGACTCAGGTAGGTCTATCCTTAGCTGGTCAATCTTGTTGGGGAGACTTCGTATGTTTAGATGGCCAATCTTGAAGCCTGGTTGGCCCTTCAGTTCAGTCAGAGGAAGTGCAGTAAAAGTAGGTGGCCCATCAACCACCAAACCCAGGTCCTCACAATCGCTCTCCCGTGCACGCAACCCCCCCCCACACCCAAGGACCCACCAACCCCCATGTGTGTAAATATTGGTGACTGTTGTATTGACATGTTTATTTGTTTATCTTAGTGAGCGTTGAGTGTTTATCTGGGCTGAGAATTTGTATCTTAACTTTTTAAATTATATTTATGCTCTTGTATCTCATATCATGTGCATTCTTGGTGTGTTTTGTGTGTGCTTGGTGCTCTCATGCAGTAATGTCCATAGTAGCAGGTACTCAAAGCTGTTTTCTATACATGGTAATACTGTAGCTGGCAGTAAGAGGAAAATCAAATCTCAACCTCTCATCACCAGCCCAGTACAGAAGCGGCGGAACCGTCCCGACATGCAACAATGCATCGATGGCAATGATGCCTCTACCCAGGACCCACAGCCAGCAGCGATCACTGACAATTGACATGATTTATACATTGTGAACATTGACAATATGACAACAGGAGAACATTGTCAGGGAGAACCACCACCACACAGCAATCAGAAGTTCAGTATACTACCAGATAGCCTAATCCCCACAAGTGGTACAACGTCCACTCCATGGAACATCGCATTGATGGCTATGATGTTTTGCCTAAAAGGCACTGGTCACTGGAGCAGGCAGGGGCAGGATATCACCTATGACAGATTTGGGGGTCACGATCCACAGGGTTGCCTGGATATGGGGAATGTTGTTCCCTGGTAGTCAGTTTCGTATTGTCTGTGATATAGGTCATGGTCACAGTGGTAACAAGGACAGTATATGGGCCCCATAAGTTAGAAATAGGCCAGTTTTCCCACTGATAGTACACTGTGGGCCTTATAAATCTGTGGTCCCTTGTAATGAAAATAGTCTGTCCTGGGAGGGTTCAGTCCGACCAAGCTCTGCTGTTTCCCTTTGTGAGATGAGGAGCTGGCGTTGGCTCAGTGCAATTGTTGGTGTGCTGATGGGCGGTGGCAGTGTCCTCTGGTACTGGTCATGGTGGCACTTGGCATCCTCGGCACCAGTCGTGGTATCACGCTGGTGAGTGAGGTAGGGGGTCGGGGCGAGTGCTGGTCAAAGACAATCATAAGGAGAGACATTGGCAGTTCCTTAGGATACAGGACGGGGGCGTGTTCTTCACATATGGTATAGTTCAGAAAAATAGTTCAGTAAATCATTGCCCACATTTTCAGTTAGGTAAGGTTTCAGGTCAATCTACCAGGCCTGTCCAGTCATTATTAGTGTAGTGTTCCTTTTGTATTTTCTATCAGTACTATCTTATGTCAAGGAAAGCTGCCATTTATAGCAGTGGAATTAGCTGTGAGATCAATTGAAGGATACTCAATATGTTCTCCAAACAAAGGACTGGTTGCTCTCAGATTCTCAAATAGAACCAGAGAGATTAATTTTCTTAAGGTTTGATCAAGGGTGGTTAGTGAAAAATAGCACAATTTGCCAAGTTTGATGTCAAACCGCTTGACAAATACTTATTTATTTGTAAGGTCTGAATAAAATTGTTATTAGAATTTTTACTAGAATTATTAAGTTAAATGGATAATGATGTGATTAGAATGCAATTTGCCTTTGGCAGGCAGCCTCAAGCATCATGATTGAAGCATCTGCAGAATCATGAAAAAGAAATACTTGCAATTAATGGCAAAAACTACATATTACGAAATTCATAACTCAGGGACTAATAGATCAGATTTCCATTATTATACTCATGTGACTGTCTCAAAAGGTGCCAAGCATATGGGACAAAGCCTTGTCCATTGCAACAATCAACACACTATCTGCTTATGCAATTTCCCAGGATAAATTGGCATTTCATTATCCCAATAGAATACATATTCATTTGAGTCAAATGTCCCCATGTTTTCAGTGTAACCGTTTCTGTGTTGTTTTGTGTCAATCACTACAATGGACAAAAGAAAAAGAAGAGTTATCACCATCCGAAACAGGCCCACACCCGCAATCAGTATTACACCATAAGAGTTTCCTAGCTGTACCATTTGCAACTAACTCAGTGAAAAGAAAATTCAGTCTGGAGTACATAGCATTAGATGGTTTTAGTCATACTTAACTTCTCTTCCTTCATTTCGACATCTGCTGTTTTGGCCGGTGTTCACCAGCATTCTGGCACAGCCACGTTGTTTGGTGCTAGGATCATGTTTGTTTTGCTGGCTGGAATTGAGATGGGGGGGGGGGAGACTTGGCAGTACCTCGCTTATGAGTGTGGAAGGGGAGGGGCAATGTTCTATGTTCATTCTTTTGTCTGGTATATTGTATTTAATTTCAAGGTGATGGATAGTGGGAAATCTTGCTGCTACCATGACTGATTATCAATATTGTATGCTTTAATGTGAGTTGGATTAATAGGGGGGGGGGATATAGAGTAAGTTCTTGCATGAAAATTAGTCTGACCCAAATCATTATTCGAGCATGAATAGCTAACTTTAGTGTCCCATCTCAGCATCTATATTATCGTCGCCTCACTTAGCATTGAATCTACTGTGGCAACAGGAGACCCTCTCCCATGAATTTAAAGGGTGTTGAAAGTGCCTGGCGCCAGGCACATAGAGGGTATCTGCCAGCACATATGTATATTTGCTGTTTAGTCCTGGTTGTTTGCTTCCCTGAGGCTGTCCCTCTTGGACACAAGCACCTGGCCTAGTTTGTTCAAGCCACTATAGGCCCTATCTCTCAGTGCTTTGCTATGGAGTGTTGCACCTATCCCATAGTAAGCATTGTTGGTTGCTTCATTTAGCTTCAAGTTCCCTGTGGCCTCAAGCATATCTGCCAGGTCAGGGTTCTGGTCAAATTTCTTGTTTATGATTGTTGTTAGCAGAGTCTCTCTTCCATGGCGCCATTCAGCGGTCTCCGGGATCTGGTCCGCAATACGTTTGGCTTCCAGTGGGGTCTGCGCGGTCATTACCTGATTTAATTTGATGGTGTCTTTTGCCAGGCGACATTTTGTTGCCTGAAGGAAGTGCTCAGCAGTCTGGTATATTTCATTTTCATCGCTGATTGGAGAGGGGTAGAAATTGGACAGGAACGAATGCTCTGAGTGGAAATAGAGCTCTCCCAGAACCTCCACTGTCTTAGCCTTGGCCAAGGAGTACTTTTCGGGTAGGATGTCATTGTGTCTGAATTTCTGTCCATCTATGATTATTCCATCACCATGTACTCTAACTTCTGAGCCCATAGTTCTGGCCAGGGTTGCCACCGACCTGAAAACGTCTCTCTTTTTACGGGTGCCAAGCGTCACATCGTCATTGAGGTAGATTCCTGGGAATCTGTCTGATTTGTTCAACTTTGTCCGTGCATAGAAGACTGCATTCCTGAATTGGACTGATCGAAAGGTGACCATGATGGTTCTGGGTTTTGTCAATGCCTGTGGGTATTTCTGTCTGGCTCCGTGTTGGGGATCAGGTCGTCCAAGTGCCTTTCTACCAATTCTGTTTACAGCTTCTATATCCGATCCTGTGACTCCCTTAACACCTAGATATTCAGTCAGGCCAGTCATATATACCATCAGGTTCTCTGATTCGTCTTCGGTTTTCCCATCCAGTCTGAGATTGTATATCTTTGACCTATTTTCAAGGTCATTTATCCTCTCGGCTAGTTGGCGGTTTGCCTGCTGTGTTCGGATCAAGTCGTGCTTGCAGATACGTAGGGTCTTTCTATCTGCCTCCCTCTCCATGCGACTATCATTGAGCAGGCTGGACAACCTAGCCACTTCTGCCGACGTTTCTTTTGTGGTAGTCCTAACCTCACCAATATTAACACTCATACTTTTTTCCATTTGGTCAAACCGTGCCAGAATCTGAGAGAGTGCTGATTCATCAATTGCCTCATGGTTTTTGGATGGCGACCTGTGGGGGGGCCCTGTAACAGGAGATACGGGGCCGACAGCCATGGATGCAGTCCCGGCTGTGGACTTGGCACGTGTCCTTGTTTTATCAGTCATGTTTTTTTGTGACATTGTAGTTCTATTATAAAATTGGATCAGGCTGGCTCTATCCCTTATTAATATGTAGTGTCAGTTCTCTCTGTGCCACACAGACCTGTAGACCAATTCTGAGACAGCTAGGCTATCCGTTCAAAGCAACCATATTCTGAGACAACACTTTAGACCCTTTAACCTGACATATAAATGGGCTTAGCTGGCCTAGTAGAAGCTTGATTATTACATCTAATGAATCAGGAAAATAGGTAGATTATCTAACAGTAACTTTAATGGTTTTCAATCGCCGGACCTTTTAACTGAGTAAGAGTGCAGATAAGCAACAGGAATTATTAAAGTCAATTCCCAAAGTCAGATGGAAGCACTGTGTTAAATATGTATCTACAGTCTGTAAGCACAAATCTATTCACTCTTTCGATCTAGTTCTGTTATTTAGAATCGTGACTATTCAGTCGGGGGTTGTAATAATGTTATTTAGGAGTATAACTTACTCAGTGAGTGAAATTGGTTTAAAATTCTCTCCGTTGCATGCTGAGAAAATAGAAAGACAGAACCCTAACCATACAAATTTAATATAATCTATTCGTTGCATATGTTTTCTATATGTGTTCCAAGCGGCCCGTGTGCAGGTGGTGCGGTTTTAGAGGTATTTCACCCCTTCTGCAAGAAGTTTGCTCGTGGCCATTGACAATGCATTGAGTTTGCTGTACTCACAGTGCAAAACGTCCCTCCTATTCAAATTTAACAGAAATGCAGAACCCTGACCATATAAATTTAATATAATCTTTTCGGTGAATAGCTTTCTGTATGTGTGCCAATTGGTTTGTTTATAGGCAGTGTAGTTTTAGAGATATTTCACTTTTTCTGTATGAAGATTGCTCACGGCCATTGACAATGCACTGAGTTTGCCGGCATGCGCAGTGCAAAACGACTATCTTATTCAAAATTAATAGAAATGCGGAACCCTAACCATATAAATTTAATATAATCTATTCGTTGAATATGTTTTCTACATGTGTTCCAAGCGGTTTGTATCTAGGTGGTGTGGTTTTAGAGATATTTCACTTTTTCTGTATGAAAATTGGTCATGGCGACTGACATTGCACCGAGCTTGCCGATACGCACAGTCCAATCTGTCAATTTTATTCAAAATTCAATCTGTCAATTTTATTCAAAATTAATAGAAACTCAGAACCCTAACCTATAAATCCAATAAAATCTGTTTGTTGAGTATGTTTTCTATATGTATTCCAACTGGCCCGTATCTGAGTTTGCCGGTATGTGCAGTGCAAAACGACTATCATATTCAAAATTAATAGAAATGCGGAACCCTAACCATATAACTTTAATATAATCTATTCGTTGAATATGTTTTCTACATGTATTCCAAGCGGTTTGTATCTAGGTGGTGTGGTTTGAGAGATATTTCACTTTTTCTGTATGAACATTGCTCACGGCGACTGACAATGCACCGAGCTTGCCGGTACGCACAGTTCAATCTGTCAATTTTATTCAAAATTAATAGAAACTCAGAACCCTAACCTATAAATCCAATAAAATCTGTTTGTTGAGTATGTTTTCTATATGTATTCCAAATGGCCCGTATCTAGGTTTTGTAGTTTTAGAATTATTTCACTTTTTCTGTATGAAGCCTGCCCTCGGCCATTGACAATGCACTGAGTCTGCCGACAGGCACAGTTCAAATGCCAATTTCATTCAAAATTAATAGAAGTTCAGAAGCCCATATAATCTGTTTCCTAAATATGCCTTCTATATGTGTTGGTGGTGTGGTTCTAGGGATATTTCTCCTATTGTCTATGAAGATTGCTCATAGCCATGGGTTTTAAATTCTGGCCGTTACACGCTGACACTGTCCGAGCGATATTAAGAACATGCTACTGCCAGTGCAAAGTGCAAGCCAACCTTAACAATGTTATCACCTATCAAACTACTGTGTTATGTTCAAATCACTGAAACAGTATGTCTACTATTGGTTAGTGTACCTTGTTTGGTCTTTTGGTCGACTTGTATGAGAGCTTGTGCCGTGGGAGATGTTAATTTGCCGTGATTTTGTTCTCAGCTGACAGCGTACGTGTTCACTCGTCCGCCATCTTGAATATAATTGTTTACAATATACCTTTAATTGTGTCGTCTGATATTGCCATCACGTGACCTGATTATGGATTCGGTTAAGATCGGATTTTCGTGCTATAAAATGGTATTAATTGGCACAGACTTCCTCGGTACCAATGGTGGGTTACATCAATTATGGTGGCTTCCTGCTGTGGGGAACATTACCGTAGCTGGCTTCCTGTCATGGGGCACATTAATGAGGTTGATCGACTTCTTGTCGTGAGGGTACTTTAATGCTCCTAAATTCCTATTACTGGGGTATATTAATGAGGCTGATCGACTTCTTGTTGTGGGGATACATTAATGAGGTTAGTCTCCTGCCGTTAGGGTAAATTAATTATGCTGACTTCCTATTATGGGGGTACATTAATGAGGGTGATTGACTTCTTGTTGTGGGGATATATTAATGAGGGTAGTGTCCTGCTGTGAGGGTACATTTATGATGCTAACTTCCTAGTATCGGGGTACATTAATGAGGGTGTTGACTTCTTGTTGTGGGGGTACATTAATGAGGTTAGTGTCCTGCTATGAGGGTGCTGAGAGTGATCGACTTCTTGTTTTGCGGAAACATTAATGATGCTGACTTCCTATTATGGGGGTGCATTAAAGTTGCATCGTCCGAGGAAAGCATCAAATTTTCAAAATCTAAACACTGACCTAGATTTATATTCTACATATCCACCTTGAATACTGATTCACTTATTACGCATTTGTTGCCACATCAAAGGGAATACCAAAGTCAATTTAACAGAACCTGTTACTGCAGAAACTTATGGTGTCAGGATTTTGGCATTCTTGCCACCGTTAATTTGGTGTGTTTGCAGTGCAAATATCTCAAAAGTTAGCCATTTAAAATAAACGTTACTTCAAATTAAAGTAGGATATATTATAATGATCAACCTAATATATTTATTTCAGAAAATAACAAAACGTCCAATTCGTCGCGCTCTGCAACTTTAATGTATGTGGCTTCCTGCCGAAGTGCGTATAATAACATGATTGGGTTGTTACTCTAGGGCTAAAGTAATGAGGGTGGGTTCCTGCTGTGGGGGAGCCGGAATGGCTTTGGGGTATGGGCGCCCATTAATGGGGTGGCTTCCTGCTATTAAGGCACAACAAGGAGGCTTGCTTCATGTCACGGGTAACATTAATGAGGAGGCTGGCTTCCCGCTATAGGTTACATTAATGGAGGGAGATTTCTCACTATAGCGTTTTAGACTTACAGCGGATGCCTGGAAACATATTGGCTTCATGCCTTAAAGTAAATGGGTCTTGACCTTGTCAGCTGACCTTGGACAGCCTTCCAGTCTGGGTGATGTTTCGCTATGTTATCTATCTTTCGCTTTGAGTATGTCAGGTGATCTTAGACTGTTTTCGATGTTTGCTACCTAAACTATCTTACGCTTTGACCTTGCTAGGTGACCTTGGACTGTCTTCCTTCTGGGTGATGCTTTGCTAACTAAACTATCTTTTGCTTTGAACATGTCAGGTGATCTTGCACTGCCTTCCATCTGGTTGATGCTTTGCTCCCTAAACTATCTCACACCTTGACCATGTCACGTGATCTTAGACTGTATTCGCTGTGAGTGATAGTCTTCTACCTAAACTATCTTACGCTTTGACCTTGTTAGATGACATTGGGCTGCCTTCCCTCTGGGTGATGCTTTGCTACATAAGCTATCTTACACGTTCACCATGTTACATAATCTTAAGACTGTTTTCGCTGTGAGTGATACTTTGCTGCCTAAGCTATCTTATCCTTTGACCTTGTCAGGTGACCTTGGGCTGCCTTCCCTCTGGGCGATGAATTACTACAAAAACTATCATGAACACCACACGGCTGCCATTTCGGTCATCCTACACAAACATCAAACCACCCTTTGCCACTCCTACACTAATGCACCTGTCACTTCGGAGAAGCTTCTGAAAAAACACCCACACCCACACACCCACACCACCATCAGAGGGTGGCACTAGGCTCAGCTGAGTGTGTACCTGTGCACGCTGGCCACAACCGATCAAAGGACCGGAATGGTGCGTTTGAGTACACTGCATTACCTAGACCCCCCCCTACCATCCTCACTCCACCCCACTCCCACCCCCACCCGACCCCATTCTACCGCCACACCCACAGCCACCGCCACCCCTACGTCTACCCCTACCCCAGCCCCTATCACTACCCCCACCCTACCCATATTCCACCCCTACCCATATCCCACCCTACCCCTATCCCACCCCTACCCATATCCCACCCCTACCCCTATCCCACCCCTACCCCTATCCCACCCCTACTCATATCCCACCCTACCCCTATCCCAACCCTACCCCCAGCACCACCCTATCGCTACCCCTACGGCAACCGCCCCCACCCCCTACCGCCGGCTTCCTCTACCACTATCCCTACCGCAAACCCCCCATCCCCACCCCGCTACCCCTACCCCGACCTTTAACAATATCCCCACCCCCACCGCTTCCCCTACCCAACCCCTACCACTAGCACTACCACTACCCCACCTCCACCCCGAAACCATCAGCACCCTACCCCTACACCGACCCCCAATCAAACAGACCCCAAAAACACATAGCCCAAATGAGAGCCAGTGACCTCTGTTCAGGTAGCAATATATATATAATATATATAATATATATATATAATATATATATAATATATCCTACTCCCAAAGCAGTTTTGGTGATAATCATCTCTGTAAACATACGTTGGTGTAAAATTCGGGAGTTTTGTTTTTGTTGTTGGTATTATAGTTTGTTAAGTATGGTTGGTGTCTCCTATTCGTTGCTGATGTTGTATGGCTTATCTACTGTTTATCCCTGATCCACTACTTAGTACATATTTCGTTATCTACATCTCACTTGCAACCTTTCTTCATTTTCTTGTTGTATTCTGTGGGTGTGTTGTTGTCACTTAGAGCACAACAATGATTCGACAACCGGAGTAACATGGAGAAGAAGTAGTGGATGCAAACAGCATTTCTCTTTTCCTACTAGGGGATTCCATTGTATATGCTTCCAACCGAGTGGCGAAAGCAGCCCCGAGCAGACAGGGGGGGGGGGCGAGCTGCTTTCAGATATGACCTTAGATGTTACCAGGAAGTAAATCTCCAACAAGCAACCAGCTGCTGGCTGGTCACCGACCCACGCACCCCACAATATGGGGATGAAGGAACCACTACAGAGCTTATTACACATGATAAAATAAAGGGTGTGTCACTATCAATATATATATGCATGTGAAGTGGGCGAGACTACACTCGAGCTATGACCGTTGCGGGCTTGGACTGAGCAACCCGCATTCTGAGATGCGAGCTGCTCGCCGGGACAAGCCCGCATCGGCCATCAAATGCGGGGCTGGGTTTATGGCCATAAAGTGTTGCGAGGAGACGCCGATTGCAACTTTCCTAGCAATGAAGAAGGTCGAGAGCTCGGGCTCAGACCCATTGGACATGTTTCTGCACGCTTTGATGTTTTAGACGAGATTTAGGCCTTTATTGTCGGAATACTAAATTGGTTTTAAGATAATCATGGTGGGAAGGGATGTACTTATGCGGATTCATCATTATTAGCGAATTGGATTGTATCAGCAGTGTTAGGAATAAAGTTGTGAGCTCCTAAAAGTGATTGGAATGTTCCTTGCATTCTTTACTATTCTCCAGTCTTTACGTATATTAACCATTATGGTCAACTTGATATTTATATTCGATTATTCTATATGTAATTAAGGGCCATCTGCCTGGTAGGCCTTAAGCAGCCGATCAACCCTTCTGTGGGGATATAATCGCCACGTTCTTAATGGAAACCTGAATTAACATAATGACGCTTACTTGAGTAAAATATTAACGTAGGCTGTTTATAAGTGAAAGCGGCGGCACAACATAGGGTGTCGGCCTAGATCTGGAGTAATTCAAGTATATCAACACTCGCAAACAGTGGGGAGGAGAGCCAGATAGTTGAAACAATAAGTAACTTCTTTCTTATTTAAATGCGGGAGAGGGACAAAACATATTTCTATAGTACTATGGCTCTCCGCTCGGGATTCACACCACGGAGGTGGTCAACCTGCAGACGGGAGGAGAGGCGGCGGCCCGCGGCAGGCCCAGGAAATTCACCTGGAAATCATTATAGAAAAAAATAACACATTAGGCTCACCTTAGGCGGGGGCGAAATAGCCAAACGGTTAAACATATAAAGTACCTATACAGTTATAAGTTATTAATACTCGCATACGAAATTATACAGCACACACATACAATGAGGCAGCAGTGATCAGTTACTTCCGCTGAATTACTAGTGACAGGCAAATGTGGTATTCCACCTTTTATCCTCATGCCTTCTAGTTATATAAAGGTAGAGCCAGTATCTCGTCAAAGGCTACAGACTGTCATTCAGAGGGCATGCCCTGCCTTCTGAAAGCACCTAGGCCTTCTCCCCAGAAGTCCTCAGCACAGTTCCTTCTTAGGTGAAGCTTTGAATCGATGTATGTAGTTATCTGAATTTATATTATTTTACAGCGTCTTTGTCTGCACTCATCAGATGCGGTGACCGAATTGGTAGAGTACAGGGTTCCCACGCGGGAGGTCTGGAGGTGGAATCCTGACCGAGTTAAACCAATGACTTACACAATTGATGTGTGTCGCTACTGAGTGTAGCTTTCGGCATTGGTAGAATAAGGCAAGGACTGGTTAGCTCAATGTCAGGAAACTGTGACTGTGTGGGATATTGTGATTATGGTACTTGCCACCCAGTCTCCCAGTAGGGAAGCACTGCATAGCCATGATATGTGTGCACTGTCACACGTCGGTACCCATTCTGATATGACCTTAGATAATGCCAAGGCCTTTGCTTGCTTTGTTTGTTTGGGGATTTACGTCCTAGCCCCACTTAAGGTTATATCAGCATATGACCGGACGTATATCACCAACAAACAGCAATTATTTACCTAAATACAACAATATTTAAAATTTGGCACCACGTAGCTTTAGAATACAGATCATATGTATCATGGTTACAGTCATTCTTGTAGAACTGGGGACCCGCAGGTACAACTATTGATCAACACCTAGGTCTAGTGGAAGTCCTAACTGATATAAAGGTCTATCAGTATCAACCCACTCGTGTTTAACCAGATTGTCCGAGTTGATTTAATCAAAATCTATCAAAATACATATTACTAATTAATATTATGGAATTGAGAATATAGTATCAAATAAGGCTGCCCTTTTCAATCGTTAGATGAATCTAGATCATATGCTGCAAAGGATTTTGCTACAAGAGAAATGTCGATATTATGTTTGCTTTTCAACCGAACCAGGATAATTTTGTCGTCTTCGCGAAAATATAAATAGATAGGGCACTCGGATAACCCGGCCACGAGAGGGCGCGGTCTTCATCATTCAGAAGCGATGTGACTCGACAGCGGCTCTCACGGAATATTCCTGACAGTCGTTAGAGATCTGAATTCATTACAAGTGCACAATTAGTCACAGAACGTGAGGTCCGAGAGCTGCCGTGCTGATAGCTGTCAAAGTATCTCAGGCAGCCGAGTCCCTCAGGGCATCTCTGCGGTCATGAAGTGGGAAGGGCAACTGATGGGAAGGAGCTGGGAGTAGCAAGGGTTACCAGGGTTACCAGGGTTACCAGGGTTGTTTGGGTGTTTGATAAGATGGACACTGTCTGCACTTGTCATAGGGAATCTGGAAGCGGCATGAACAATGATTTTGTGGATTGGTCAAATTATTGTACAGTTGCATAGTCTGATTTGTGCTGAGTTCCTGCTATACTTTCAGATACAGTATAATCCCGTTAAACCAAGCTCGGTTAAACCAAATGATCGGTTAATCCAAACTTCTTTTCGGCGGCCTGGCAAAATACTACCATTTATGATATCAAAAGGTTTGTTAAAGCAAAGTCGGTTAATCCAAATTATCGGTTAATCCAAACAAAATTGTTGGACCCCAGGCCACTCCGGTATTGTTAAACCAAACTTGCATGTGGTTATAAGGTCATCTGAGACCCCATTCACTTTTTTATATGATAAATTGCAGTATTTTGACGGGCCGCTGAAAAAAGTTTGGATTAACCGATCGTTTGGTTTAATCGAGCAGGGTGTAATGAGGTTATACTGTGCATACATAAAAAAGAATAATCAAAGTGACCTCATACATTGTATATTATATGTGCAATACATGCTTACTCAAAGTCAAAGTCAAAGTCAAAGCCAAAGCTCGGTTAAACCAATGAGCGGTTAATCCAGAGAAATTTCTAGGGTCCCTTCAAGTTTGGTTTAACGGGTTTATACTGTAATTATATTAGCTTGATCAGTATTAGCTACCTTACATTAGTGTCAAGTAACCTTGATTATAAGCTCTAACATTGGATATATTTTAAGCTAAAAATATTAAAAAAATTAATTTGCGTGGACATTGTAATGCTAGACACTATTACAATGCTAGATACTATTGTAATCCTATATACAGATTATATTAAAATGACTTAAAATTCCTTTCTATGCAGCAATACACACTTAATAAGTGCACCAATATCTAAATCTAGGTAAGTGTATTGGTTTCGAATGTTTCATACATCCAGTGAACTATATATACCGCTTTAAGACATAAATCAGGGTGAATGACCTTGTGCTCATTTCGGGTCATTGCAGGGAACAGATGGCAGCAAAGCCTAGACCACCCCCCTCGCTACCCCATCCCCCACCTTCTGGAGTGGGGGTTGGGGACGGCAGTGACTTCACGAGGGGAACACAACTTCCACCACCTGCCAATCAATCACTGGCTCCTCCTTCTCTCACTATCAAAATACTGTGAGTCAGTGCAATATCATGTCATGCTGCCAGTGTCACATTTGTCAGCTGCAGAAATACTATACAGGTACGAGTTATGGGCAGTATTACCAGCCAGTACCTCTCCGAATATGGCCTTAGTTGTTGCTAGGATGCAAATCACCCATAAATAGAATGGGAACGTGACTAGGAACTCCCAGACGGGAATCCGATGTACTGACCCTGAGTGAATCTAATCCACTACCGAACGCGGTGGCCGAATCGGTAGAGCGAAGGCCTCCCGTATGGAGATCGGGAGTTCCATTCGTAGTCAAGTCAAACCAATGACTTACAAAATTGGTACTTGTCGCTTCCTGGCCTCGGGCTAGGCATCAATAGGCTAGGGCAAGGACTGGTTAGCTCAGTGTCACAATACTGGGTTATTTTGATTGCGTCCTGAGGTCCCAGTGGGATAGCACTATAAAGTTGCAATCTGTGTGCTCTGCCAAAAGTCGGTACCCATCCTGATATGACCTTAGATGTTGCCAGGTAGTAAAACTCCAACTAAGTATACCTGCACTTGATGTCCGAGAGCTCACATATGTAGATAATGATCTGATACTTTGTGAGGCTGCAGGTTTCTATTTCAAAATGCTACCATCCAAGAGCAATTTAGCCAAAATAGTAGGACCAACTCTCAGCCCTATTAGGAAAGGAACACTGTACAGTAAGTAGCAAGGTGGGTGGGCAGAAAAGCCCCTGCCCTGCAGAGTTGTAAGCAACTACCTTGTGGTACAGGTTCTTGACAGAACCGAAGGCTAAGGGAGCAAACCCTAAACAGAAAACCATGTCACTGTGGCAGCAATAAGGGCGGTTGATGTATGGAACTCCCAACATCTCCCGACCAGCCACTGCAGGTACAAATAGTTTTGTGCCTGTCTGGAGATGTCCTTGCTGGTGTGAAACCACTATTTGCTCCCCGAGAGAGTGCCGTTGGTAACTTGCAAAAGCCAGCAGCACTTCAACACTTTTGCAGGCAGCTTTCATGAAATGATACCATGACAAGAAACCTGAAGCTGAGAGACAGTAAGACCGACTCACGGACATCACTATCACAGCAGAGAGCTAAATGGAGAGCGGCAGTCAAGTAATGAAAGCAGACTGATGATGATGAGGTGGGCAGAAAAGTGTCTGCATCACTGGTTCGCCAAGAAGTGAAAACAGAAGGGTGAGCTCCACTCGATGGCAGAGAAAGTATGAAGGCCCACTAGCCAATTGGGTGGACATCAGCTCCACTCGTCCCTCTATGTGAATAAGAGTCAAGGGTGTGTGGGTGGGAGGGTCTCATTCCCACCAAAGCAAAGGCATTGTGAACCTTGTGATCAATCCGGTGATAGCTGGTAATATATAAACAAGAGTAAGTTATGGCAGTTTGACAGGATTCCTCTCGAATTACACGCCCAATTGAAGCATGTATATACAATAATTATGTTTCAATGGATTAAAGCAAAGTATAGTGAAAGCTGGATTTTGAACTGTTTGCAATCTACAAACAGCTACAAGTTATAAACAAACATCAAGAAAACCAAAATTATTACTAAAACTAAATTCCAAAAGATTCGAATCAAACTGGAATAGTGCTGCCCAGCGGTGAATACAAGTATTAACACACTTATTCGTTATGAGCAAGGTAAATACATTCATCCCCCGACCCCCTAAAATATCTACTTCCACCTCCTTTATGGATTTTGTTGACCATTCCGCCAACTGCTCAGCCGAAGTCCTCCGTGACAGACGTGATGGCTGTCCCTTATAGACTCACTCTCAATCTGGTTAGGCGAACATGCTTCCAGATCCCCTTCCTGGTGGGAAGCTGTGCAGAGCGAGCAGTAGAAGGTCGACATCCTGGCGGTGGTGGTTTGAGGTGAGGGAGAGCAGGGCTTGATTGACAATGGGAGAGCCCGTAGTACCGGTGGAGGCCGAAGGTGGCGCCACCAGTAGCAGTATGTAGATATAGGAGGTGAATACATCGAGGACAATGGTTGGTAGATAATGAAATAGAAGAATAATAATAATAATTCCCTTCCGCGCCTTTATACTTGCATAAAGCTTATACATCACATATATATATTTGTGTGTCTGTTTCAAATAGTGTACTTTGTGGATAAAATCACAGACAGATCTAGTCCAATCTTAGCATTGCATTAAATTGTGCGATCAAGATGTAGGTCTACTACTCATCGAGATTGCATTAACTTATCAGCTCAAGATGTATTAATATAAAGATCGCATTAAAGTATCAGATTAAGATGTATTAAGGTCGACGTTGCATACAATTATTAGATTAAGATGCATTGAGATTGATATTGCAGTAAATTGTCACATCAGGATGTACGAAAGTTGCCTAGTCCGATGAAGCATCAACAATTCAAAACCAAAACATTCACCTAAGTTTGATTGTCCATGACTAACTTAGATACCGAGACACTTATGAATCATGTGTTGCCAGATAGAAGGGTGTAATAAATGAATTTACTAGAATGTATTACTGCTGAAGCCTATTGTATCAGAGTTTTGTCGTGCTTGCCAAAATTGATTTTGCATGTTTGCGCTTCAAATATCTCCAAAGTTAGCCATTTAAAATAAAAGTTACCACAAGCTAATAATGTAAGGTAGACAATAACAATCAATTCAATAATATATTTATCTCAGAAATATGGCTGAATATCAAAACCGTCAGACTATGCAACTTTAAGTGTAATCGTGTCAACGAATTGTCAGGTCAAGATTTATTAAGATCAAGAATGCATTGAATTGTCAGATCATGATTTTTTAAGATCGAAATTGCATTACATTGTCAGATCGATATGTACTAACATCGATATGGCATTAAATTGTCAAATTAATATGTATTAAGATCATGACTATATTAAATTATTAAATCAAGATACATTAAGATCAAGATTGCATTAAATTGCTCCAAAACCAAAATCTCCTGCACAGGTTTTGATTCAGTGTGGAAGCCGGCTAACATTGGGGTCAGCTTATTGTGAGCGTCTCTGTCTGACTGCCGGAAGTACCAGTACCGGAAGTGATGGAGACTATCAGTAATTTCACCTGCATTCAATTAGCAACGCGACACTGGCTGAATCCGCACTACTGCCACTTCAGTACCTTGTTGGCCTTCTGCACTTCCTGGGTAATGAATGTCTCATTAAATACTACTAGCAGCATGTTTATAGTTAGAAATGATGGTTCCCAGATAAGGAGGGGATGGCCGGCTGAGTTGAGCATCATCATCATCATCAGCATCAGCAATCACTCTACCTGGAGGGTGGTTAAGGCACCACATAGATAACATTGTAACCTGGTTTCTCCATGTTTGTCCCTGCTCTCCACTGCACCCTGGGACTTGCCAAACTCCCTGATATTTCCACTCACTAATGTTTTCTTCCCACCTCTTCCTCGATGCGGCGTGTCTTCTTCTGCCGTTCATTGTATCTTGCAATATTGTTTTGGCCTGATGTGGCCTGATGTAGTGTTCTCTGTGGCGGAGTGCTTAGAGTGTCTGGCTTTTTTCTGGGTTGGGCTCTTAGTCTGGCAGTCGGTGGTTCTATTCCCTGTGCCCCCACCTCTGCCAATTTGGATTTCCACTGCTGTGTATAACTTACAGCAACATCAAAGGCTGGTTGCTCTCATACCATGTCTATGTTGTGTGGGAGGTTAAAAATCCCTTGGGTCGGAAAAAGTGTAGACTCAGGCTTTCTATCGACAAACTCTCTAATGGTGAAAACAAGTCTATTCAGACTTATCCATGATACGCAGTATAAATCTTCAAGAAAAAAAAAGAAGTGAAATACAGCCACATTATTTATGATCAGCATGATATCTTTGTGTAATCCAATCGCCTGATCGTTCTTGGCATGTACTTATTGAATTCCTCTAAATAGAATGTCAGTGCTGATGCCCTAATCTCCATGCCCTAATGACAATTGCTGCTACTCAACAAAGCTACAACAATATAGATAAACACTTTTTTTTGGTGATGGGTGTATTTATGCTGCCCATAACGGTTAAGTCTAATGACTTGTTTTCACCGCTAGACAGTAATAGTCTTGTGACTCCCCTTCTTTTTATCACTTTCAGTTGTTGTGTAGCTAACTACTGCATGCATTCTTTCTCTATTTGTAAGCATTCTCCCACATCCCCCAAATCTCTGTGAGTTTGTTCATTCTACAATTGGATAATTATTTGATTACCAATATTTAATTTCTCTGAATATCTTCACCTTGCTGTGTTAGTGGTCATTAGGTTTTGATTTTAAGTTTAAAGTTTACCTTTTGTATGTATCATACCTAGCATATATACCCTCTGAAAATGTGCTTGAATTATCAGTGTATTTTCTATTTATTTATTTACCTATCTATCTTTCTTTTTCTACTTTAATTCATTTTATTTGTTGTTGTTACAAGACGATAACATGATCATGTGTAAATAACAAGATAACAAAACAAGTTTGTTATATTTAACGACGCCTCTAGAGCACATTGATTTTTATCATCAGCTATTGGACGTCAAACATTTTATCATTCTGAAACACTTCTTTAGAGGAAACCCGCTGCCACCATATATGGTACTTTTTCCGATAAGCAGCAAGGGGTCTTTTATATGCACTTTCCCTCGGACAGCAGAGCACATACCACAGCCTTTGATGAACCAGTTGTGGCCCACTGGTCGGAACGAAAAATAATCCAAACTGCAAATGGATCAACTGAGCAGTATCTGTAAGATGACCCACACCTACACAGCTGCACAGTCTCCTGTCCCGCTCCACAGCTGGAGAGTCTACTGTCCCGGTCCCCATAACAAGATAGCAGAGAAAACAGTTTAATAAGCAGACCAGTATATAAGCTATAGATACAGGGATGAATAGAGGAAAGTGTTTTGGTCTGGACAAGTTTAGGCTTTCATCGAACGATGCAGGTTTAAACTGCAGATGAGGTGGGTTTGTTGTTCGAGTTTTATATCCTGACTACATTTAGGTCATATCAAGAGGGGTTTCGAATTGAGACAGTGCACACTCATGGTGAATTCATAGTGCCGCCCCACTTGCACACCAGGCCACCATGACCTGTTATTCCAATCAGTCACATTATCCTTACACTGAACCAACCAGTCCTTGCCCTATCCTATTATTGCCGAGCACCTGGCTGGGAAGCGACAAGTGTCAACTTTTAAGTCGTTGGTTTGACTGTAACTGCGGATGCAATAGTGAACGGTGTGTAGCACACTACATTGATAGCGATGTAAGTCCCAGGGATGCTTGCATCCTTTGTCTACATTCGGTATATTGGGATAGTCTGCCCGAGCATGCGCACAGCTGATTGTAGCTTTCACAATAAGGCAGCTCCCTCGGAGTGTATCTTTGCAACAGTGAGATACCAGATAGATAACCACATTCGCCGAGTCCCATATGGCCTTCCCATTGTCCCGCCCAGTGACGCAATCGAAATCCAATTCAAGACCAATTCCACATTCCATATAACGGGATGTGATGGCCGAATTGGTAGAACGCAGGCTCTCCGTGCGGAAGGTCGGAGTTGAATTCTTGGTCGAGTGAAATCAATGACATACAAAATTGGTACTTTTCGCTACTTAGCCTGGCGCTCGACATAAATAGGATCAGAACAAGAACTGGTTAGCTCAGTATCAGGATAATATGACTGAGTGGGATATTGGGTCATGCTGCCAGTGGCCTGCTCTCCCACTGGGGCAGTAATATAAAGCCACCATGAGTGCTCACAAGTCTGTAGCCGCCCAGACCAGATATGACCTTTGATGCTGATAGGATACAAAGCAACAACAATCAATAATACAAGGACAAACAATTCAGGAGAAAGGTCTGTTAGAATTTAAATTCAATACAGCCCTAGTTCTCCACCCGTGCCTTCCGCCCATCAATCTAGACAAGACTGCTCGTGCAGTGTTCATGTTGTTCGTCAAAATGGGTAATTTGCGCACAAACAAGGGAGTACACTGACGGTGTCGCCGCCTGGATTCGAAGTCCATGCCCAAAACCCCCATCAGACCTCACAAGAACCACTCGCGTCTCCCGGGACTCTCACTCGCCTCGCTAGATCTCGCCCACTCCAGGTCGAAAACAAGCACCCATGCCCTGGACTGAACGACATCAACTCCAGACGCCAGACTGACAACAACCACCAGCTTTCTCGGCCACCCACCTAACTGAACAAATAAGAACACCTAATAGGGAAAAAGGCCTGATTTACTGTTACTTGTTATTCTGTCTCATTGTCCCTCCCTTGATTGATTCATATGATTTGATTGACTCTACTCACCTTACCTAATGCTGTAATTACTGATTGTGATACTCTTGTTTGATGATAGATTCCTTCCCTAACCCTACTGAATAATCCTGTAGTTGGTTAACTTTGATACCTTGATTGATGCCCATATGGTGACTGAACCTCCTGTTATTGATTGTGATACTCCGGTCTCCTTGCCTGAGTTACTTACTTAACCTTCCTGATTACCCCTGTAATTGATCAATTCTCATGTATTTACTGATACTAGACACGCTGACTGAAGCTCTATTGAATTATTACCACTGTAACTACTCATGCTGAAGATTTGTGGCCCGAGAGCCCTGTAATAAAGCCATTTCATGTAGTCCCTTGTCATGTTGAAAATTAGGCATACTTCTCTGTAGTAAACTCAAAGCCAAGAAGCCACATATGCACCGAGGCGTTGATAGGGTATGTTTGTTGTTTTACATCCTAGCAACATCAATAGTCATATCAGGTTGGGCCGTTTTTGGAATGTTACTTTCCCAGCAACATCTAAGGTCATATCAGGACATACACCAACTTGTGACAGTGTGCACTCACGGTGCTGTTTTAGTGCTGGCCAGGGACCATGACCATATATCCCACCATGTGAAATTGTTCATGTTGGTTCACCAACATCACGTGAACAAGGAGTCTCCCCGGTGGCGCCACCTGGATTCGATCCCTTACCCACCATGCCCCTACCGGGTTTCATGCAAACTCAGTCTCTCGTGAGACCTCTGATGTCATGGCCGCTCATCATCGGCCCGCGAGACCCATCAAACTTCACTACGACCCCAGCAGCCAGACGAGCAACACACCACCCCAACTCAGCCACCCACCCATCCCTTCAAACGGACGAACAAACTTAGATGGCACGGTTGAGGGCCTGAGTCGATGAACAATTAACGGACAAACTTCCAATTTGTAACTTTATTATTTGATGACTATTACAACCATATATGTTATTGAATAAAATCCATTTCAATGAGCTGTTTGTTTGCGTCATCAATTACCTTGCTACTGTGGTAACCAGTCCCTCTCCTATCCTTTTAGTACTACTGCCAAGCACCAGGGCTCGTATGCAGGAGTCAGTGTTAGCGGGGTTTGGGGTTACAGCCTGTTACCGTTTAGCTATCACCGACGTCGGGAACTGTGTCAAGTGGTATGCAGGAGCGCATAACACTTACATTATAGCTAAACGTGAAGTTATTCATAGATTTGGGAATTCCCTCGAGTCGACAATATGAATAACGCCACCAATGTGGCAGCGGCGTTAATATCGTTTCGAATTTAGGGTTAAATTGATAAGATTTCACTTATTGCATATGTAATTCTATTAAATATGACAGCATTGAATAGATTTGGGTGTAATATATTGCCGCCGATGCGGCAGCGCCGACTGTGGCCATTTTTAGTTGACGTTCAACAGTATGGATATCAACGTCGATGCGGTGGCGGCGGCGATTTGTTTAGTTTACATTCGGCGATTAGACACTATGAAGGCGGCGGGATTAATATCGGTTCGAATTTATGGTTAAATTGATAAAATTTCACTTATTGCGTATTTAATTCTGTCAAATATGATAGCATTGAATAGATTTGGGCCTAATAAATTGCCGCCGACGCCGCGCATCGACGTCGCTTTCCATACTGGCGGATGAAAGTGACGTCGATGCGGTGGCGGCGGTGATTTGTTTACTTTACATTCATCGATTCGACAATATTAATATCGCCGCCAGCAGCATTAATATTGCGTTGAATTTAGGGTTAATTTCATGAAATTTCACTTATTGCATATGTATTTCTGTTAAATATGATAGCATTGAATAGATTTGGGCCTAATAAATTGCCGCCGCCGCATCGACGTCGCTTTCCATACAGGCGGATGAAAGCAATGTTGATGCGGTGGCGGCGGCGATTTGTTTACTTTGCATTCGTCGATTCGACAATATTAATATCGCCGCTGACTCGACGGCAGCATTAATATCGCTTCGAATTTAGGGTTAATTTCATGAAATTTCACTTATTGCATATGTAATTCTGTTAAATATGATAGCATTGAATAGATTTTGGCCTAATAAATTGCCGCCGCCGCTGCGTCGACGTCGCTTTCCATACTGGCAGATGAAAGCGACGTCGATGCGGCGGCGGCGGCAATTTGTTTACTTTACATTCGTCGATTCGACAATATTAATATCACCGCTGATGCGGCGGCAGCATTAATATTGATTCGAATTTAGGGTTAATTTCATGAAATTTCACTTATTGCGTATGTGATTCTGTTAAATATGATAGGATTGAATAGATTTGGGCCTAGTTGCCTAACACTAACACCGCTGTAAACTAGCTATTTTGCTGGTTTTCCTTAACCTAGTTTAAGCTTCTGGTTTTAGGCCTATCACTGACTTGTGCATGCCATTTTTCCGCGCTAAACGGGAATTCCAGCCAAACACCGTTTTGCCTCGCTATCACCGACTCCTGCATACGGCCCCAGGTTAGGTCGCGACAAGTATCATAAGTGATTGATTTGATGTTCAGCAATCATGCAGCTTGACAAGATGCTGGTCACAGCATCAATATCACACGTGTGACAACAATGGTGAATATTGCGCAAAGAGCAGGATTTGAACCCATACTTCCTGCCATTCTGGGGCTAGTGTCCTAACCAATACACTACCTACGCCCCGTTGAAATATCTAGATACTGTAGTGGTCTGCACTGACCTCTCAGGCAAGGAGCCGCAAAGACAGGTAGGCGTGGGTAGTGTGCTGATATCAGGAATCCTAGGTGGTGTAATGGTTAGCACCCTGGCCAGGAATGTAAAGAGATGTGGGTTCGAGTCCCGCTCTAGGCGCAATATATCCCATTTTCATCACCCCCATGACAATACCCAGCTCTGAAATACTCAGCAACTCAACACTTATACTTAATCAGGAAGTGGATTATATTATTGTCTTACTTTCACATGGATACACTTACAAATATACATAATATACCAATACACAATCCCAACAGACACAACAACAATAATATACAGTTTCCACAATATTCTCTGATACTTCTCCTCTACAACAATAAATCCAATACCTCACCTTGTATACTGACAACTGTCCTTCCTGGGCCTATCTGCTCCCAGCACAGTCTGTCCTTCCAGCTTGGCTGGCAACGACTGTGATTGTGTATGCGTGTGTGTTCCCACCCCTCTGAGGTTCCTTACTTTATACCCAGCCAGACTCAGGTTGGTTTTACCAACAAACACAGGTACCCCCCCACGCCCCCAGTACTGGTCAGCAACAAACATGCAGCTCTCCCAGTGCTGGTTACTACAAACATACAGCTGCCCCACACCCCCAGTACTGGTCACCAACAAACAGGCAGCTCTCCCAGTGCTGGTTACTACAAACATACAGCTGCCCTCCAACCCCCAGTACTGGTCACCAACAAACAGGCAGCTTTCCCAGTGCTGGTTACTACAAACATACAGCTGCCCCACACCCCCAGTACTGGTCACCAACAAACAGGCAGCTCTCCCAGTGCTGGTTACTACAAACATACAGCTGCCCCACACCCCCAGTACTGGTCACCAACAAACATGCAGCTCTCCCAGTGATGGTTACTACAAACATAAAGCTGCCCCACACCCCCAGTACTGGTCACCAACAAACAGGCAGCTCTCCCAGTGCTGGTTACTACAAACATACAGCTGCCCCACACCCCCAGTACTGGTCACCAACAAACATGCAGCTCTCCCAGTGCTGGTTACTACAAACATACAGCTGCCCCACACCCCCAGTACTGGTCACCAACAAACATGCAGCTCTCCCAGTGCTGGTTACTACAAACATACAGCTGCCTCCCACCCCCAGTACTGGTCACCAACAAACAGGCAGCTCTCCCAGTGCTGGTTACTACAAACATACAGCTGCCCCCACCCCCAGTACAGGTCACCAACAAACATGCAGCTCTCCCAGTGCTGGTTACTACAAACATACAGCTGCCTCCCACCCCCAGTACAGGTCACCAACAAACATGCAGCTCTCCCAGTGCTGGTTACTACAAACATACAGCTGCCCCACACCCCCAGTACAGGTCAGCAACAAACAGGCAGCTCTCCCAGTGCTGGTTACTACACACACAGCTACCCCAGACCCCCAGTACAGGTCACCAACAAACATGCAGCTCTCCCCTGTTACTACAAACATACAGCTACCTCCCACCCCCAGTACTGGTCACCGACAAACATGCAGCTCTCCAATTGCTGGTTACTACAGACATACAGCTGCCCCACACCCCCAGTACTGGTCACCAACATACATGCAGCTCTCCCAGTGCTGGTTACTACAAACATACAGCTGCCCCACACCCCCAGTACTGGTGACCAACAAACAGACAGATCTCCCAGTACTGGTTACTACAAACATACAGCTGCCCCACACCCCCAGTACTGGTCACCAACAAACAGGCAGCTCTCCCAGTGCTGGTTACTACAGACATACAGCTGCCTCACACCCCCAGTACTGGTCACCAACAAACAGGCAGCTCTCCCAGTGCTGGTTACTACAAACATACAGATCCCCCCCAGTGCTGGTTACTACAAACATGCAGCTGCCCCCACCCCCAGTACTGGTCACCAACAAACATGAAACTCTCCCAGTGCTGGTTACTACAAACATACAGATCCCCCCCAAGTGCTAGTTACTACAAACATACAGCGGCCCCACACCCCCAGTACTGGTCACCAACAAACATGCAGTGTCCCCAGTGCTGGTTACTACAAACATGCAGCTCTCCCGGTACTGGTCACCAACAGACATGCAGCTCTCCCACTGCTGGTTACTACAAACATACAGCTAGCCCACACCCCCAGTACTGGTCACCGACAAACATGCAGCTCTCTCAGTGCTGGTTACTACAAACATACAGCTACCACCCACCCCCAGTACTGGTCACCGACAAACATGCAACTCTCCCAGTGCTGGTTACTACAAACATACAGCTGCCCCACACCCCCAGTACAGGTCACCAACAAACATGCAGCTCTCCCAGTGCTGGTTACTACAAACATACAGCTGCCCCCCACCCCCAGTACTGTTCACCAACAACCATGCAGCTGTCCCAGTGCTGGTTAGTACAAAGATACAGCTACCCCCACCCCCAGTACTGGTCCCCAACAAACATGCAGCTCTCCCAGTGCTGGTTACTACAAACATACAGCTATCCCCACCCCCAGTACTGGTCCCCAACAAACATGCAGCTCTCCCAGTGCTGGTTACTACAAACATGCAGCTGCCTCTCACGCCACTGCTGGTTACGACTGGCTGCATCTCTCCCAGTGCTGGTTACTACAAACATACAGCTACCCCAAACCCCAGTGCTGGTTATGACTGGTTTCATCTCTCGCAGTGCTGGTTACTACAAACATACAACTGTTTCCCACCACCAGTGCTGGTTACAACTGGCTGCAGCTGTCCCAGTGCTGGTTACTACAAACATACAGCTGCCCCAACCCCCCAGTGCTGGTTACGACTGGTTGCACCTACACAGAGTGGCATCACAACTTACTTCAGTTTTCTTGACATAACACCTTACTGCAACTCTCTTATTTAAACCCAAATTACACTCCACCGTAAACCCCATTCACAATTTCCTTTAATATAGGTCCTTCTGGCCTATTTTATATATTTAACCATTCCTACATATTTAATCATTTCACACATATTTTACAACTAGTAATTACACACGACACCTCAGAGATGGCCCAAAACGTCGCTTGTTTGTACACTGTGATACAATCCCTGTATCCCCGCATCCCAGTCTATGCAGCTCCTTCTTTAGTAATATAGTACAGACTTTTAAAATAGTCTTCGGTTTTTGTAAGAAACATTGTCCATTCTAGGAGGGTTTACATTAATCCTCAATAACTAAACTTCTATGTTCTCCTGCACTCAACTACCGATACTTACATAACCATTACACTTGTGCCTTCGTCACAATACATCAATATTTACTAGTTGAAAGTTAATTGTCCATTCGCCTGATTAATAGTGTGATGGGGCCCCTTTGTCGGCCGCCCGGAACTTGACCCTCATGCTGTAGAGCCCCCAAGCAAGCAGGAGAATGAGTACGCTTGCTTCTCACAAGCCTTTATTGTTCTCCACTCACGGCGGCATCCACGATCAAGTGAGCCACCTCTGCCCTGACAGGTCTTATGTCAACTTCCTCGGGGGAGAGGTTATGCTAGCCGCATGCAGTAGATGGCAGCCCTGTAGCGGCATCGACCGGTGGCTACCGTACCGTGACCTGACCCAGTAAACTACAATGGAGCCAGAGCAGTCCTTGCTGCCACCGTATGGTAGTGAAGCTCATGCCTGGACTACTACACTAGCATAATTAATTGCATGTTGGTTTGTTTGGATTTTATCATAGCAACATAAATGATCATATCAGGAGGGGTACCGACTTGTGACGGTGTGCACTCATGGTGACTTTATAGTACTGCCCTACTGGGTGAGCAGGCTGTCAGCACCATCAACCAATATCCCACTCAGTCACATTATCCTGACACTGTGCTAACCAGTACTTGCCCTATCCTACTAATGCAGAACACCAGACTGGATAGAGACAAATACCACGTTTGTCAGTCTTTGGTTTTGATGCAACCGGGCTTCCAACTTCCGACCTTCCACACGGGAAGCATGGGCTTTGCCGATTGGGCCATCGCGTCCAGTCCAGGTGGCTGGTAATTTCAAAGTAATTTCAACACTAATAGATGCTGGGGCTTAATTAATGTCCCGAACCGGAAGTACGTAAACCAATCAACACTCATCAGTCAATCGAACGTTGGTCCGGTAGCAAGTGCTTAATTGCAGCATGTTGAAGCCAACATGGATAATTCGGGGCGCGAAAGCATATACCAACACGATGCCGACACTCTCCCCTGGCACCACCTTATGGGTGTGGTCCGAACCCAGCACCCCCACGCCATCTAGCGGAAAATCCAGCCACCACTACGTGGAGCCGGCCCGGGCAGCTCACTTCTCCGCACCACCCTGCCATCTTGAAGACCTAAGCGGTAGGGTTGAATTCCCACAATAAAAACAATTTTTTTTTAAAACACCGTCATTGGACTTGCCAGAAAGCAAACCGGATATGTAACGAATGGGTACCGGACATGAAATGGACAAAACGGACTAAACGGACTTAAACCGGACCCCAATCATACACTTCAGTCATGTGGTGTCCCGTACAAGTGTTATGCATATTCAAAACGTGTACCGGACACCTCCAGACACCACCGGACAGATAACGGACATGCCAGATGCCAAAGGTATTTAAACCGTACATTGCCGTGTTTCACCGGACAGTGTCCGGTTTCTGTCTGGTTCCTCAATCCGGTGAGGTCTGACTGGGGCTTATGCAAGATGCCCATCCCATTACAATATCAAAGAAAACAAATTACAGCTGATGCTAACACAATCACATGGTCACGAGAAAAGGCTGTGAAGGCTCACCCTCCAGTCGCTCAACATATATTCCCGATTGCAACGCTGGGACGGCCCCTAGCGATATCGAACCCGCGCTCACCTTGAAGCCGCACAAAGCTTGCTTGGTTGTTGGAGTTTTACATCTTGGCAATGCATCTAAGCTCATATCCGGACTGGTACCGTCTTGTGACAGAGCATACTCATCACAACTGTATAGTGCTGCCCCACTGGGAAATCAAGCCACTTGCACCATGACTCGACAATCCTCTCAGTCACATTATCATGATACAGAACAAACCAGTCATTGCCCTATCATATTAATGCCGAGAGCCAGGCTAGGCAGCGACAAGTATCAATTTTATAAGTCATTGCGTTGACTCGACCGGGAACCAAACTCCCGCAAGAGAGGCCCCAGGCTCTACCAATTCGGCCACCGCGCCTGGTCCACATAGCTTATATACATGGTATATATATGTATATATAGCCCCTGTGCTGCGGGCGATAATGAGGAGCATTGCGCACTAATATGAGCTGATAAGGGTGGCTGTGGACAGAGGGCGCCCCGTGTGGTGCCCGGTAAATTAGGCAGCCAGTCAGATATGCATAAGCGAATTATCTTATTATGGCAGCCCTCTCGAGGTTGCTAAACCAATCAGCGTGACGCCCTGCTTTCCACCCTTGAGCTGCTCATCTACATAAAGCGTGCCAAAATTTATTGGCCAGAACGAGGCTGCAGTGACGCTAGCCGAGTAGCGTTGTTATATGAGAATCGCCTGTGTGCAAATAGGTCACGCTTTTCGATTATGAACCAATCAGAGAGGCGCTAGGTCAAAAACCAGGATCACTATTTTCCTGTGTTTTCATCCGGTCAAATAGGTAGCGATATCTACAAATAATGCTGTCAGATAGTGATGTCCACTTAAATAAAACTGCTACAATTTTGATATATTGATGTTCTGATGTTATCTTACTGATAATAATAGGCATCATTATTCCTATGTCAACATAAGCAATCTCGATCATCCAAACTTATATGCTATGGACAGCATAAACATCCCATCACCAACAAAAAAAATCCATAATTGACACTCCTGGTATTACTGAAGAGTGATCTTCACACTCCAGCCCCAAGTCAATCAATTTCCATACTGACTATTTTTTTTCATTTTACCTAACTTAAGGTTGTGTATTATATATTATTAATATGAAACCTTTTAAATAACAGACAATATATTTGGACAATTCTATATTCTTCTGTTGCTAAAATGCTGTGTCACGATTGTCTGTGACCACGTGCAAAAGGGTAGCGGAAGCGACACATTTGCACGCAGTCGATTCTCATATAACAGCATCTCTAAGTGCCCGCGTCGGAGCTAACAAGAAGAGTCATTTTCAGCAGCGTGTACTCAGCCATCTGAGTGTGCTTCATGATTTAATTAAAGTTCCATGTATGCAATTGTAATGATTAAACTACCCATGATTGTAAACCATTTAACAAACTTATACAATTCCAAGGGGTGGGGGGTGAGTGTAGCAGTTTGCCGTGATCCATCAGAAAAAGGAACCCCATAGACAGGCAATCATAGATTGGGTAGTTCTAACATGGCAGCTAGGTAGTGTAGTGGTTAACACGCTAGCCCCAGAAATAAAAGTAGCAGGGGTTCAAATCCTGCTTTGGTTGCAATTTGACCCATTTGCATCAAACATATTAAAGGCGATGTCTTAAGCTAGGATTCCTTACATGTGGTATGTGGCATGCGAATGCGAATGTGAATGCGGCATGTGGCACCGATGGCTATATGGATCGATTCAGTTGCCGCATTCGCATTCGCATTCACATTCGCATTCACATTCGCATTCGGACGTATGGAAGCACCCCTATTCAATTAGATGCTTTTCGATTTGTTGCCGCATTCGCATTCGCATTCGCATGTTGCATACCGCGTGTCAGGAATGTAGCCTTTAGTCTTGGAAGTTGGAGTGAATATGTTATTAGTACAATACTTTTACCAGAACTTTAGTGGAAACTCAAATCATGGGGAACTACTAAATATATTATTAAAACCATAGCGCAATCTGAATTGTTTTAAAAATAATGAGCCCTTGTTAAATCGCAGTTTGCTATGTTTTTTTGTATGCACATTTTAAAAGACTGCCTGAGAAAGAAGTGGATTGAATGATATGGACACGCATCAATGAACTCATTCCATGTGTGTGTACAGACGTGATGCAGTATAAAAAACACACACAGAATGCAAGCCACTTCCCCCTCCTCCTCACCCTCGCGCTAGCTCTCCCCCCCCCCCCCCCCCTCACGCTCACCCTCGCGCTACCTCTCTCCCCCTCACCCTCCGCTTCATCCTCCCCGCCCCCCCCCTCTCCCTACATACCCCCCTCCCCTTCCCCCTCCCCTTCTTCGTGGTGGCACATGATCAGAATCGATAGGTTCTGTTGTACCAGATAGAGATCCAGGCCCCTGTGTAGAAAGAAGGACATCAGCACTCAATTATGTGTGATGGATGTGAGGTCAGTGTGAGGCGTGTGTATGAGCGTGTGTGTGTGGAGGAGGTGGTAGAGGTGGGGGTGGGGCCAGATGGGGGCGGGGGGCATTCCTGTGCAACTGGAGGGGCGAGGGATTCAGGTAGGGGCAAAATCGTTCGCTGGGGTTTTATATTCAGGTAATTTCAACCATGGGTACCGACTTGTGACATTGCACACTCATCCTGCCTTTATGGCTCTCACCCGCCAGGAGATCAGGCTGGCAGCACCATGACCTGATATCCCACTCAGTCACGTTGCCCTTATACTAAGCTAACCAGTGCTTGCCCCATCCTAGATGTGCCTAGAGCCTGGCTAGATAGCGCCCAAATATCAATTTGGTATGGTGTTGGTTTGATTCGGCCGGTATTCAAATTTAAGTCCCAACCTTCCGCATCGGAAGTGTGCGCTCTGCCCAATTCAGTCACGGTGGCCGATATAGGGGCACTGCGAATGGTGATTGTTGATGTGATTCTGGACATACATGTTTAATGGGGTATTTCCACAGATAAGGTTACCTGACGCACTTATCGCTGATTGGTATCAAATTAGACGAGACTACGAAGTGGCCGAGCTTTGTTCGCTATCAATGCACGATAGATGTATTCCGGTGGAGACAAACTGTAAATTACTTCTCACACCGACACCATCATGGTTGCGTTTAACCAAATTAGTTCTGAATCCCAAATTGGCGATATATTTGTTCAGTATATGATATTCACACCACGTGCGATGCCTAGTGGCCTCGAATGAAACCACGGTTGTGGGCCATTTTTTGCGGCTAGACCACAACTCCATTTGTTTACAGTACAATACGGTAAAAGCGTAGTCATCAAAACTCTTATTTTTATGTATGCTATAGGCAAGAAAGAATGCACTATAAGTGGCCCTACATTTTTATCTGCTACATTTGCCTGTCAATTGTTATATTAGACAAAATCCTCACTTACCATATATGTTTCTTTCACTCGCTATGTAAATACGTCACGCTTCTGCAAGGCTTTCAGAATGACGACACGCAACCTATCAAATCTAGCTCTAACACGCATGCATGTGAATATCGTGTATTGTCTGTGATGCTTAAGCAACACCGGTAATTGGACGCGTGGACTCAGACATATCCGCGTGCCAGTAACTAAGGACATATTGACATTGCTGCCGACTAGCGGACCCTGGTCAGACTATGTTAAATATGTGCGCCTAACGCCAGTAGTATAGGAGGGTTCTTTTGAGCGTAACATTACGTAATCCTGGCTCTGAGAGAGTCATTGACCTTAAATGCCCCCTCTGAGAGAGTCCATTGACCTTAGATGACCCCTTCTGATAGTGTCCATGCGTGTCAACGGGGTTGTTTATCGTTAGATGACCCGTTTGTCCTTAGATAATCTACTTTAGGTATTGTTATTATGCGATAATGCATATGATTGTGTGTGTGTGTTTTTCCCCCTAAACCTGCCCCCCCCCCCTGAAAAACCCGAAGCAGTGATGTCATTGAGTAAGCTGGTGTTGGTAGAGGTCATGGAGTTCATTTATCCTAGCCATCTGTTGTATTGTGTGTGTGTGTTTCCCCCCAAACTCCTCCCACCCCGAAAACCCGAAGCGGTGACGTCAGTGAGCTAGTTGGTTTTGATAGAGGTCATGGAGTGCATTCATCCTAGCCATCTGTTTTTATTGTTTTGTGTGTGTGTGTGTGCATCATTGATTTGGGTGGTGGTAGTGGTGGTGGTTGTTACTGCTAAAAATCGAATCGGGGTGGGAGGGGGTAGAGACTTTCAGCAGTAACATCTGCCACACCCATCTTCCCCTCCCCAAAAAGCACATACAGTGACATCGTTGAGCGGGCTGGTGATGGAGCTGGTCGATGTTACTGCTAAAAATAGAATCGGGGAGGAAGGAGGGTAGAGAGTTTTAGCAGTAACATCTGCCACCCCAGCATTCCCCCCCCCCAAAAAAAACCCCGTCCTGGCTACCACAAAACATCAAGGTCGCCGTAGACTACGCAGCCTTTTTTCTTGTGGGTTTTATTTTGGAGGGGGGGGTTCTTTTTGTTTTTTCTTTCTTTATGGTGTTCTTATTTTGTTCCGTTTTGTGGAGGCTTTTTTTGTCTTTTTAATAAATGTTATTCGTTGAACTCGGTCACTACACGACACTAATCCAGCCAATCACTCCCGATCACGTAGACTCTTTGTGCTATTATAGGAAGTATGAATTGTATGTCTCAGTTAAATGACTTTATTCCATCATAGCGGCTACAATGGATGCCAAAGTGCTCCACCCACCGAATCTCACCTCTCCAAAATATTCAGAGTATTCATATTCCTTTGGATGAAGAGCATATTCGTGATTTCATTTCCGTTTGGAAGGAGAATAAACAACATCGATTACCTATGAAGCTCAAGGTACCGACCTGCATTTTGCAGTATTCACGCTACTTGATATTCTCAACAGTGGGCAACATAGAACTAATTGACAGTTGGTAGAAATATATCCGGTTCAGTCACAGCTAATATTAACTTCCGGTTCCGTTCCGCCCCAATTACAACAATTATTAACTTCCGGTTCTTTTCCCCCACGGACCGGTAACAGTTCACTCCTCGTGAGGACACATTTGGTTGAATGGTTGGCTGGTTGTTGGAATTTTACATCCTGGCAATATCTTAGGTCATATCAAGATGGGTACCTACTTGTGACAGTGCACACTCATGGCAACTTTATAGTGCTGGCCCACTGGGAAATCAGGCCGCCAGCACCATGACCCAATGTCCCACTCAGTCACTTTATCCTGACACTGAGCCAACCAGTCCTTGCTATGTCATATTAATGCCGAGTGTCAGGCTAGGAAGCAACAAGTATCAATTTGATAAATCACTGATTTGACTCGACCGGAAATGGAACTCCCGATCTCCAGCATGGAGATCTGTGCTCTCCCGATTCGGCCTTTACACTTGGTGAAAATGGTGAATATCTACTTCCGTCAGGTGAAATACCCCCCCCCCCCACACCCCACACTTCTCTCCAACTTCTACCAGGTAGGAACTACACACCTAAAACCCCACTCACACTACGACTTGCGGATACTTTGCAACCACTTTGTGACCACTTTTAAGCACTTGACGACCAAAGAATCCATAGTCACCAGCGACCACTTTGCGAACAATTCAACCGATCAAAATGGTCACCGAACTCCTGGCGACCATATTGGTCGCAATGAGCTTTTGAATAGGACATCTGAAACATCCTTGCGACCATAATGATTGCAAGGTCGACGACCTCTAGAGGTCCGCTACTGACACCATGTAAAGTTGTGATTAAGAACCGACTACACGCCTTGACGTCCAGTTGCATAATGACTTTATTACCATGCCTTCGGTAATGTTGTGATTATGAACGGACTGCACACCACGACGTCGAGTTGCATAATGGTTTATTCAGCCTTCGCGCCAGAGTACACTGGTCCCTCGCGCTGGGCGCCGGTCCCCGTCGCCGAGCCGCGGTACACTCCATACCTGATACATAGCATCTTCTCTTCGAACAATGGAATAAATATAACAGACAAGAAATAGCGGCTTCCCGTCTTTGCCACATATACAGTGTAGAATGGAATAAATATAACAGACAAGAAATGGCGGCTTCCCGTCTTTGCCACATGCACAGTGTAGGATGATGACTTTCGACTCATATGCATTATTCGAGCAATTTACCCTGCTTGCCCGCTTTCACATATATTCTGTTGTTTGCCGTGTCCTATAGTTGTTTGAACATTTTATTTGTTTTGGTGTTGTTTCTGTGCCTGTATCTCCCCGTTTTCTCGGCTCTAGTTTCTCATGCTGATTACATCCAATTACTCTATGTTGTTGTCTTACAATCTGTTACTCATACTCCCCTCCGATACTCTTTTGCGCCTGTGGCCGGCGTCGTGGCAGCCGTGTCAAGTTTATTACCTTTACTGATATCCGAGCCTGATTACGGGTTTTACTTTTCGGCCGTGCCTGGTTGTGTATGCGCTTTGTTCCTTGACCTCGCTTTCTGCTATCTTTATCGGGTGTTGCTTTGTGTTTGTATTTACCCGCTGGTTGTTATTTGGTTTGTGTTTTGTCTTGAATATATGTTTTCTGTTTCTGACTACCTTGAAACTGTTTCGATTCAATATTTCGTATTTTCGTGTTTTGTTGTCGCCTGCCTTTGTAATGACCCCTGGTGCCCATTTCCCTTTGTGAGTGAGGTATCTCACTTGTTCACCGACTTTTAGTTGCTTATGTTGTTTTCCCGCATGCCGATCATAGCACCTTTTCTGGGTCGTTTGAACTCTTTGAATCTGCTCTGATGTTACTTTTGTTACTTTCGGTTTCAGTTGTTGCGCTAGGGTTGGCAGTTTCGATCGTAACTTTCTACTCATTAATAGTTGCGCGGGTGACGCATCTAATTCTGATAGCGGCGTATTCCTGAAATTGAGTAAATATAGATTTTAGTCCTTTGACTCATGCATTGCCTTCTTTATCATTGTTTTGACGGTTTGTATATGTCTCTCCACTTGGCCATTACTTTGTGGGAAATGGGGACTCGAGAATGTTTGTTTGAAGGCGTAATCGTTTGCAAATCTGTTATATTCATCGCCGGCGAACTGTGGACCATTGTCCGATACTACGATTTCTGGAATACCATGCCTCCCGAATATCTGTTTCATGGCTAGAACAACTGCTTGACTCGTTGTACTTTGTAGTTCTACCACTTCAGGGTATTTCGATAGGTAGTCTACAACCAATAGATAATTTTGATTCCCAATCTGAAATAAATCGGCCCCTATTTTGCTAAATGGCAAGCACAGAATGTCATGTGACTGTAGGGGCTCGCTGTGCTGCTTATTCCTATACAGTTGGCATAACTCACACCTGGCAATTTTATCTTCCAACTGTGTTTGCATACCTGGCCAGAATACATACTCTCTGGCCAATCTTTTACTTTTGATTATGCCCTGGTGTGTTTCGTGTAGTTTGTTTAGCACCGATTTTTGCATTTGTGTTGGTATGATGACTCTATTACCTTTTAATAATACCCCGTTGTATTTTGTTATTTCATGACGAAACGTGTGGAACGGGGTGGCGCAGTTCGGTATCGCTTTTTTGTCCTCTGGCCACGCAGTCTCAACCAACTTAACCAATTCTGTCAAAACTTTGTCATTTTTAGTCTCATTTGCTATACTCTGAAGGTCGCCCTGTATGACTTCTATCGCTGCGACGGTGATTTCTGTGTCGAACAGGGCTGTGTGCCCCGTGTTGCTGCTGTGCTCCCTTGACAACGCATCTGCAACAAACATTTTACATCCCTTTACATGTACCAATTCCAAGTCGTAATTTTGTAATCGCATTCTCATGCGTTGCATGCGTGCTGATAACTGATACAGTGGTTTGTTGACAATTGACACAAGTGGTTTATGGTCTGTTTCGACGCGTACCCTTATCCCAAAGATGTAATTATGAAACTTTGTACATCCGAAACAAATGGCCAGGAGTTCTTTCTCAATCACTGCATAGCTGCTTTGTGTATCATCTAACGCTCTGGAAGCCATGGCTATGGGTTTGCCTTCCTGTAGAAGTGCGGCCCCGAGTCCTGATTTAGATGCATCGACTTGCAGTGTTACCACTTTTTCTATGTCATAGAATCTTAGTACCAGTGCATGTGTGATCATGTGTTTGAGTTTATCGAATGCATTTTGTTGCTCAATTTGCCAATGTCATGCAGTTTCTTTAACAGTGAGTACGCGGAGTGGTTTAGTTATTTCTGCCAAATTAGGCATGAATGTTGCAACATAGGCTACCATGCCTAAAAACCTCTGTACCGCTTGCTTCTTCGTTGGTGCGGGCATGTCATTGATTGCTTGGACTCTCTCATTACTGGGCTTGACCCTCTCCCCTGAAGTGATGTGACCAACATAGTTTACACTTGTCTGACCGATGCTCGATTTTTCAGGATTTAACCTCAGACCGACGTCTCTGGCGCGCTCCAGGACGGCTTTGAGGTTGTTGTTATGTTCTGACATTGTTTTTCCGTACACTAAGATGTCGTCGGTGATTACATTTACACCTTCTAAGGCGTTTAATATTTTGTTCATTTCGTATATGAATATGTCCCCCGCCGGCTTAATGCCAAACGGTAATCTGGTGTACCTAAACCTACCCCATGGCGCATTGAACGTGCACAGCTTGGAGCTTTCTGTATTCAACTGAATTTGCCAATAACCACTTTTTGCGTCCAGAACTGAAAAATACTTGGCACCCTCTAGTTTTGCTATTACTTCTTCTACTGTTTGTGTGGGATAGGGCCCTCTCTGAATAGCTTTATTTAGCTTTGTGGGATCTAGGCAAATCTGAATTTGTTCTCCCTTTCTAACCACTGTGATTGAATTTACCCATGGCATAGGCTCGGTCTCTTCCACTATCACCCCTAGCATTATCATTCGGTCTAACTCTTGTCTTACTTTGTTCTCAATGGCATGTGGGACTCGCCTGGGAGGATCGATTACCGGTTGAACTGTCTTGTCTACATAGATTTTAGCATTGACTTTGATTGTCCCTAACCCAGTGAACACATCTTGAGATGTTTTTTACCATGTTCTGGGCTTCAGTGGTGTCGTTGCGATTCTCTGCCTGGATGGTGTCGATGCATGACAGGATGTGTAGTCGGACGCATGCCTCCTTGCCCAGGATCGGACATCCGTTGTCTGTGACCTGGAACCGTAGCCACTGGTCCTGTAGCCGTAGCGATGTCTCCCCTCTCGGCATGATCTTTTGGCCCGAGTACGTGACTAACCAGCATTTAGGCTTGGTTAGCTTGGCGTCTGCAATTTTGTTGAACACGTGCATCGGAATGATATTTACCTCAGACCCCGTATCCAGCTTAAACTTTACTGACACGGGTCCGACAAATATGTCAGCGAACCACAAATCACCGGATTTGTTGTCTTCCTTAGCCACTGCTCCCACGAACAGATCAGTGCCTGCCTGCTGGAATTGTCTCTCATCATCTTCATCGTACTCATCAAGGACAATTTCATTAATGCTAGTAGTTTTGCTTTGGCATACCTTGGTGAAATGTCCGATTATCTTGCAGGCGGAACATGCCTTTCCTCTGGCCGGACACACGTCACGGCCGCTCCTGTGATCGTACCCGCACAAGGCACAAGTCACTCGCGTGCCGCCCATTCTGTTTCCTTGTTCGCGGCCTCCTCTGGTGTCTGTCCGTTGCCTTTGTTGTTGTTGTTGTTCATATGTGCGTGATGGGTGGCGCGCTGTGTCGTCTCGTCGTACGAAATCCACAGCGTATTCGGGCCCTGTAGCTCCTGACAGTTGTTTTGCCCGATGCTCGCTCATCCTGCACATTTCCTCGCACAACTGCAGAGACAGTTTGGGTGTCTGCAACAACCGGTCCCGTAGATCATTGCACCGCACTCCACTGACTAGTCTGTCACACATCAGAGAGTCTTCGATAGCGCCGTATTGGCAATGTCCAATCTTGTGTCGTACCTCTCTGATGTAGGCGTCCATCGTCTCTTGGCCCTGGTTGTAGCTGTTAAACTTGTATCGGGTCACCGTAAGGTTCGTCTTGCCTTCGCAGTAGATACGGAATGCTTCCCGGAGCGGGGCGATTTTGTCGGTCTCGCCGGCAGTGAATGTCGAGTGAGAACTCCAGCTGCCATGGAGTAAATGTTGTATGAGTGGCTCCATGCCTTCCAGTTGGCTGCCAGATCCTCATTCAGGTTGAGTGGTCCGGGAGGTTTCAACCCCGAGAGAGCCATGTCAAGTCAAAAGGTCCGCTTCTGACACCATGTAATGTTGTGATTATGAACGGACTGCGCACCACGACGTCTAGTTGCATAATGGTTTATTCAGCCTTCGCGCCACAGTACACTGGTCCCTCGCGCTGGGCGCCGGTCCCGTTCGCCAAGCCGCGGTACACTCCATACCCGATACATAACACCTCCCAGTCTGCGCTGGTTGGCCGTTCGCTGGTCCCGGCCCGCTGGCTTCCGGCGTGTCATGACTTAGTACATACATAACAGGTGACCTCTTGTGGCTAACCTAGTGTAGTGGTTGCAAAGGGATCGCACACGATCACAAGCAAGTAGTGTGACTGGGGTATTACCTATCACACCCGTACTCACAACCCGCACCTCACATCCAGTCCATCACATCCACAACTGGTTGAATGCTCGCTGGATAACAATTATGGAAATCACTCATTTAATAACGTAAGATGGCTGAGTCCAAGCAAGACCAAGCATTTAAAACTACATTCTCCCGTGAAATCATAAAATTGTATAAGCCAAACCCTTTACCTAGATGTTATCCTACATATCCGAATTAGATACTTGTTGAACTTATTAAGAACTTGTTGATACATAGAAGAGAATCTTAGCTCAATTTATAAGAACCGGTATAGACCCCTTTCAATGTTTATAAACATCGTGTAGAACCAAGGCACACTGCCATTGAGTTTGCAGATACGTGCAGTGCAAAACGTCAGTTTTATTCAAAATTAATAGAAATACAGAAGACTAAGCATATCAATTTAATATAATCTGTTTCTTAAATATTTGATCGGTTTGTGTGCCAAGCGGTTCGTTTCTAAGTTGTGCAGTTGTAGAGATATTTCAATTTTTCTGTATGAAGATTGCTCATGGCAATTGACAATGCATTGAGTTTGCCGGTACACACAGTGAAAAATATCAGTTTTATTCAAAATTAATAGAAATGCAGAAGACTAAGCATATAAATTTAATATAATCTGTTCGTTAAACATTTGCTCTATTTGTGTGCCAAGCGGTTTCTTTCTAAGTTGTGCAGTTATAGAGATATTTCACCTTTTGTGTATGAAGATTGCTCACGGCCATTGACAATGCATTGAGTTTGCCAGTGTTATGTATGTCGTTATCTACAGTACCGTGGCGCAGCAGCCGGGACCGGCGCAGGGTGGAGGAACCAGTGTAGTTGTATGGTGAGGCTGAATAAAGCATTAAGTAACTAGACCTCAACGTGTGCAGTTGTTGATCGCTTAATCACATTACATGGTGTCAGACGTGGAACCTTAGACGGACATGTCGCTACCAGGATTGAAGCCTCCCGGGCCGTTGAACTTAGAAGAAAACATATCGGCAAACTGGAAGACATGGCTGCATGCTTTCAACATATATGCTACGGCGGCAGGAGTACAGACCAGGAGCGAGAAGGTGCAATGCTCTGTATTTTTACATGTGGCCGGCACAGAAGCGCAGAAAGTGCATCAGGCGATGAACTTTACCGCAGCCGAGAGGGAGAAACTTCAACCATTAAAGGAGGCATTTCGGGTCTACTGTGAGGGGAAGACTAACATCACAGTCACCTGTTACAAATTTAATGCTCACTGCCATTAAGTTTGGAATGTGACCAGATGTTGTCCTGCAGCCAAGCTGCACCCGCACTGACCTAAATACCAATGCTGACGTCATATGAAATAGGTCTATTCCTGAAGCCTATAGTATCAGATTTGTCATATTCTCGCCGGAATTGGTTTTACATGTTTTCACTTCCAATATCTCAAAATTCAGCCACTTAAAATAAATATTCCTTCAAACTGAATTAATGTAGTATATAATGATGAAGCTAGCATATGTATCAACATAAATGAAAAAACTGCAAAATCATCAAACGATGCAACTGTAATGTTCAACAAAGCCTTGGATCCTAGCACTTGGTTTAATCTGGAAGTAAAGAGATTGTTCTTATTGGAAAATAGTAGTCATTAGTTTCACTGAGATGTATCTCATTACTGCATGATGGGTAATTCGAGCATGATGTCTCAGCTGCTGGAGGAGTAGTGGTGAGAATGGCAGCAGCATAGCTGCAGGCTCTGGTGGGAGGCGACAGGTGGTGCCTTGGGCGAGCAACGCTCAAGGTGAGAGTCTGGATGGAGGGAGAGCAAACTGCCGGGGGGTTACTCTCCTTGCCACAAATCTCCCCAGACAATAGCATAGTGTTTTCTCATTAAATTAAGTGATGCTATCTGAAAGGTTTAGTTCAGGAAACTGGTATTTTCAGTTAGGTTTCATTCATCTAACTAATAGACCAGGCGGGATGGCCGAATGAGTTCTCTCAATTTGGTATATTGTGGGATTCGAAAGGACAGGTTTGAACCCTGGTCGAGTCAATCCGATAACTTAAAAATTTATACTTATCACTTCCAAGCCAGGCACTCAGCATAATTAGGAAAGGGCGAGGAATGGTTGGCTCAGTGTGAGAATAATATTACTCAGTAGGATATCAGATCATGGTGCAGGTGGGCTGGTCTCCAGTGGGAGAGTGCTATATAGTCCCCATGAGTGTGCATTGCCACAAGTCGGTACCCATCCTATGTGACATTAGATGTTGCAAGGATGTAAAACCCCAACAACCAACCAATCTCCCCACTAAGGATGCTTCGCAGGTGACCCCTTGGTTCTTCTCATTACACCACCTGCCCACAATGAGAGGGTATCTATGATGGGTGTTCAGGTTCTTAAACTGGTACTCACTCTCTTCTTCTGTGTAACATAGCACTCACCCAATGTTCCGAGTAAGTTAAGCTATAACTTAATTAACACAAATGGGGCTGCGTGATAAACGGCATGCCTCATTTAAAATTAATGTTGTGTTAGATTAATTGATTAAGTGGAGGAAATGGCCGAATGAGTTAGAGCATCCGTCTCCCTTGCTGGTAGATCGTGGGGTCGTGGGTTCGAACCCTGGTCGAGTCAAACAAATGACCTCACAATTGATACTTGTCGCCTCCTAGCCTGGCGCTCGGCATTATTAGGATAGGACAAGGGCTGGTTAGCTCTGTGTCAGGATAATGTGACTTAGTGGGATATCGTGCCATGGTGCCGGTGGTCTAGTTTCCCAGCCGGACAGCACTATAAAGTCACCATGAGTGCGCACTGTCTAAAGTCGGTTACCATCCGGATATGAACCTATATATTGCTAGGATGTAAAACAACAAACACATATTATCCTCATCCCAACCTAACCAGTCATCGCACTATCCTATTACTGCAAAGTGCCAGCCTAGGCAGGGTCAAGTAACAATTTTGCAAGTCATTAGTTTGACTGATTGAAGTAACTAACTTTGGTTTAAAAGTATTTTATTCAGAAAGCTTCAGCAGTATTGGGCATTCACACAATAATCATGAGTAGGTCAGGAATACAATTTTCACACAACCTATGTATAGGTGTAACGTCCACGGCTGGCATCTGTGGTTGTGTAGGCAGGCTATGGTGAAATCAATACAGGCAAAAAGAGAAAGGAAACGTATAAAGAGTGAAAGAGGAGAGAGCCAAGCCTTCAGGTTTATTCTTTATATGGTACATGGATCCAGTTTGGCATATCACCTGACCACATTCTCCCAATGAGAATCAAGCATCTACTGCTCTAGAATGAGAATCAAGCATTTCCAGTTGCCATGGTTACAGTGATCCTCCCACCACCATCAAAGGGCGTGGCTCCCTTGGTCACCACCTGCCCTGAGCTGTGTGTGTGGTGATCCATGACTATCAGAGGGCGGAGGTGGGTAGTGGGTAGAGCTATAAGTGCCCCTTACACACTATCTTACTAGCACCACAATGTCTATTTACCAATGAGTCAAGTACCACCAGCAACTACATAAACACATCTATGCACCTTGCCCTATATACCTTTTTCATAAATAGAACATTTGCATTCCCCCACCAACGCGTCATTATCGGAATATTTTACAGAGGGTTGACTCTTGAAGTAGTGAGAGAATCCCAACATTGATTGATTTGTGTATGTATCATAATTGTACAGTGATGTTACTGATTATGTGTTTCATCTTTGTTTCTAGGTAAGCAAGAAGCAGATGTAGAATGAGCTGAGTGAATGGCAGTACTGTAAGTATGCATTGATAAGGCATGTATCCAGTATTGATTTAGCGATTGATTGCTGAAGCTGCTGGTTTGATGGTGTAACCAGCAGCAACGGTCATATTCCCCGCCAAATGATAGCGGTGTTTACTCTGTCAGTTTTGTTAATCACATGGTTATTCCTACAATGAAATTTATATTAATGTCTGAAATGCTGAGATTTCTTTCAAAATTAAATTGACCTCCGAGGCAATTTGGAAGTGCCAAAATGTGTGCCAAATGACAGCCAAAATTTACCTCACAAAATCATCGTTAGGATTACAGATGACGCAGTTCAGTTGGTATTCGGAAAAAATAAATGTGTATTTATGGTTTTGAATAGTAAAGCGGTATCGCATCCTATTTTCATTAAAATATTGTTGGTGCGAGGTGAGGAAATCTATGCATTCAAGTAGAATGTGTCACTGATACCCACTGCAGTTGGGGAGTGGTTCTCCCTTGAGAAAACATGCGTGAGTCAGCCAAGGGTTTGTTGGGTCGTTGTTGGAAGTTTACGTCCTGGCAACATCTAAAGTCATATCAGGATAAGTACCGACTTTTGATAGTATACACTCCTTGTGACGTTATAGTGCTGCCCCACTGGGACATCAGGCCACCAGCATGCACCACACCCTATATCCCATTCAGTCACAATATCCTGACACTGAGCTAACCAATCCTTGGCCTATCCTACTAATGCTGAGCACCAACCTAGGATATGACACGTATCAATTTTAAAGTCATTGGTTTGACTAGACTGGGAACCGAACCTTCCTCATGCAACTCAAGTGCTCTACCGATTAGGCCACCGCGCTCGGCAGTTGCCAATCTGGCATTGAGTGACGATATCTGGCATTGAGTGGCATTGATATATTGAGCACTCAGTGATATTCATCCCTAGCTAAATAAGAATAACCACAGTGTACATTAAGTTTTTTTGAAGCAGTAACTATTTAAGACTTTGAAGCAGTAACTTGTTAATAAATCGCCACGCTTCTAGCTATTTGTGACATTGTGCTAGTGAAACGCTACCCCACGCTCGTGAGGCCTGTTTTATTCCGAGCGGACGCAGTGGCCTAATCGGTACAGCGCGAGCCTCGCATGCGGAAGGTCAGGAGTTTGGTTCCCGGTCGAGCCAATCCATAGACTTTGAAATTCCTGATTTCCAAGCGGGGAGGCTCGAAAAAGTCACCATGAGTGCGCACTCTCACAAATTGGTACCCTACCTGATATGACCTTTGATGTTGGTAGGACGTAAAACAACAAGAAACCAACAAACACATGTTTTAGTCCGAGCAACCAGTAACATGGGCCCAATATGTAGAAAAAAGGTGTTTTATTTAATGACGCCTCTAGAGCACATTGATTTTTATCATCGGCTACTGGACGTCAAACATATGGTCATTCTGACATATTTCTTTGGAGGAAATCCACTGCCGCCTACTTTTTCCGATAAGCAGCAAGGGGTCTTTTAAGTTTTATATGCACTTTCCTACAGTCAGGACAGCACATACCATAGCCTTTGATGAACCAGTTGTGGACCATTGGTTGAAATGGAAAATAGCCCAAACTGTAAATGTGTCCACTAAGCAGGATCGATCAGATGATCCAAAACCGTTCACAGGTGTACACACTACCGCCTGAGTTACGTCCAGCTCCCTCCAATATGTAGAGGGTGGGTGTTCATAAAAAGAACTTTCTCGCAACATGATTTGTGGTTTGGGCAATACATGTGACATTGAGTCCGAAGTGGTAAACAAATATGTAGCGCTTGATCAAAGCAAATAATGAGATGGTTGAGGTTGTTCATCCTAGTAACATTTCAACTCATTTCAGGGTAGCGATTGATCAAAGCATTTGGTAAATAGTGATAACCGGAAATGAGGACGGACACCCGCAGTTGCTTTCGTAAGGATTCTATACCGGATGTCGATTGAGGGGAGCTACCGAGGCATGCGAAAACATCACAATAATATTTGAACGATAAGTATCTAGATATATTATTTATTGGACACCGTGGCTGAATCCCTAGAACACAGGCTTTCTTTGCAGAAGTTCTGGAGGTTGATGCTTGGTCGAGTCATACCAATGACTTACAAAATTGATAGCTTTCGCTACCTAGCCTGGCACTCAGCATTACTAGGATAGGGCAAGGACTGGTTTGTCCAGTATGCCTATTAGGATAATGTCACTGAATGGGAAATTGGCTCATGGTGCTAATGGTCTGGTCTCTCAATGGGGCAGCACTATAAAGTCGCCATGAGTGCGTACTGTCATAAGTACCTATTCTGACATCACCTCATATGTTGTTAGGATGAAAAACAGCAATGAACAAACCCTAATAACTAACATTGTGTGCAGCATTCCCAGTCAACAGTTAGTGATCTTATTGTGTGCATATGTAGGCGAGTGGGTGACCTTCACAATTGTGGTTCTAACTACTAGATAAGTCGTAGATACAACCCATTTGAAAGCCAATTGATATGTATCATTGTATGGGGGTGTGGGTGGGGTCGCGTTAGAGATGGGGTTATGGGTTTGGGGTTGGGGTGGGTTTGGGTCTAGGGTGGAGGCATGGGGCTGGTTGAGACGGAATTTTAGTCAGGTTTAATTTGCACCATTTAATTCCAAAGAAACACATTTAAGATAACAATAAATATATAAGAACAGTTCAAGATAATACAATATATCAGGTGAGTCAGCAATATCCCTCCTGATGGGAGGCACCGGTATTTTGGTCAGATTTTACTTTCCCTATTTAATTGCAAATAAGCTATTTCTAGAGAATAATGATATATCCGAACAGTTCAAGATAATAAATAAAACATATCAAGTGAGACAGCAGTCTCCTGCGTAATGAAAAGCACCATGGTATTTCGGCCAGGTTTGACTTCAGTCCTTTGCACCATTTAATGACAAAGAAACAATTTTAGGAAAACAATAACATATATGCAATATATATATATTTCATGACAAAGAAACAATTTTAGGAAAACAATAACATATATGCAATATAAATATATATAACTTATATATATATGACCCTGGCTCAAAAGGTGATATCTCTCTTTTTTGTGTGTCCATTGTAACGATTGACACAAACCAGCACAGAAACGGTTACACTGAAAACACAAGGACATTTGCTTCAAATCAATATGTATTCTATTGGCATTATGAAACACCATGTAAAAAACAAATCAGTTTATCCTGAGCAAATACACAAGCACATAGTATGTTGATCGTTACAATGGACAAAGTTTTGTCCCATATTGCTTAGCACCTTTTGAGACAGTCTCATATATAGATATATATATATATACAAAGGCTAGCTCCTTCAAATTCCTGGGCACGAATGGTAGTGTTGAGTGTCTCTTGTTAGGAAAGCTGGCGGTGGTGGCGCTAGTAGTCATGTTGGAGGGGGGTATTCTGCCCCAAATGATACAAAAAAGAGGTGTAACAAATAGACAATAATAATAATAATAACTCTTCTCCGCACCTTTATACTTGCATAATGCTTATATACATCACTTATATATATATGAGACTGTCTCAAAAGGTGCTAAGCAATATGGGACAAAACTTTGTACATATTAACGATCAACACACTATCTACTTATGCATTTGCTCAGGAGAAACTGATTTGTTTTTTTACATAGTGTTTCATAATCCCAATAGAATACATATTGATTTGAAGCAAATATCCTTGTGTTTTCAGTGTAACTGTTTCTGTGCTGTTTTGTGTCAATCATTACTATGGACAAACAAAACGAAGAGTTAGCACCTTTTGAGACGAGCTCATATATATATATATATATATATAATAATATATATATATATATATATATATATATTTATATATAAATATATATATATATATAGGAAAAGTTCAAGATAATAAAATACATCGAGTGATGAGGGTCTACTTCAGAAAGCTCATGTCAGTCAAACACGAGAACAGCTAGCAAATAGTACCAGAGCGAACTGTTGCACATTTAGTTTTTATCACCGTAATCTAACACCACCTCTGTAAGCCTCCGCTACCCCCCCCCCCCCCCCCCCCCCCCCCCCCAGTGTCGCTTTAAAAATTGTTCCCAGAATGGCCGCTGGCGAAGGAGGGCGCGTGTGTTCCTTGAAGGCAGAGTTGGGGTTATCGGGAGCCATCTTAAATGGCGGTTGGTGTGTCGGCGAATAGTCGCCCTGTAGATAGACAGCGCCGTTGCATGTTAATAGGCGGGAGCTTGGGGTCAGCGCCTGTGTGTGTCGAGATAGCGAATGAGAGAGTGACCACTGGTCAGCCTGAGCGGTGGTCAGCGGTGGACAGGGGGTGGGGGTGGGGGTGGGGGGAGGGCGAAGGGGGGTTAGTAACTGGCAGACGACAATCGATATCGGCATCGTCCTTGAATATCGCCCAGCGCGCCCAATTCGGGGACCAGTATGGCTTGTGGTTGTATTGTGTTTTCTGTCGTTGCTATTTGATGTGTATACTAGGGCCATGCTTTGAAACTGGGCACTGAAGTTTGAGATGGAAAGCACAAGTGAAAACCTCCCAAATAGTAGGCATAGAGATTTCAAGCAATAGTAGCATATGTGTTCCTATTTAGGTGTTCAATTAGTGCATATGTCAGAGTTGGGGATAAACTAATTTCCCTTTTTGATTTAGATCTTATACAAAGTGAAACATTCGTTAATATCACTAGTGTCACATGGAAATCAGAGACACATCCAAAACATTATTTTATCATATTACACAACAAAATCAAACAAGATTGTATTGATTACAGTTTAAGCTAACAAGGTTATATCTTCTGAGAAAAAAGTTTAGACAAGTTTGTTAAAGATGTGTGTAAATAGATGGTGCCCGGGTGTACATTTTTGCATTTTCACTTCAGCAGAAAATCGCATAAGTATTCTTTTGATATATTTTGTGGGATAAATTAAATATATGTAGTGTCGCTAACACACTTAATACACAGAAGAACAACAATTATTTGACTTGCTATCAATAAGAGAAAGAATTAATTATCGGCATTGTAACATGGAAACCAAATACATGTACGTGGTGGCCAACTTGAGAGAACAACCCAATAAAGACACTTGCACCACCCCTTGTTCATAGCCCAGCACATGTAAGCTTATGTGGTGTTCTCTGTGGCGGAGTGGTCAGGGTGTCTGACTTTTTTCTAGGTCAGACTCCTAATCTGAAGGTCGGTGGTTCGATTCCCTGTGCCCCCAGCTCTGCCAATTTGGATTTCCACCACTGTGTATAACTTACGGCATCATCAAAGGCCAGTTGTTCTCATACCATGTCTATGTGGTGTGGGAGTTTAAAAATCCCTTGGGTCGGTAAAAGTGGAAGCTCGGGCTTTCTATCGACAAACTGTCTAATGGTGAAAACAAGTCTAGTATGACTTATCCATGATAGGCAGTGCAAATCTTCAAGAATTCTTTTTTACAGAAACTAACAATACGCACATTAATATCATCTGGTCCTAGTTGAGCGAATGCACCATTCAGCTGTCATTGAAGCTACCGCCACGCACCCCCCCTCCTAACCCCCAATCCCCTAACTACTGCCCCCTGCTGACTATAAACCTTACCTACAGTCACCGCCAAAGGGCCAGACAAGGTTCTCCCTTTATATATTACTCTCCAACCACCAGACAGCAGTTCAACCTCTGTATTCTGCTCCACCAGTCAAATTCACTCCCTCCATCTCCCACACCTCCACCCTCATGGCCAATGGCCACTTCTTTACCCAGACACATACTCTTGAGCTCAATTTTAGTGAAGTTTTTTCCACCCACCTCCTTTCTCTCACATCTGAAATCCTATCCTCATTGTCTTATACCCCAGTCACACGAGAGCCAGCGTTCGCCACCAACCTCCTTACGGCCAAAAGGTTGCCAACCACCCAGCGTCCCATTTGATACATTGGTTTTACATTGTTTCAAAAAAGCAGGCGGCGCCAGGTTGGCACTGACTTTGGCGCCAACCTGGCTGTGTTGGTTGGCGCACTGGCCCCGCCATGTCGCCAACCTATGTGGGTTATGTGGGTTATGGTCTGGTTATGTGGGTTATGTGGGCTATGTGGGTTATGCCAGCTCGGCGCCAGTAATCGACGGTAAGCAAACGCAGGCCTCAACCGATTGTAAAAATATACGGATTTTCGGTTTGGAATTATATATTGGCAGAGAGCATTATTATTCTTGGGCAACGGAGTTGGGACAAGGTTATGTAATCTAAAAGCAATAATACCCCACTCCCCATTATGTCATGATATAAGCTATGTGAAATATATGTTCATACAGGATGCCTGAGATTAATGAAGAAATGTTCCTATATAAGATTCAGTACAGGATTGTTGAAATGTTTCTCTATGCATCCATAAAGAGTGCAATTGGAGAAAAGACCATTTTAACAGAGATCTATTGTAACTGTATGCAGTTACCTGTCCCTACATGACAACTGGGTGGGCACACCAGCCTAATTTGCATATACACACAGGGCACCGCCTGCAGCTGGGTTGAGTGACAACCACCCCTACTGGGGGGAGTGCCACCCGCCCAGACTGTGGAGGTGCCTGATTGGCTGGCTGTGGACTGCTCAGTCACCTGCACCCCATTGGCCCTCTGACCACACTAGCCTCAAAGCTGAGATCATTATCCTAGATTCTGCTTCAGACACACTGAAGAGAGATCACTCTACTCCTGGCTCTTGAGTGAGAAACACCTACTCTTGAGCAGGAACCCCAGACACTTTGTCTGATGCTATCAAAATTCATCTATTCCAATTGAGTGTGTACACAGCCATAGGACTCCTGTCCCATGGGCTGTAGGCACTGCTTTCTATACAGGCTAAAGTGGTAATGAGATTGTGTGTGGCTAGAAGGTAAGGGGTGTGGATGCTAGGTCACTGGTAGGTGGACAGGAGTTGGTGTTATTAAAGCACAACTTCTCCACTGTTTATCTGTGTGACTTGGCTTCATTCTTCCTTAGCATTGGTTAATGAGTTGATAGATAAGTGATATGAAGGGGAGAGTTTCTTTAGTATTATCTGGTGTCCCAAACGTGGCTGGGCATTCAGTAATATTATACGAGGATAGTGTACCCAGGGTTATTATCCTGGCATAATACATTATACCTCACATCTATTCATGTTATTAATATGAGCCTCCAGTGGAAACTTCTGACGTATCATGATAGCCAAATACATCGGGCCCGGTGTTCGAATCGGTAGAGCGCCGGCCTCGCGTGCGGAAGGTTGGGAGTTCGGTTGCTGGTCGCCTTAGAAAATTGATATTTGTCGCTTCCTAGCCTGGCACTCGACATTAATTGGATTGAGGAACGACTGGTTAGCTCACTGTCAGGATAATGTTACTATGTGGGATATCGGGTCACGGTGCCAGCGGCCTAATTTCCCAGTTAGGCAGCACTACAAAGCTTCCATGGGTGTGCACTGACACAAGTCGGAACCCGTACTGATATTACCTTAAATGCTGCCTGGACGTAAAACTCCAGCAAATCGACCAAGATACACATACATCGCGGCAGAATTTAGAATTAATCAGAGATTGCATGCCGCTGCGTCACAAAGTGTTAGTTTTGGGACAAGTTGAGGTGAGCCTTGTTCATCGATGAATACCATCCTCGTAAAGTGTTCAATTAATGCATGGCAACCACCTATCTGTCATCACATGCCTCGCAGAGCTAGTTTAACTGACACCACTCGGCCAGACCAGACGGGGTGGCCGAATGAGTTGAGCGTCCGGCTCCCGTTTTGGTACAATGTCGGATTCGATCCCATGGGTTTGAACCGTGGTGGAGTCAAACCAATGACTTAACAATTGTATTCTTGGAGCTTCCTAGCCAGGCACTTGACATTACAGTATAACCCCGTTAAACCAAGCTCGGTTAACCCAAACGATCGGTTAATCCAAATTTTGTTGGCGGCCTGGCAAAATACTACCATTTATCATATAAAAAAGTTGGTGAAATCAAAGTTGGTTAATCCAAACTATCGGTTAATCCAAACAAAATTGTCGGACCCCAGGCCACTCCGGTATGGTTAAACCAAACGTTCATGTGGTTATAAGGTCATGTGAGACCCCACCAACTTTTTTATATTATAAATGGTGGTATTTTGCCGGGCCGCCAACAAACTTTGGATTAACTGATCGTTTGGGTGAACCAAGCTTGATTTAACGGGGTTATACTGTATATAAATAAAAAACAATAATCAAAGTGTCCACATACATTGTATATTACATTCATAATACACCAGCATTTTTGACAAAGCCAAGTCAAAGTCGAAGCCAAAGCTTGGTTAAACCAATGATCGGTTAATCCAAACACACTTCTAGGGTCCCTTCCAGTTTGGTTTAACGGGGTTATACTGTATTAGGATAGGGCAAATGGACTGGTTGGCTCAGCGTCAGAATAATGTAACCTAAGTGGGATATCGGGTCATGGTGCTGGTGGCCTGCTTTCCCAGTGGTGCAGTACTATAAAATCACCATGAGTGTGCACTGTCATGAAGCGGTGACCGTCCTGATGCGATATAGATGTTGCCAGGAGGTAAAACCCCAGCAACCAACCAACTCGACCAGCGTCACAGCGGCGGCCATCAGCCCATTGTACATCCGGGTACCGCCCCAACGTCGGCTCCACTTTAAATGTCGTCTGCTTTGATGCCAACACAATTTGGCACCAGTCGATTACGTCAAGGTCGTCTGCGTCTAACCCGATGATTGGCTCTTGGTTGCTGGATGTCATTTGGGGCCCAGGATTTGGGGCGGGGGACCACAGAGGAGCAGATGACAGTAATTCTAGCGCGACGCTCATGGAATAAAATGAACGAACTGTGCGTTTCTTTATTGGGACATGGCCTCTCTAGTTGGTTGCGCGGGTTGGTGCGGAGGTCTGATTACACTAATACCCAGATCACACCAAAGTAGTTCTTACTACGTTCTTGAAAATGCTGCCGAATGGGCTCAAACTGTGTGCGAACGGAGTGAATGTGGTAGCAACGTTTTACTAACTTGTTATGAACTGCATGGACGGGCAAGGATGGAATGGTGCTCCACAACTTTGAGCATGCTCAAGATTTTCGGCGGCCACGTTCTAGCCCGTTTTGGAATAACGTTGGGCGTTTTGAGAACGATCTTTGTATGATGGGGGTGTAAGGTAGTCGCCAAAGTTTCATTTCGATGAAAAGGTAGAGTTATGCTGCACCCAACACGCACCTCATATCGCATTTCCTTTAAAAGCCTATGCAAGCATGTCAGTCTATATGACCTACGCAAAGCAACGTTCATGTAACCGTAGTAGGTTGGTTATTGGGGTTTTACGTCCTGGCAACATCTATGGTTATATCAGAATGGGTACCGACTTGTGATAGTGCACACCCATGATGACTTTATAGTGTTTCCCCACTTGGAGACCAGGCCACCAACACCATGACCTGATATCATACTCAGTCACATTATCCTGACACTGAGCCAACTAGTTATTACCCTATCCTAATGACGCTGAGCGCCTGGCTAGGAAGCGACCAGTTTCAATTCCACGATCTACAAAAAAGGGAGACGGACACTCAAATCATTGGGCCATGCCATTTTGTCCATGACTGTAGTAGTGTGCACTATAGGTCCGGCAGGGGCCACATAGATATAGGGTGATTGCAAGAGGGTTCCTAGGTGGTGTAATGGTTAGTACGCTAGACCCAGAATGTCAAGAAGTCTGGGTTAGAATCCTGGTCAAGGAACACATTTCCCTTTTTCATCACCCCCATGATGCTGGTTGCGGTGACCGGAACCCATACAAGATATGCACTGTATTTTTGTTGAACCTACAATGTGTATGTGCGTGTCCGTTGCTTGTATTTATTTGTAAAGCGGCTGTTACACATCACCAGATTGCGCAACCGACAGAATTTTCTAGTCCGGTGGTGTTCGGGCGTGATAAGTATCAAAATGTATTAAAATGTGTCAAAATGTTGCGATATTGGGTCAAAGACCACCGGACGAATGGACATGAAGCGGACATGAAATGGACATGAATGGATAGCCAACGGACGATAAGCGGACTAAACAAACTCAAACCGGACAAGAACCTTAGATGTCAATCCGGTGGCATCCATTCTAAGTTTTGTGCATGTTCAACACTTGTTCCGGATTGGGCCGGATATCAACAGATATTAATGATATGCAGCAGTTAGGCAATGGACACTAACCAGACTTTGCCGCATATCAACGGACTTTGTTCGGTTTCTTTCCATTTCCCCAATCCGGTGATGTGTGACAGCCACTATTTTGTGGTGACAAATCATTGCTGAGGGTTTCAAAACGGGGCCATCCAGGCTTTGCTGTGTTTGGTAGACGCAATGAGATTGCTTGTTTGTTTGTTGTTTTACCTCCTAGCAACATGTAGGGTAATTTCAGGATGGGTATCGACTTGTGATAGTGCACACTCATGGTGACTTTATAGTGCTGCAGACTGCCAGCACCATGACCTGATATCCCACTCAGTCACATTATCCTGACACTGAGCCAACCAGTCCTCTCCCTATCTTAATACTGCTGAACACCTGTCTAGGAAACAACAAGTATAAATTTGTATGTAATTGGTTTGACTCGACCTGGGTTCAATCCCACAAACCCATGTGTTCGGATCCCGCGATCTCCCAAAACAGGAGACGGACGCTCAACTCATTCTGCCATCCCGTCTGGCAATGAGAAGCACTTGATAGTGGTGTCAGATTATGTCGTGCAGTGCCGAGGAAAAAGTTTCACAGACGCCATTAGATCTGGAATCGGGTTGCGTGTCACGATTGCACTGCGGTTGAAAGTTTACTAGGCTATAGAAATGAGGTCGACATAAAACGAGAACTTCCATGTAGTGTCTGCTTTCCCTGAAGATATATTGCTTTAAATTATAGTTGGGTAAGCAGGAGTAGTTTTCAATTGCTTACAATTGGTCTACTCTGATTGGTTGGTTGGTGGAGTTTTTACATCCTGGCAACATCCAAGGTTATATCAGTATGGGTAGCGACTTGTCAGAGTGCATATTAATGGCGACTTTATAGTGTTGTTCCATTGGGAAATCAGTCCGCCGGTACTATGACCCGATATCCCACTCAGTCGTGTTATCCTTTTCAGTTGAAAGGTATTCTAATGAACATGACCAATGTCATTAGAATGCAATTGAGACACTTTATATTGTTGACCTATATGCAACACCATCTGTACCCATGATTGAAGCCATACACATAAATACTTCAGTAGATCGATCGATCAGATGTTACATAATGGAGGTTATGATTTTCTACATTGCATTGTTTTAGGGTTTATTTCTTCTTTTTGGGGTAGGTGGGCAGGGTAGATTTGAGATGAAAGAGGGTCGGCAGCCAGTATACACTGAGTGATGTGGCTACCGGAAGTGACTACCGGAAGTGACTACCGGAAGTGCCGGAGTGGGACGCCAACACTGCCGGCTACAGGGGTGTGCAAAGCAACATCGACAGCGTGTTTCATCACATTAAGGACACTACACACGACAAGCATAGCGCAGGCGCAGGAGACAACAGGCTACATCCTCACCTGTCTGTCCCACACGTGCATTGCTACGGCCTGCCTGCTGGCGTCTGCCTTCCTATAGTCCCTTCCCACGAGCATCAGGATTCCTCATTCCTCACATGAATGAATACATTGATTGATTTATCTACATACAAAGCAATAGTCAAGAAATCTTGACTTACAAACATGATAAGATCCCAACTAACAAACAAATCCTACTGCATACAAAACAATCTAATGAATAAAATCTATAGCTGTGTTTAAACGGGCAAATGTAAATCGATCTAGAGAAAGCGATTTATATGAAGCGATGTAGTGACGCGTTTACACTAGTTCGCTTCATATAAACCACCTCGCAAGGTGGTTTACATATACCGATTTATATGAATCGATTCAGCCCTAAAATGCCACAGCGTCGCGTTTACACGGGAAATGTAAATCGATGTAGACAACTGGTTTTATATGAAGCGTTTTAACTCGCCCGTGTAAAAACGGCTTATTAAATTGGAAATCGTAAGTCAACAACTAAAACTGCCCATGTATATGAAAAATGAGTTGATGTACCTCATACTGATTACTTATGGCATAGTGTACACTTAGATTTCAGAATGTACTTCACACTTCAACCTATATAGCTGTAATACTTACATTTTGGAATTCCAGTGGTACAGCACTGACAAAAGATATATATGAATACAATTCATATACCAAATAAAAAAGACACTAGTGGCATTGAGCCACGCAGCAATAACCATCGGTAATATGGTATGTGATAAGATATTCTACCTGTTGTGCTTAAAGGCGCTGTCACACTATGACGTAACGACGTGAGCATAGGGAGACCATGAAGAACGTTGACCTTCTCAGCGTAGTATGCAAATTTGGACACAAGTTGAACGTGGATGCAGCGTAGTGGATGAGAGCGTAACGTCGGTAAAGCATAGTGATACCGTCCTTCAACGAGAGAGGACAACGTCATTACGCTCACGGAACGTTATGAACGTTATTCCATCACCAGAACTACGTTACGTGATGTTACATACGTCATGACACGGTGGTGAAATGTTGAACGTACGTTGAACGTACGTTCTCCTGACGTTCTCCTGACGTTCCCATTACGCCGCATGGACATTTCCACCGGGTTAATATGGGTCAATGTAGTGGAACGGTGTTGAACGTAGTGAGCAGCGTTTGACTAACGTCCGTTTAACGTTCGGCAAACGTGTACAGAACGTATGGCGAACGTAAACCCTTACATTCGAGTTACGTCGAAAGTTTTGAACAGGTTCAAAACTTTGACAGGCGCCGACATAACACGACGTAACGTGACGTAGCTCAACGTCAGTCTAACGTCGTTCTGACGTCATCATAACATAATCCAACGTACGTCAACATAATGACGAAACGTGATCACGTCAGGCTTACGCTTGCTCGTTACGTCATAGTGTGCAGGGGATTGTCATGACGATGTCTGGTTTTCCTAGTGAGTTGGATTCCATGCCATGTCAAACTTGATGTCAACTAGGAGCTCCTACGGTCACTTTAAGTCTAGCCTCACTGTCCAAGTAACTATGAAGGCAGGCATATGAGACTGTCTCAAAAGGTGCTAAGCAATATGGGACAAACTTTGTCCATTGTAACGATCAACATACTATCTGCTTATGCATTTTCTCAGGATAAACTGATTTGTTTTTTACATGGTGTTTCATAATCCCAATAGAATACATATTGATTTGAAGAAAATGTATCTAAGTTGGATATGTTGAATCAAATCTGGATAATTGTTTTGTTTTGAAAATGTTATGTATTCATCGGACTATGCAGCTTTAATCTCACATTTGCATCTAGCAACATTTCTTGTTAAACATACAAAACCCGGTGCAGCCGGGCTTTCAAATTACTTTGACGTTAGCGCCAGGATAAATGAGACTTGACTGCCAGACCTATTTTGCTGTCCCACTTACCCAACATATGGGTATATTATGACTAAGGGTTAAGCATAGATAGCCTCACTAAGACATGTAGATACATATATATATATATATATATATAATACATTCAAATATGTAAGGATAAACGCAAAATACTAAATAACTGCCAATATATTAATCTGCTGGGTTTGTATTGCTCAATTACCTGGTATTAAGAAGTGATGTCATGATTCACATGTCCGAATTGGGCTGGAGGTGCTACACGACTCAACTCCACCCCCACCGCTCCACCCCCACACCCACCCCCACCGCTCCACACCCACACCCACCCCCACCACTCGCACCCCCGCACCACCCAGCTTACAGTCGCCACACTCCACCGCTGCACTGGTCAGTCCCCAGGGGGCGCCTCTCGCCCCCTGGCGCCTGGCGACACGCCACTTCTCGATTCAATGCCCGCCCCCCCCCCACCCCCCACGCTCCGCCCCGCGGATCCGTCGCGTCCGGAACGCCGCTTATTTAATAGAGCACTTCCGGTCTCCTCGCGACCCTCCGACTTCCGGTCAATACAGACAGCGCCGGAAGGGGCCATTCGGGCAATAGTGTGCACAGTGATGGCCGCCCCTAAAGTGCATTTACACTTCAAAGTGTATGTGTGGTGGTGGGGGGCGGCGATGGGTGGCGGGAGTGGTGGGGGGAGATGGGAGGGGCGGTGAGGGGCGGCTGGAGTGGGGAGGAAGGGGGGAATCAGGGTCAGGGGAGGGATCTTAGAGCGTAAACTGTTGCCGCAACTCACACCGGTACAGCATTGATTTGGATGATGACACCCACCCACCCATACCTCCACGCAGACTAAATGGTGACCACTGTCTGTGTGAGCTGGTGTGTGCGAGATGTGGGGGGGGGGGGCGGGGGAAGGCCACAGTGGATGTTGGGGTCGATGTCCGGTGGATGCCGAGGGGGAGGGCAGGGTGGAGGCCGGGGTGGAGGCCGAGGTGCATTTCGCGGTGATTTTGGGGTGGAGGCAGGGGTGGAGGCAGGGGTAGATGCCGGAGTGGATGCTGGATGGATGCCATGGTGGATGCTTGGATGCCGGGGTGGATGCCGGGGTGGATGCCGCGGTGGATGCCGTGGTGGATGCTTTCATGCCGGGGTGGATGCCGCGGTGGATGCCGGTTGGACTCTGGATGGATGCAAGGATTGATGGCGGGGGGATGCCGGGGTAGATGCCGCGGTGCATGCCAGGTGGATGCCGAGGTGGATGCCGGGTGGATGCCGAGGTGTGATATGTGATGTAGTGAGGAAGCCGAGTATGTCTTATGTTAACGTATCATAGGAACCCCTTATTAGTCATATATATAATATATACTATATATACTATATATACATATAGTATATATAGTATATATAGTATAGATGTATATATATAGATATGCATATTTTTGAGTGAGTGATACAGGCGTGAGGCAGAGCAGGCAAGGAAGAAGAGGCCAGGTGGCAGCACCAGGCGAGGCAGAAGGCCTGACCAGTCGCTTGAGCAGCTGAGTGCCATTGGTTGTGTCATGTCATTTGGTGTCAACTAAGGACAATTCATGGGTAATTAGTTTACAGATAATTATACTTGTGTAATTGCTTATACAGCCCACATATATATATATATATATATATATATATATATATTGAACTAGTAAGATGAATGCCAGGAAGACCAAAACAATGGTTATAAGTATATCAATATAACCATAGATGGCACAAACATAGAACAAGTATCTGAATTCATATATCTCGGACAAAAGATTACAAATGATGGGAGATGTGAGGAAAAAATTAAGAGAAGGATAACAATAGCCCGAACAACATTTTCCAAAATGTATAGAGTGTTAACATCAAGTAAGATATTAATAAATACAAGGAAGCATATTCTTCAGTGTTATGTATGGTCTACTCTAATGTATGGGGCTGAGACATGGACAATCTCTAAGAAAATGTACAAACGTTTAGCAGCATTTGAGATGTGGACTTATCGAAGGATGATGAAAATATCATGGACAAAGAAGATCACCAACAAAGAAGTTCTCAGAAAAATTAAAAATAAGAAAAGCTTGTTTGCCACTATACAGACAAAGAAACTTATTTATTTTGGCCACATCATTCGTCAGAGTTCAATATACCGTACATTGTTGGAAGGGAAGGTGAATGGCAGCAGAGGGAGAGGGAGACCAAGAACATCATGGTTTACAAATATTTCACAGTGGACAGGCTTGAATTATTCACAGTCTATCAGAACAGCACACCATCGGGACAGGTGGAAAACCATTGCATCCAACCCTCGACTAGAGGACGGAACTATTGATTAAATTGATTGAAGATTATATGAACCAGGGAGTACAGACATTAATACTGCCAGGAAATCGGAAAGAACGGAAGCCCCATGAATTCAATGTCAAAATTAATTCAACATGTTTTTTGTTTGTACATTAGTTGTTTAAGCAGGGGAAATTCAAATCGCGGACGATTGGTCTTCCCTCCTCCAATGCCCTATCCTAATAATGGCGGGTGCCTGGCTAGGAAGCAACACGTATCAATTTTTACGTCATCGCTTTGACTCGACCAGGGTTCGACCCCACAATGCCACGGTCTACCAACACGGGAGACGGATGCCCTAACTCATTCGGCCAGTCCGTCTGGGATGTACCTTCAATTATCTCCAATATTACCTATTCAACTTCAAAATGAAATTAATCTGAAAATAAAGTATGAACTATAATACCAATCGGGGAATATAGTTATTTAGAACAGAAATGGGAATAACTTGAACCCATTGGACTATAGAACTTCGATTACTAAGCATTATCTTGAATAGTACGCACACGGGATGCGGACACTGTATCGACTCGACCATCCCATCCGCTAAGCGAAGGAAATTGCTGTCTTCAGATATTGGCGTATAATTGTTGAGATAGCTCAGAGATAATGCATTGGTTGCTATCATATGAGAATTGGGTTACATAACCAGATAGCCCAGATTGGTCTTTTTCTACCCGCGTTTCGTGTACAAGGTTAGTGCCCGGATGTTGTGACGATGACGTCAGGAGATCTGACAGTGTGGATGACCTCTTCATGATTTATGGGTTTGTTGATAAGTGCACACGGTTCAGATTGACCACACTCACACTGCCATCAGTTCTATCAGCCATTTTTAGTTTTCTTTATACCGCGAGGTACTGTTTGTTTGTTGTTGTTTTACATCCTAGCAACATCTAAGGTCATATCAGGACAGGTAGTGACTTGTGACAGTGCACACTCATAATGACTTATAGTGCTGTACCACTGGGAAACCAGGCAGCTGACACCATGACCTAGTATCCCACTCAGTCACATTATCCTGACACTGAGCACACCAGTCCTTGCCATGTCCTAATAATGCCTAGCACCTGCCTAGGAAGCGACAAGTATCAATTTTTAAGTCATTGGTTTGACATTACGGGTAGTGGGTTGGATTACTGGGTATTATGGTGTGTTCTATTGTTCCGTGTTGTTGGAGCAGCCTGGTGAACCGGTTGGTTGTGTTGAAGCGAGGGTAGGGTGCTTGGGCTGCAGGCGCCTTGTCAGTAATTGGTCAGTTTGTCGGCAATAATACATACATAACTTAGATATTGGTGAACTTACTAAGCAGTTCTTGCCATGTAGAAGGGCATACCGAGTTAATTTGATTTTTGTTTGCTTGAAGATTTATACTGCCCATTATGGATAGGTCTGAATAGACTTGTTTTCACCATTAAACAGTTTGTCGATAGAAAGCCTGAGCCTACACTTTTTACCGACCCAATGGATTTTTAACCTTCCACACCACATAGACATGGTATGAGAGCAACTGGCTTTTGATGACGCTGTAAGTTATACACAGCGATGGAAATCCAAATTGGCAGAGGTGGGGGCATGGGGAATGGACCCACCAACCTTCAGAATAGGAGTCTGACCTAGAAAAAAAGTCAGACACGCTAACCACTCTGCCACAGAGAACAAGAATTTGATAGAACCTGTTTCTGCAGAAGCCTATGATTTCAGAGGTTTGGTGTGCTTGCTAAAACTAATGTGGAATGTTTGCACTTCAAATATCGCAAAGAATAGCCGTTTAAAATTAAAGTACCTCAAACTAAAAAGTAAGGGAGCTTATAATGATGAATCTAATATGTACATCTCAGGAAAGGAGAGCAACTCAAAACCATCGGACTATGCAACTTTAGATACTATCAATAATTAGACCATCCTAATATGACCTTAGACATTGCCTAGACGCCAAACCCAACAAGAAAACAAAGACCTATATAAGCTGTATCGCATTAATGCAGCATGTACAGGCATACATGTAGCCTACACTTTAATGAATTGATTCAGTGCATTTTAGGTAACACCTAACTGATCGGTTCATTGTTGATGGTTTAACCCCATTGTAAACGTGCCGGCTGGTGGTGTGGGTGGTGTAAATAGGTCAAGTGAAAGCACTACAGGTAATGAAGGAAAACAGGGTAAGAATGAAAAGTAAGAGAATGAGACTCTCTGGTTTATTGCTTATATAGGTTCTCAAGATTCAAGATGGCCGTTGTCACATGATCCTATTCATCAATCACAGTACAATGCAGTGGTCACATGACTCACTCCTCCAATCAGAGTACAATGCAGTGGTCAATGATCATAACAATACCATGTGGGGGGGGAGGGGGCATGTGAGGTGACTCTTCCAAAGACTGTTCTTAGTCAAACTCGGAAGTGACACTCCCTCTCAAAGACTATTCAATATACAAATTCTATACTCAATGAATAATAGTTTACCAAGTTCACACATCCTCTATATGTCTTTGGGTTTTTATAATTTAACATTTATCATTATATAGACAGTTTGCAATTTATTATAGTAACTTCACCTCGGTTCACATGTATTATATCGGACAATTTTACACCATGTTGGTATCAAAGACCCGGGTCACAGCAACATTGCTTAGTGGTATTTATCCTGTCAATGTTGTTACTCACATATCTATGTTTAGATTGAAATTCACATGAAAATCAGCGACGGTCAGATTTGTGTTAAATTAAATTCCAGCAAAAGAACATGGAGGAAGTAGCAAAGTATATATGTTCCGCTAGCATTTATACTTGTATAATGCATTATACATCACATATATATGTATTCGATAGGTAGAATCAAATCTAGGTGAATGTGTTGGTTTACAAAATGTGATACTTTCTTCGGACTGTGACACTTTCAACTATCTATGCTGACTTTCCAGCATTGAGCCGTCTCCTATTCATTCACCCAGGAACCCTAATCTCATATTTCGGCATCGTCCAAAGCCTCGCCTGCCACCAAATCCAATCAGTCACGCTTCATTTGACCCATCAAATTAACTGCAAATTGATGACCGTTCCTCTATTCGCGCCGTTTTTATTTTTATGTTTTGCTTTTATTTATTTGCTTATCCCTCCTCTCCCCATCCCCCTTTCTCCTCCACCTCCTCCTCCCCCTCATCCTACCCTCCTCCTCCCATCCTCCCCAGGGCGGGGGGATGACGAAACCAGTCCCTATTGGATTCCTTTACACTCATTACCCCTAAATCGATCACTATAGACCATATCCCTAAAGCAATGTTACATCGCTACAGTTCTGCTGGTCTTTAGTGAAATGGCTCAGGTTGGGGGTTTGTTTGCATCTTGGGGTTTTAGATCCTGGCAATATCTAAGGTTTTCTCAGGATAGGCACCGACTTGTGACAGTGCACACTTATGACAACATTTTTAGTTCTGCGGCACTGGGAAACCAGGCTGCCAGCATCGTGACCCGATTTCCCAATCAATCACATTATCCTGATACCGAGCTAACCAGTCCTTGCCCTATGACTAGTAATGCAGAGTGCCAGGTTATACCCCAGTCACACAAGAGCCAGCGTTCGCCGCCAACCTCCTTATGCCCAAAAGGATGCCAACCTCCCAGCGTCCCACTCGATACATTGATTCAAGTATGTGGTCGGCGCCAGGTCAGTGCCAGGTTGGCGCCAGGTCGGCATCAGTGCAGCGCCCTGGTGGTGCTGGGTCAGTGCCAGGTTGGGGAAAGGGTGGCACCAAGTTGGCACCCTTGCGCCGACCACACGGTGAGTGTGGCATCACATGTGTTGACGCCACCAGGTCAGCGCAAGATGGGCACTAGATCGGCACCATATCGGCACCAGATCAGCGCCAGGTCGCCCGCAACTAGCCAACCAAGAGGTAGGTGCAAGGTCGCCACCAGGTTGGCGCCATGGCACCAACCAGTTTTGAATGGCACCCCCAGAACAGGACGCAAGGAGGTAGCAGGTGCAGCAGCTGCAACCTCCTTGCATCCAAAATTTCCGAAATGGATGCCGGTAGGTTGGCGCCCTCGCGGCTCCAGCACTTAAGGAGGGTGTAAGGATCCGCAATGATGATGTTTTGACATCGCAAATTGATCGTAAGCGAACGCAGGCCTCGTGTGACTGGGGTATTAGGTATCAACAAGTATCAATGTTCTAAGTCATTGGTTTGACCCAGTCAAGTTTTCAAAATCGCAACATTATACATGCGAAGCCTACGCTCTACAGATTCGATCACTGTTTGTATTCCCTCACATTCCTATCACAAGTCCATTATATAGTCAACACGATACAGCACCGGCTATCTGGTTAATCTTTGTAGGAAGTGACACACCATCGTGCCAATATGAACAACGCTAGTGTCGAATAATAATAATTGTGTAATAGTAATAATTAAAACTGAGAAGGACGCGTACATGGCAGTGGAGTGCAGGGCCTAGTACGGACCGAGGCTTAGTACGGGCCGATTGTGCGCGAGGCACGCCGCTGGATTTGAAAGAAAACGGTCACAACTGACCGGGAATTCTTTACTTTGTCAACGAGAAGCACAAACACACACACTACAGAGACTAAGTCAGGCTGAACATAACCTGTAAGTGACTTTATTTATATATTTATAAGTTGTACACTTGCTAGACATCAGGCGTGTGACCGTTCAACAGATGCAGCTCAGATTTCAAACTGGATGGATCTCGGACTGGACGGATCTCATACTGGACGGATCTCATACTGGACGGATCGTAGTTTGAGATGTTGAACGGTGGAGATAGATATATATATAAACAGTGTTTGTGTTTGACATTACGGCAAAGCGCAATGAGACTACCTGTGTGTCGACGATCTGAGAGTCGACGATGTGTGTGTCCGTGCATCAATAACAGGAAGGATCAGTCCTAGGATGACGGTATCGTTGACAAACTTTATATTTCGACCATTGATCTAAAATTTCAAATGCTGCAGATTTGTTTCGACTTACTGGGTTGGACGAATAGTGTTCGCTTCTTTTAATGAGAAAGGGATGGACCGAGAAGCGGAGGGCGGCATTAGACGATATTTCACATTCTAATATCGTTGATATGAACTTTATTATGCCAATATGTGTTTCGACGATTTGTGGGTCGGTTAGCCGTTATTGCATTATCCAACAGCTAGGTTAACCGAAGATTCAACATTATGAATGTTAACATACAAATTGATCGACTATTTTATTATATTAGACACTACTGTCGTTTTATTTGAATCCATGCTGCATATTCTTTTACGGATTTGAATGCAGCAGTTAACGGACTTTGGTATGCTGGAACTACACGGATTAGAAGCGGGCCCAGGGTTCAGGCCGTAACACATCAACAGCTTTGGCTGCCATAGCCCAGCTGCCAAGCGCATATCCAGAGTTTGGGTGGCAGGACTCCGCAGGAAGTTAATTCAGACTTGATGATTAGTCGAGTGTTGAATTAACTGTTCACCTCATCAAACTATATGGAGCTACGTGGGAGACTAGTTCACGAGCGTGGATGGTTTGCAGCAGGAGACATGGTCTACTGCACCGAGTGCAGCGAGAGACACAACCAGGGTGACACGGACAGGTGTGATTAGAATAGAGAAGAGAACAAGGCAACTAAAGTGAGGAGCACAAGGAGTTCTACGGCAGCGGCGAGGATGGCAAAGGAAGGGGAAAACACTTCGGGAGCGACATCATTGTCGATGTCGGGTTTATCACTGAGCAAGAGGGAAAGAACCACGCAGCAAGAGATAGACATCCTTGAGAGAGAGATACAGGTGGGAGCATTAGAGGAATGTATCTTACAACTAAGACAGGAACGCGAGGACCAAATCAGAAGGGCCAATGCGATCCAGAATGGCGGCGGGGAATCGAAGACTCTTCTGGCAACAACGGACAACCGAATACAACCTTCACGACTGGAGAAAGAGGGACCGAGACAGGATTACTCTGACTTTGGACTTTCATGCAGGAGGTCTAGGGAGGATTCAATGGGACACAGGAGATCTAGGAGTGACAGCAGCGCATCGAGATGCCAAAGAAGTAAGTGGTCGCTAAGGAGGTACACTTTGGGAGGGAAGGAGGTACAGTAATTAAACATCCATGAACTGATGGCGGCTTCAACTCTATGGTGCCTTGATATCCAAGAGCTGACGACCTCGGACTACCGTGCCTTCATTGAGCATCTCCACATAATGAGTTGTCGAGCCAGAGACGATTATTATAAAGATTCGGCCCACGTGGAATATGCTCTGGCAGTGCGGAAAAATGCGGAGATGGCAGGCTTCGCCGCATTCGCAAAAAAGAACGACGAGGAGAGCGTCTTGCACTACGGAGCTCATAACCAGAGAGGGAAGAAGACCGGAGGGAAGGACACAGGGACGACAAGAAGATCGACGGGAAACCCGGTGTCCAGGGCCTGCTATGCTTGGAATGGGGAGCCAGGCTGCTCACACACTGCAGAGGAGTGCCGCTTTGCCCATAATTGCTCCAAGTGTGGGGCGAAATCGGACAAGCGGTTTAAGTGTAAAGACTGACTTGACACTATTAAGAGCAGCTACACACACACAGGTAGGAGAACAACAGCATCGGACGCACCATGTGCAATGGGCACCGATACCTCAGAGGGGCATCACGGGCCAAGCGAGGGTTCGGTAAGAAGAGTCAACACTGACGGGATTACGACTACGACCAAGTTGGTGACTACGAGTAACCAAATTACAGGCGAATATGTGGGTTTGGAGGACACTAAGGAGATGTTCAGCACGGAAACTGGAGGGGGGGGGGGAAACAACCCTACTTCCAGGGCTGCAACAGTGTCATGTAGGAGTCGGAGGCTGCCAGAGGGCGCCGACATGGACAAAAGAATAGAGGTGAGATACGGTAGCAATGAGTGCATCGAAGTGAAAATCAGGGAGGTAATCGGATCCGAACCAGTTGGATTCTCTGTGGGTGACGCATGTACTAATGGAACTTGTGACTATGTGCATCATTTGGCCGGAGTGAGGGCCCAACTGAAGCCATGACGCGTCTTTGTGGAAGCTTTAGATTGTGACTATGTTTACATACTCTGGGGAGTCGTGTTCGGCTTCCATGTGATAAACAGTGACTGTGCATTGACATATGATGCCTCGGTACCTACGCGTGTACCTGCTTGGGACTCAGGAATTTTATCTAAAAACTTTAGGGAAGAACTTGACAGTGGGGTTATCTCCAGGACGGACATTAACCCGATCTGCCCTCACCGAATGTTTGTGGTGCCTAAGGACGATGGCGGGGGCCGTACTGTGGTAGATTGTAGCCGACCTCATAGTGAATCTGTTAATAATTGTACTAGTAACGTTGCAAAACACTTTTCATATAAAGGGGTCGATGATGTCACTGATGTAATGGAGCGGGGTGACTACCTATGCAAGATCGATATTAAAGATGCATACCAGGCGGTTTCAATTCACCCAGACGACAGGCCTCGGCAGGGCCTCTTGGGTAGAGTGGACATAGACGGGGACTATGAGCACTTTATCGATAATCTGCTCTGCATGGGCTTCTCGTCCAGCCCGTACATCTTCTCTCAGATATCAGACTTTGTTCTAAGGTGCGCTGCTAGGGAGGGGGTCCTCCGCATGGTAAATTACTTGGACGATTTCTGTGTGGTAGGTTCAGATGAGCTAGGAGCAGCAAGAGATCAACGAGTATTGATAAGTATTCTACACAGATTAGGTTTCTATATAAGTTTTAAGAAGGTGAGCCCTGTAGATACTACAGTTAGATTCCTCGGGATAAATATTAACTCGGTGACTCTAGAACTAACTCTTCCCCAGGACAAGTTAGACAAGACGTTAACGGTTCTATATCAGCTCCAGGGCCGTAAGAAGGCGACAAAGAGGGAGCTAGAGCGGGTGGGAGGTCTCCTAGCACATTGCGCCAAGGTTATGCGTGGAGCCAGGACCTTCACAAGGCGGATATATGACTTGATGGGAACCCTGAGAGAACCTTTTCATCGGGCATACTTGAACAGCGGGGTCAGGGAAGACCTAGAGTGGTGGTTATCTTTTGCCCCACGTTTAACAGGAAAGCCAGGATACTAGGGAAATGTGCGCCTGTCATAAGTACACACAGCGATGCATCTAAGTGGGGTTACAGTGCTCTGCATGGAGCTGATTGGACAGTGGGGGCCTTCAAAGAGCTTGATAACGCTAGGCTAGCGGGATATGTCGGTCACCATTATCAGGAGCCAGATCGGGAAGTTTGGGACGCCCACATAAATGTCCAAGAAATGTGGGGGGTATACGCTGGGTGTTTGAGATGGTCCCCAAGCTGGGCAAATAGCACTGCCCTGATTATAACAGATAGCATGGTGGTACAGGCTGCGCTAATGATTATGCGCTACAGATTATGTCTTATTTAAGGCACCTTTTTTGGCTAGCGGTAGAGTACAATTTTGTATTTGGTTCCATCTATATTAAGAGTGAGGTGAATGACGTATGTGATGCTCTTTTACACCTAAACAAGTGTAGGAGTGGGGATAGGATCAGAGGGTTGGATCTCGGCTATAGGCTATGCTGCAGCGCTGTGGTTGATAACCCATTCTTTTCTTACAGGGCTGGCGACCCTGGCAACGGAACAGAAGGCCTTCCAAGCGCAGTCATACGCAAAGAACTCTGTGGTGGCCAGGGGGGTCCAAATCAGGAAGTACCTAGACTTTGTGGAGCTAGATCTTGATGCTCGAGCACCCTTCCCATGCTCAGAGGAGTAGGTCGCATTGTACGCCGCCTGGTTAGCTCGGACCTTAAAGTATGGTTCGGTCCAAAATTACATCAGTGGCTTGAACCATTTTTTAGGGCTAATGGCGAGCCCTCGATTGACTACTCTAACTTCATCTTAGCATCAACGTCAAAGGGTATTACACGGGTAAAGGGGGATGAGCCGCGGAGGGCTAGGCCTATCCTCCCGGATATGCTGAGGTCGATCTTTGACCTATTGACTTGCAGTAGAGGACACATGGCTTGGAGGGCAGCAGTTCTGTGTTCCTTCAGCGGTCTTCTGCGGAAGTCCCAGGTAACTTCATCTGAGTCTATGCTAAGAAGGTCAGACTTCCAGTTTCATGACTGGGGAATGCTGTTAACGGTGCGTAGATCTAAAACTATCCAGTTCCATGAGAGAACTCTTGAGATCCCGATCGCGAGGTGTGCTGACAGGGATTTGTGTGTGGTGTTTTGGACTGAGTATCATTTCGCCAAATTCCTGCGGGAGGGGAGGAAGGGGCGTTTAGGATACCGGGTGGCGCCACCTCTTTGTCCATGCCTTACTCCGTGTACCAGGATACACTGAGGTTTTTTGCGGCGAAGGCAGGTTTGGATACTGACCTGCTGTCATCGCATTCAGTGAGAAGGGGTGGTTGCACGTTCCTGCACATGTGCGGGGCGACTATTGAGGAACTGAAGGTTTGGGGGGACTGGGTCTCTGAGACTGTTTATGCTTATATTAAGACCCCGCTTGCCTGTAGGATTGTGAATGACATGCGGGTGGCGGCGACTCTGAGCTCTAGGCCGGCAGCGGATGGGGTGGTGGGTGGGAGGCGCGCCTCCTTTGGCATATAATTGCTAGCCAGACAGCAATAAAGACTTGTCCATCCCATCTCCGCCTCTTTCCTCCTCTTGATGTAGGCACATTTATAAGGAGTATAATATATTATGCATATATAAATGCCAGAGTTAAAGTTCCTTATTATTATCGTTCTAATAATAATTGATTATTTTCTATATTGTCCAATCAATACCTTCCCGGGACTGCCCTGCAGTGGCGCCAAAATGGTGGGTTCAGCCACTGGGCCGCCATATTGGTCATTCGGCCAGCTTTCAAACTTTAACCGGGAAGAATATAATTGCTAGCCAGACAGCAATAAAGACTTGTCCATCCCATCTCTGCCTCTTTCCTCCTTTTGATGTAGGCACATTTATATATATATAAGTTTAGTGAGTTATTATATATATACTCTCTTGACCAATGAAAACCACGGCTCCCGGTGTGTGTGATTACAAATGAGGGGGGGTGCCACCAGTCACGTGCGTTTGATTTTTAACAATACAAAGAATATTTATTTCCCCTGCACATGCCCTTACTTGCATAACGCGCTATTTATTGCATATATTATGATGGATAAGTGTTCTATAATCAAATATGGGATAAAAAAAGGTACTGCCATCATCAGTTCAGGACCAATTGATCATGTTGTCCACTGGTGGGTAATTGGGCACGCAAACTCCACACACCTCTTGTAACTAAGGACGCATACCAGTGGTGCCACGTATTGGCCAATATCGTACCAACTTTAGCTTTGTATACCCTATGCCCCCTAGTGGCTTCTGCAGTAACACTAAATCAAGCATCACCATCCAAGTAACGTTGGATGCATGCAATATGTCGCCACCTATATATTAATTCTGAACTAATCTCTTGTATGCCACCTAGCGGCATTTCATCTCAAATACCCAAAAGTCTGCGAAGCCGTGGTTTCAAATCACGTCAACGTGAGCAGCAGATCAATAAAAACTAACTACCAAACATATTTTGCCATCCCACCCACCCTAACAGACGAATATATAATGACACTGGTTAAGTATCAATAGCCTAATTAAGACATTCTATAAGACATACAAATGTACAATGGTAGATCGTGGGATCGTGGGTTCGAATCCTGGTGGAGTCAAACCAATTACTTAAAAATTGATAATTGTCCCTTCCTAGCCAGATGATGGGCATTAATAGGATAGGGCAAGGAGCAGTGGAATGAGGAAGACCAGTCGTCTGAGACTGAAATTTCCCCTGCTTAGACAACTAATGTACCAACAACAAAAATCTGTAATGTCAAAGAAAATACAAAATTATGCCAATATTTTTAATGTGCTGGGTTTACGTTACTTAATTTCACACATTTGTAAATTCTTTCGTGCAATCAACTAATGTAAAGACAATTAAATATAAGAAAAAAGAGATTTTTGCCCACCCTTTCTTGCTGCTGTGGCTTATAGTTGCCAAACTCTGCGAGTGCGAGTCGACACAGATAGTGGCTGTCGTCGTTGCCAACTTGGCGGTTTATCTAATTTTCCCGCCGCGCTCAATCTAATTTAAGGTTTCCGGTCATGGCCAGGGCGGGAGACCTCATTATGAAGGCAGCGGGGGGTGGGTGGGTTGGTGGGTGGGGGGGTGGGGGGCGAGTGGGTGAGTGGGTGGGTTAGTGAGTCGGGGTAGGTTGGGGGTGAGTGGGTGGAGGAGGAGTGGGTGGGTGGATGAGCGGGTGGGTTAGTCGGTGGGGGTGGATGAGGGGTAGGTGGGTGGGGGGATGAGTGGGTGGGTGAGTGTGTTGGTGGATGAGGGGTGGAGTTGGGAGTGTGTGTGGATGGGGAAGCCTGTGTGAAGTGTGTGTTGGAAGGTACTCTGTGTTGGAAGGTACTGTGTGTGTAGTATGGGTGGGGGGTTAGTATGTTGGGGGAGTGTTGTGTGCGGTGGGGACAGTGTGTGGTGGGGCAGTGTGTTGGAGCAGTGTGTAGGTGCAGTGTGTGTAGGAGGGTATTGGGTGTGTGGGAAGTGTGTGCGGGGGCGGCACTGTGTGGGGTGTAATATGTGTGTGCGGTGGGGCAATGTGGTGAGGGAGGGAGTGTGATGGGGAAATGTGTGTGGGAGGGTACTGTGTGAGTGGGGAGTGTTGTCAGGGGAAGCTTGTAGGAGGGCAATGTGTGTGAGTGAGGGGTGGGTCAGTTTGTTTGAGGGAATTGTGTGTGGGGTGTGGTGTGTGGTGGAGAAGTGTGTGGGAGGGTAATTTGTGTGGGATGTGTGTAGTTGGGGAAATATGTGGGGAGGGCAGTTGTGGTTGGAGGAGTTTGTGTCGGAGGGTACTGTCTATATTTGAAGTGTGCTGTGGGTGGCGGAGTTAGTGGTGGTGTCAGTGAGTGTGGTGGGGGGGGGGGGGGGTTGTGTGTTGGCTAGTGTTTGTGGGAGGATAATGTGTATGTGTGGGGTCAGTGGGGAGTGTGTGGTGGGGTCAGTGCGTGTGGCGGGGGAAGTGTGTGGGAGGGCAGTGGACTCAGTGCGAGGATAATATGACTGAGTGGGATATTGGGTCATGGCGCCTAGTGGGAAAGCACTATAAAGTATCCATATATATGTCTGCACTGTCACAAGTTGCTGCCAATGCTGATATGACCTTCGATGTTGCCAGGACTTAAAACTCTAACAACCAAACAAAGATCCACTGGTAGAATGTCCACCCAAACCCACGTCAATCAATACCCAGATTCGAAATCTTTGCCCAATTGCGCGTCTATTCTGAAAAACTGACCAAAGTGCTGCCATTCTCCAATTTAGAGAGGATACATTCAGAAATCCACAGTCCCCCTATGCTTGTCAGCTACGACAGCTTCTATGGAGGATTGTCACTTTCTCAACTATAGCCAGTCTCAACTCTTGCTCCTCTTGCCACGCCTGTGTCTACAGTTTCATTAGGAATATCCTCGCAAGTTACTGTGCAAAGTAAAGTTGTTCTTATTATCAAATGACACAAATGGAGGGTGACACAGACAACAAACAATCTGTACAACTCACAGCCGAGGCAAAGCTGTGAGGAGTAGATAGGCTTATCATTTCAAAGACCAATGAAAGCATCAACTTTATGAAGCCAAGGCAGTTATCTAAAGTGTATCCTATGTATCCAACTTAGATGCTGGCGCAGTTAAAGAGGCATAGTCCGATTATTTGGAGTTATTGTCATTTTCTGAGGTAAATAAATATATTAGGTTGATCGTTATGATCTACCTTACTTTACTTCGAAGGAACTTTTATTTTAAATGGATAGTTTTGGATATATTTTAAGTGCAAACACGTCGAATTAATTTTGGCAAGCACACCAAAATTCTGACACCATAGACTTCAGCAGTAACAGGTTCTATTAGCTTGACTCAGTGTTCCCTTCTATGTGGCAACAAATGCTTAATAACTGCATAAATATATATGTTAGATATGTAGGATCAATTCTATATACAGCATAACCCCATTGAACCAAACTTGAAGGGATCCTAGAAATCTGTTTGGATTAACCGATCATTGGTTTAACCGAGCTTTGACTTTGACTTTTACTTGGGTTTGGCAACAACTTTGGTGCATTATGAATGCAAGATACAATGTGTGTGGACACTATGATTATTGTTTTGTATGCATATACAGTTTACCCCCATTAAACCAAGCTCAGTTAAATCAAACGATAGGTTAATCCAAAAATTGTTCGGCCCTCGGTCAAAGTACTACCATTTATCATATAAAAAGTCTCAGATGACCTTAAAACCACATGAAAGTTTGGTTTAACCGTACCGGAAGTGGCCTGGGTCTGACAATTTTGTTTAGATTAACCATTACTTTGGAGTAACCGACTTTGGTTTAACCAACTTATTTATATGATAAATGGTAGTATTTTGCTGGGCCGCCGAAAAAAGTTTGGATTAACCGATCGTTTGGTTTAACCGAGATTGGTTTAACGCTGTTGTACTGTAATGCATTGGTTTTGACAATTTGATGCTTTTATCGGAGTATGCAACTTTATTGTGCAGTTGTTGTTGCATTGAACTGAATACTAAGTCAGATTAATGTAACCTGTTCCTAGAAAAGTTCCTCGCGTAAGGATTTGGAAATACATGCCGCAAAGAACTTGTCATATTTTCACTTCAAATACCCCAAGATATAAAGATCACTTCAAACTAAAATACTGTTATTTATAACAATCATTAATTTATCCCACGAACATTTCTATAATAATGATAATAAATGTGTCTACAAAAATGGCAGAAATCCAAAACCATCGGTATATGCAACTTTAAAGCGTACGGCGTAATGAGATCAACTGATTCAAATAACAACTAATTATATCTGATAATTCTGAGAGCTAGGGTTTCGTGGAAGTTGTGGCTGGTATTGATATGAAGTTACACCCCCAACAGTCTCCCCCCTGCTATATCTACCCCCCCCCCCCACCCCCACATCCTGAGTGCCCTAAGCCTTGAGCCTATTCAGCTCACAGCCCCGGATGTCATCCGGCTATATTAGGCTGATTGACACAGACCAAATCAGCCGCTACCCACGTGACCTCCCCCTTTGCCTCTC